>JAWQUT010000167.1:490933-624945 GCA_033807755.1 Ellobium chinense
ACATTAGAATTTCAAAATCTCAAATACTATTGCCTCTACAGCCTTGAAATTTGGCATGGAATATAAGCTATGATAATTCTAGGTAATAAGGTAGTTTATACTCCTAAATTAAGTATCATTTTATTCCTATGAAGGTTTTAAAGTATTTTTGTGCGCAAATATGTTATATTTTTAACTATCAAAATTTCAAACTCCTGAAAATCGATTGTTTTAAGGGAAAAACTTTAAATAAACTACCTTATTACCTAGAGTTACATCTAAATATATAGTATCCACCATTATTTCACCAAAATTTTTCATATCTTTGGAAATTTTGAACCGTTTGATATATGATTATTTTTCAATATGGCCGCCATTTCCATGGCAACCAAATTTTTTTTTTTAAGAGATGAGATCTAAAAATCTTCATTTCTCATCATACTCAGTGTTATCAAAAAGTTCCATGCGGACAAATTTAAAACTATGGAATTTGGAAATTCCTGTAGCTGAACCCCTTAAATAATGCATACATTTTACCATTATATAGGTAAATAGACAAAAATTAAGCATTAATTTGAAGCACAAACTTTAGAAGCGTTTTCTCTAAGTCTTATTTTTTAACCCTCCCTACTTTAAACAGCCGTATTGCAAGAACCATAAGAGATATTGACTTCAAATGAAACTTAAAAAGCTTAGGAATTGTTACTCTGTGAGATGATTAATATATCTCAAAATATAAAATTTGATCCATTTGAAGGGCTTTCTTGGAGCACCACATCTATGTTATGCCAGTGATTTTTATTGGATATTCACAGATTAAAGTGGATTTCATATCAGTAACCCAGATTTAAACACAGTGTTTGAAACCTATTATTTGCATTAAATGGACATTCCTAAGTTCTTAGCAGTGGTCTGTTACATATGCATGTAAATATCAGCACCTTATGCAGGAATGGACAAGAGTGGCACAGAATATGAGCTGGTGATGCCATCGCATGAGGATACCCTTTACAAAGATATTGGGTGCAGTTCACATTTTCTCCCTTTATCCTCAGATGGGCATAGTAGTCGACTATTGCCTGCCACACCTGTCTTCTCACCTGCCAAAGCTAGTGGTAAAATCTCAGCATCCAGCCTCCCAAGCACTGCAGAACTATACAAGGCTTTAGGACTTTCCCCTGTACCAAAGTAAGTCAGACAGTGCATGATGAATATGCAGACGAGATTTGTAGCAAATTAGAGAATAATGCTGACTCCGCTGGTTTGTGGCAAATTAGGGGATACTGTTAACTCTGCTGGTTTATAGCAAATCAGGGAATAATGCAGACTGTGCTGGTTTTTTGCAAATTAGGGATAATGCAGACTCACTGAATTGTTGTTACCTGAGCTGCTGCTAAAGAAGAGATTACGCATCAAGATACTGATTTGGATGACTATATTTTAAGTGAATTGCCTTATCATAGTAAATATGAATAGGCTTTAATCATGGCTGTCTGTCAGTAATAAGGTTTGAAATCCACAACATTGTCAGTACTTGGTTTGTATTAGGAACATCTGTGACCATTCAGTAGCATGCAGCAGAGTATTCCTACTTACTAGTAATGTTAATTGTCTTAGTCACCTTGATTTGGAGAGGATAGAAGGTACAGTCGACTCCGCATAATCGCCCTCCGCTTAATCGCCTTTTCCGCTTAATCGCCTCGTTTCCCAGGGAACCGAATTTTTTCTATATAAAAGTCACTGGATAATCGCTTCTCACTCCGGATAATCGACCAATCTTCAGCGCCCATGAATTCAAAGATCAGCAGTTGAAGGGTTACAGTTGACAAACAAATAATGTACACAGACGGTTGAACTGTGCGACAGATGGCAGACCGGTTGACTGAGTCACAACTGCCACCCCGAAATAGGTGTGATAAGCCTTTCCTCTCCACCTCCCCCTCCCCTTGTCCCCCTTCTTCCCATGCTACGCATCACCGCCTTCGCCCGTCCGATAATGCCATTGTGCCGAAAGCTGTCGTATAGTCTCCTCCCCGCACGCCTTGATTGCGCCTGTCTGGTGGATTTCGGTTAGATCAGAGAACATGGATGAACGGTCTACCCCGACCATGCCATCCTACTCCTTATTGTCTGCTGGGATATTGCGAGGTGGCCAATGAGAGAGACCGCAGAGATCAAACATTTTGTGCGCTTCAACACCGTCAAACTCAAGTTTGTCCCGAGTCTGGCGACAAGAAAGGTGTCAGTGCACGATATCAACCCACAACATCAAAGAAATTTAACCTCCTTACCAAAAATATGGCCGAAATTACTTCCTCTGCTTAATCGCCGCTCCGCTTAATCGACCACTTTTTCCGTGATCCCGAGGATGGGTGATTAAGCGGAGTCGACTGTAATATTGAAACTTTCATTATCATTGGTGTATTTCTTAGTCTTTGAATTTGAAAACTGCTGAGGAATGGTTACCATTATTATTCTTTATGAAGAGATCTCATAGCTTAGTTTTGTAAATATATGTTAGTAGATTTGATTTGTGATTTAGCCCTCCATATCATATGTGAAAATCCAATGCTCTATCTTTTTTACGAATCAGGAGTGAGCAAACTTCAGGCACTACACCAGCAACATCTTCAGGTCGTCGTGGCAGCCACAGCAGTGAAAACACCAGCAGCATGAATGTGAATTTCAGTTCTACACAAGAGCGTCAGGATTCTTTCTCAGCAAGCACAACCACTGCCTCTACCCCAGTGAGCTCAGCTCACTCATCCAGTCGCTCCCCTACATCAGATGCTGCCGTCAGTCTGGAGAATATTAAGGCTTCTCTGTTGAGGAGAACAACATTCCAAAGATCGAAATCTGAGGATAATAATCTCTGATGCTGGTATCACTTTTGGTTTTACTTTGCTTTTAGCAGAGGTTTTATATTCTTGGGACTAGTCTAGTTTAAATAGAGCCCAATAGGGTCATAGTGGAGGATTTCATATACAGTATATTGTGCTCCGCCCTCATTTTTTGCACATTTTGGTTTGGTTACCGTACTGGATCAGTGGCAGTGCTTATGGTGAATGCTGAGTCTTCTCTGAAATTGTTGCTAGAAGATAAAGCTTCACTTACACTGATCTTGCTTGTGTAGTGCACCCTTCCTGACTTGCCTTTTGGTGTTGCTACTCATGGACACAAGCTATGGCCTGTTTCTTTCCTCAAAATGTAGAGATGTGAGTGGAGAAATTTGTGATTAAACTCCATTCACAAAACATCTATGACCTCATCAGTTTAGGCTGAAAGCCTGTTCTGATCCTGAATCCCAGCACATGCCATTCCACTGTCAGTTGTACAATAATCCTTTTGCTGTATATGATGCACATGTATGTCTTAACTTTTTGGTGCAGACAGTGCAGTGCTTGGATGTACATGAACATTCCAAAGGTGGCATTCTTGTGTTGCATCCGGTGTATCCCTACTTTTTATTTCCTGTGTAATGAACTGTTCCTGTGTACAGGGGACCAGGATAGCTGTAATCATACTGAGGGATCATAGAACCCAAACTCATACAAACCTACATGATAAAGACTAGTGGTAATTTGGTGACATCAGTACTTGAAGAATATGACAGAGTGAAGGGATTGGATTGACACTACATACATGTAAGGAGACTAGTGTTATAAAAACTGATAATATCAAAAGCGTGTGGAGTGATATTTACATGATGATAATGCAACCCACTACTATGCAATATGACAAACTGCTAAATATATGGGCCCAAATATCAGCTTCTTGTGAATTTTGAAGCATACAACAGTCAGGGTTTAAGTGTCTATATAGGAAATACCTGCAGCTGTGTGCAGGGAAAGCCTCAGAACTTATCATGCTATATTGATGTTCAGATAGCTAAAAATGATTCTGTAATAGGTAATAAGAGCATAATCATGGCACTGTGAATGAAGTTACGCTTTTTAAGCAATTTTGATTCCATTATTTTCATTTGCTCTTTACAGCCCTTGAATTTCCAAATATGCTTATTCCGTACAAGCTATCTGATTTCTGTGTTGTTAAATAATATTTTGGAAACCATAAAGTACAAGTGAGCGGATTCCATTGTCAAGTTCTGAGCAGAACTTCACAACTTAGCTTTTTAAATACCTTTGCCTGATAATGCAGTTTTTCTCTGACTATTGGCTCAAAGCTTTCGTGATCTTGGACTCATGTTAATAAACTTGTTGTGTTATGGTCTTAAGGGTATACTTTGACATGGTGCAACTCAGTAGGACATTCCAGGGTTCAGTCACACTTGCCATTTAAATTCATTTGCATTGTGTGTTTGGTTTGCAGATCTATTAGTATGATGAAAAGAAATGGTGACGCATGCAAATTCATAGTAAGAAGGTTGTTTGTGTGTACATTTTTTTTTACTTTTTTACCACTGCTTTTTTTTTTCTTCAGTTACAACTTCCTTGCAGCCATTCTATGCAAATTTGCAACAAGAAACATTTTTATTCACCACTTCATAATTTTGTCTATTAAACCAAGGCTTTGTCATTCACTATATTTCTGATATGTTGTCAATGTTTACAGCTCTACCAGCATAGGGTATGCAAGATTTGTCTCTGAATGTTACTTGTGAATACTGCATATTTATATGTATTCGAGCCTGCCATAGTAGTAAATCTCCTCAGTTAATAACATTCACAGATGGAAGTATTATCTAAATATATTATGGTTAGATATTAAAGCTACAACGTTTCCACTCTTTTCAGTACACTTCACATCAGGAAGAGAATAAACTTCTTTGACATAACTTTTGACACTTATTTTTGTGATTTCTATGATCTGATTTAAAGTTGCCACTCCTTTCAAATAAGTTATGCTTATGTCATCTCTTTTAGGGACATCTCAGACTTAAGGGGTTTGGGAAAGGGGACTGGAAGATGGGACTCTGGCTTGGAGAATTCACTGATGTTGATTTCTCACTCATATATTGAATTTGTTGTGGTCTGGTTTTCGTTTTGTTTCGTGGTCTGATTGTACCTTTACATTTACATTAGACTCTAGGTTGTGTAATGCAAATACATATCCACGTGACCAAAGCATGCATCTTTTCAGTATGCATTCTGATTTTTGTAGTATATTTCAGGATTTTTTCCTTCCATTTCTATTAAATTAGTGACTGGCATTGTGGAAATGTCAGAATAGATGATTTTTATTTTTGCTTTGATCCAGATTTTGAATCATTTATAAGTCACTCTAATGATTTGTTATATTATAGATGCAATGTGAGGTCAGTGTTGATGATACAAAAGGATTATTTCTGTACTTTTGTTTTCATTTCTGCTCAGGTTGTTCATATTTCATAATGATATATGGTGCTTTGACTCTGCCTCTCTGACGTCCATGAATGTAGATCTCTACTGATGTGAGTAACATACACTTGGTGATACAATACTGAGTGGATTAAATTGACATGACTGTAGTCCGTCCATTTATGAGAGTTGTTGTAAATAAGGCACAGTTCTAACACTTTTCAAACACAGGCACTTTTCTTGTTTTTTTTGTGTGGGTTATATTTTGTAACCATTGATGGCTACATCTGTTCCAGAAAATTTCCTCATGGAACATTTCTGGGGCAAGCACCCATTTTTTTTTTTGGTTGTGTGTTTTGCAGCCATAGATGGCTAGATCTATCTCATGAAAATTTCTTGATGGTATCATAGTTATTTTTCCGCCTGTCTGTTTTGTTTGTCCGAAAAGGAGTCAGATACTCAAACATGATGTTGTGAATATGAGGCACTTCATTTTGTTACCTGCAGTAGTAGTCTGCAGCTTTGTAGTCTGTCACACTGCTATAAATTAGTGCAGTGGACTTCAAATATTTTTGGGGAGAGAAAACATGATTAAGTTTTGCCAAAGACTCATCTTGTGCTTGTATCATCCAACACTTTTGTTGCCTTTTGTTGGTTATATACACTTTCTTTGCCATGTGTTGACTAACCTCAGCATAATACAGCATGATTAGATGGTCACCCTGCACGCTCACTTCATTTTATATTGCGGTATTCTTGCTGTATACAAACTTCTCCAACAGTAAATAAATACCCATATATGTGTTTATTATATTACAAATTTGACAAAGTATGGCCTTTTAGTGTTATTTAGGGCAAGGTTTAAATGCCTGCAGGCAGCTTAATTCCTGTTTCTTTTAAGTACAGAAGTTTCATATTGTTTCCACATATTTGGAGTGATTCATATTTCCAGTTGTTGAAAAATACAGAAAAGGGATCAAAAAGTGCATTATGGATATCAATATTTTGGCGACTAAGCTGTGTTGTGCTCTTAAATGAGATAAATGCTCAAAACTGAGGGGAAGATAACAATGAACTTAGATAGTGATGGTGTCTTGTCTAAAACCAGCATGCAAACTCCGCCTGTTGGCTTAATGGAATAAGATTATATTTGACATCTGTTTGATGCACATATACATCTGTTTATCAAAACCATCTTGTTCAAGTAAACATGATGTAAATATTATTTCAACCCTGGCAGAACATGTAAATTTAATATACAATCTTTTTTCTGATGGGTAATGAATATCCTTCATTGTTCTGCTACTGAGCCTCTGGGTATTGTATCTTTTGTGACTAACTCCCACATTTGAGGCAGCTTCATCAGGTAAAACTGTACATTTATGAGATGTGCTGGTGTTTTCTGTCTTTCACACAGGATTAGATTGTCCTTTAAGTTTTACATTCTTGTGTCTAATTTTGAGAGTAGTTGTGCAAAAATTTTCCAGTTCTATAACAATGAATGGGAAGTATGTGGCACATTCATCACATAGGTACATAGTCTAGGGATGGCAGCAGCCCATGTCAAAATTTTGAAACATTATGATTAAAACATAGATCTCTGTTCAAAGTCACTCTTTGTATTTCCTCTTTTATTAAGATGTGCCATTTTGGGGGATTTGATATATTTGATTTTTGAAAAACTTTCAACCCTCTGTTATCCCCATTTTATTGCATAGTTGAAATAGGTTATACTGTGGCAAATTTTCTTAGATTCCGCTCTATACATGATCCTGTCAGGTTTATTGAGAAACTCCTCATTTGCATTTGTAGGAATTCTAATGTTTAGGAAAAAATGTTTAACATTTACAGAGAATGGTGAATTGTTGATTTTTCTGATGAAACCATTACCCAAGGGGAGTGATTGTGACACTCAAGAGGGTAATTTTGTTTCACAAACATACATACCTTTTTGAACGGAGGAGTCGCTGTTTGTAACTGGGGAATTTTTACAGTGGAACTGTCTGCAGCACTGTATTGTTTATAACATGACAGTTTCAGGCTTAACAGCAAAAAAACAAAAAAATTACTACTCTGGGCTCTTGCATATTAAAATAAACAATGAACTTTTTACTCCTGGTTGCTACAGAACTTACCAGTAAAACCAATAAAGGAGGGCAAGTTTTTGTATATCAGTGTGTGGCCACTGTGAAAGTTGAGGTTGATTTGTGTCACTGGTTTGACAACGCTAAATAATTTATGGATAGCTTTGCCTGACATTATCATCATCAGATCCCAGGCAACAAAAATGAGATCTAGAAGACTTGTATTCATTGAAAATCTTTTTAACAATTCTGTGCCAGGCATTTCAAGTTTCATGGATTAGCCCAACCAACATCTTCCTAGTAACAGGATGCCAAGGTTTGTGAAATTTGTATACCGGCACAGAATTATTATTACTGTGACGAACAATTACGACAAAGCCAGATGTGGATGAGTGATGTGGATACTGTGTCTTACTGATGCTCAGGCCACCAGTAGGCTTGTTTAATTTTGTTGATATATATGTATTAGACTGTTGAACAACAGAGGGAGGGGGGATAAAGTAAGTGGAATGATGTCTTTTTTGTCCAAGTTTTGTGAATACCATAATAATGAGTTAAAGCTGTGACAAACAGCTGCTACTGGACAGAACAAGAATAATGTGGATATTGAGCTTTATCAATGCTCAGGTCACCAGCAAGCTTGTTTAGTTTTGTGAATAGACATGTATTATATTGTTCAATAGCACAAGGGAGACAGCGGTAAATGGAGTGATCAGTCTTTTAACACTGTGAAATTTGTGGAAACCATAACAGTGAGTTGAAGCTCCCTCTGCCAGTTAAGCCCTTCCAAATGTTTTATATCAGTTACATTCCAGTTTAACCATTACTTTTTCCTTATGTTATTAAAAATTGCTATTTCTATATATGCAATCATTGTTTGTTCCATTTTATTTATAATATTCACAGCAAAAGCAATCTTGCAAACAAATGTAGTCTACGCAAGTCATTTGCTCACCATTAAGACTATTTTTTTTTTTTACACTTCGTAACAGTGGATTTAGAAATTTAGAGGACTTATGCATTTTAGAGACAGGTTACATGAAAGCAGACCTTTAAATGTATGCAGCCATCTAATTCATTAAGATGGACTAGGGATCTTTCAACTTTGTTCTATATAACAGGGATGGCGGCAGCTGATGCCATTTTTGGACACCATGATTAACACACAGGTCCCTGTTCAAAACTGAAATTGTTTTATCAATTTTTCTGCTCAAAATATGCTATTTTTCAGATTTAGTTTTTCAATTTTCTGAAAATTTTCACCATTCTGCCATCTCTGCACATCCCAAAAAGTCTCCCTCCTAAACATTTTGCTATGATAAAAGCAAGTTCAGTCTAACCTAGCCACAGTTGACAACAAACCCAACTAGTCAGATTTCCCTAAATATAAGATTTAAGTAAATGTCATTAAGCTGCAATTCCACAAGGATCAAGTTTGGAAGGAAAATGTGATAACATATATTTTGTTAACTTGAAGATGCCAGTTTTATCATACATAAAACTGCTTTGGGTTTTTAACCTTTATGGTTCGTAATGATTTCCAAAGATGTCTTCGGAACCGGCATAAATGTGTAAACAAAACATTTTTTGTAATATGTGTTGAAAATGAGCATTTGACCTACTTTGTGGAATACAACCTTTAAAATCATCCAAGACAATATCACATACTGGCTACCATGCAATGACAAAACACTGCACAATCACTGCTGCCATGAAATGACAAAACACTGTGTTATGTTCTTGTATAGTGTTTTGCCACAGCAAAGCAGCATGTCACTGACTTGACACAACGCAGCAAAACTGCCAGACATTTGACGCTCTTGCTAGTAAAGTCTGTTGGCCAAATTATGAAAGCATGCATACAAATTAAATGTAAAAACAGAGTTTGGTCATAAATTTATTCATTTCCTCCAAAGACATTTCCTTTCCAATAATTAATGACATATTGTCATTCCCATAGCACATGAGTGTAAGAAAGTCTCCAAAGCAATTAAACTGAAATCTATCAAAGGTCAGTAACTACATGCATGACCCTGCGAAGTAAATTCCAATCGGGCAAAGTCATCCAACTAAAATCCTAAATTTGTGCAAGGATGGACACTTAAATGAATTTTTCACATTTCATTAACATGTTGTCCTTCAAATCTGCCCAAGACTTTAAAATCCCCAACTCCTTAAGCACTGGGTAAATTGAAAAACACATAAGTGACTTTAAAGAAATAAAAAGAAAATTCCCACATTTCGTCATATAACATATAGACTTGCAAAAACATTTTTTTACCAGCAAACTGAATGCTCTTTTATTCCAACCAAATGTAGTACAGTTCATACTGTTGATAGCCTGCAAAAATAACCGAGAAAAATACAAACTTCAGCCAAAAATAAAGTTGTTTTGTTCTTTGTTCTGGTTTTAACCCAAACTTCTGTTTATCCACAAATTAAAAAGAAAAAAACACCACTGCAGTGAATTCCATTGCAAAGCACTTCCAAGAAATGCCTTTCTTCCACAAATTTGCAAAATGACAATCACTTCCTAAATTTTCTGAACTGCTACTTTCACTTCGGTTAATGGACTATTGTCTTCTATCAATGGGCTAATGGGCTCAATGGTTCTTTCACTGTTTTCACACAAAAAAACAGTCAAAGGTGTACACTTGCTTCTGTTTGTCATCGAGCGCATTCCATGGTATTGAAAGGAATGGAGCAGTAGATCTAACCCCTGCATAAAGGTGCATTGAAGAGTAATGAGTTAAGGAAGTAAACTGAATGTTTCTACATATATGACTATGCCCAATAGTTGAATAAAACTGTTTTTGAACTCTTGCCACACAAGGAACTGATACTCCTGAGCAGAAGTGCTTTTAGGCAGCATCAATTCCTTTTCACATCTCACTTGTTATTCAGAACTAGGATGTATCTGAGACCAATGTGCAAATGAATACTTATTTACATGCACAGATTATATCACAATGTATTATGAGTAAAGAGGGGGAAAAAAAAGATATTAAGAAGGATGAAACGTATCATTATAAAACATTGAAAGTGTCTCTTGTGAAGACTTCACATGATGAATGGATGAGAAAGAAAGGATCATCCAGTGTTTTCTGGGATAAACATGCATCTATTTAATGTACTGTACAACAGGTATGCGTAAAGTTCTAAACTCATACAAAAGAGAACAGGCAACTAGTCACTAGTATTTGGACACATCTCCACAAACTGGATGCAAATGGCCCACTTTTTTTTAAACACTAAAATATGTCATTCATCACGCTGTTGTTGTCATTTCCTTACCAATTTGAGCAAGGAATGTAGTTGTAAGTTCCATATTCAAGAACAAATAACTTTATATGCTTCACCTGATTATTGAAACAGACTTCGGTAAACTGGAAATGGCTGATGAAGAAAACTAACTTAATGCCCATGTGCCAGCAAAAACTTGCACAACACAATGCCCACTCATATTATCGCTGGACTTCACTTTTTTTTCTTTTCATATTTTTACACATGGAAAAAAAACACCTAAGACAACCCAGAATCCAAGTGTGCACAAAAAAATGTAGAAATTCTTCATTCCTAAAACTTTTCTTGTATCATGGGCAAAAAAAACCCCACTGATCTTTCTTATCATGAAACTGCTGACAACACATGAATCTCCTGTAATTTTCTTATTATGACTGTAGAGATCATTGCCAAAATGGTCCAAGTTCCTCAAATTTGTTTGTGGAAAAACTTTTCTTTTAGTTTGGCCCAACAGCTTACAAGGATGCAGATAGTATTAGAATTTGAATCTTTCTTTGAAAATATTGCCATTCCATGACTAAATGTTTTAACTACTCATCATGGGACAGCCCCTACTAAATGCTTTCATCTACTGAACTGACATTGCTAATGACCCATTTCTCTACGTTCCTACAAACGTATTGGCATTTGGAGAAGAAAAAAACAGTTCCAGAAAATTCTAGTCAGTTCAAAATGCGTGTAAGACGATATACATTCCTTGTCCACACATTTTATCACCAACCTTGCAGTAAAAATTAAATGTTGATAGGGCATCCAAAAAAAAAAACCAAAAAAACTTGAAAGACAAAAATTATATAACTAAGGAGCACAATCACACACATATTTAATAATGGTTATACAGTAAGAATAAATGGCTACATTGCATGTACTTATTCTACGTTCAGTCTCAACAATAATCATTTCATTACATTTGTATTTTACTCCACTCAGCTTTCTATCTTTTTAATCTAAGCATATGAGCCAACATTTCACCTGATATTCACGAACTTCAAGTCACCTGAAAAAGCAGTGCTGTCCCTCAAACCACCACCTTGACAAGCTATTATCAACATTTCAATGACAAAACCAAATTTTTAAAGAGCCAGTTGCTTTGGCTTCATATCAGTACTGCTTGTGAAAAATGTTCCTTATCAGTATTTTTTGAGGAACAAATGACTGTTCACGGATAGTTCTAACATGTTATTAGAATAAGCACTAGCTTTTCAGTTCTTTACAACTCAAAATGATGACCTAGTTTTATATGAAATTATGGATCCAGTTTAAATAAAACGAAATGTAAATGACGACCCCTTTGAAGACACGGTGAGTCTTCAGGCAAATTTCTGCAAGCTATCAAAGATTTAGTAACAATGCATAAATAGATATAGAACAATAACATCAAAAACCATCTATTTTCCTGGTGTCTGACAGCTTAGACTTACTTGCATCAACTTCATTTATTCACATATAATACAAGAAAAAAGTGTGATATGTTTCATTAAAATGGATGTTGGTGTGGATGTCAGTGTGTGTATGTATCCATCAGTGCTATAATATCTTCTGACTATGCCAGCAGACACAGACTGGCTGAACATACAACTATTAATTGTTACATTTTCAGTGGTGTGGAAAAAAGCCCCTTATTCATGGGGTTAAAAGGTCTCCAATTAGCCACAAGACATGAAGTAAAGCTGTTTGCATCACATTTTTCTTTCTACACAGCCACAACACAGAAAAAAGAAATAAACATAATCAAAACACTCAACCACACAGCAACATCACTCACAATTAATGTTGCAAGCCCTATCATTTTATGCACAAGATATATTAATATAATTACAGAAACTTTCTCCTCCTTTGCACGGGTTTCTAAGTAAGATCTGTTATCTTAGCAAAATTCCAAGAATGTAATTAACATCAAAAACATAATAAAGACTGAGATAGTGCCTTCTCTTTTCATAACTTTTCAGGTGACATACTAGCATTCATTCCAATATTTTACTGTGCCTGCTCAAAACTTTCCAAGACATCAAATCAAAACCCACAGGAAATGTTGCAATTTATGAAGAAATGAAGTGATAAACATCAAACATACGTCATCACCTAATATAACCTAAAATTTTGGCACAGAGAAGAAATCTCTTTCTGACCTCCAAACATATGCATCATTCAAAACATTGACACGTGTTACACAGGTAAGTCACACCTCTAATTTCTCATCAAAACGGTTAATTTACACATGAAAGCTCACTGGAACTAAAGCACTAGCCTGTCAATTTCATATCCTTCTGATTCAAAGAATTTTTAGCTAGTTCAAACAGATCATCAGTGCACAAGTTTTACAAAGTACATATACCAGACACCTCAAAGCAAAATACTTTTTTCATAGACATGTTACATGAGCAAATTAGGCATTTGCTGTGTGAAATCAAAAGTCCCACAGCCTCATCTGGCCGTTGTATAGACAATGTACAAACCTACACCAGGTACACATTTCTCTGTGTTCAATCAGCTTCCAGTCTTTATTATCAGTTTCACATCTGAAACCACTTATTTCCAATCCAACCATACTGGTGTCGTTCGGATTCAGTCTCTCTGATCGAACCATAACCCAAGTCTCTGTTAATCCATGCCTCGAGTACAGGCCCACAATCCTCCTCTCTACTTTTCTGAAACTCTCTCCACGTCCACTTGTACCCCAAAACACCATGTATTATACCCCCAACTATCGTGCCAGGGCACAAATGAGGCTGGCACACATCTCAAAGAATTCTAATGTTTGATGTGGCTGTCCCAAATTGTCAGTGTTTTCATCCGTCTCCATGCGATCATCAATAGAAAGCTGAGAGCCAGAGTTTGAAGGACTGGTAGTATTACTGGTCGAAGCTGGGGGGCTCATCTCTTGGGGGTCACTGCAGTTGTTAAGACTCTTAAAATCCAGTAAGTAGCTTTTCTGATCCACCTGATACAGCTGCAAGCTCAGTCTTGTCTATAGGAAAACCATACACAAGTTAAAATGATCTTAGCAATTATTCAAGGATGAAAGACAAGAAATGAAACATGTATAAGGAGGAGAAAAAAAAGCTGGAAGTTACATCATAAATATTAATCACAACATTCACACAACTTTCATATCCAATTTACTGTTAAGAAAATACTGCCAGATAATGCAAGGCATCTCTGTTTAACAACTGCAAATGTTGCTAACTTCAGTTTCACTTGAAACTATACTTATTTCAGATGTAAGTTAACACTGTCAGTTATGAAAAACTGCAGAAGTTGTGACTTACAAATCGCAGTGTGACTGGGTTCTTCCTCCGGACTCTGACATGCCACTGGTTTATCACCTTCCATTCCTGCAGAAGTGAAATGAGAAAAAGATATAGAACATGTCCTATCACTGACTCAAACTGAGCATTATGTGCCATGTGAGGGCTGTAGTCAGTGGTTTATGATGACATTCTATACCGTGCAATCTAGCTTTCACAAGTTTGTTCCTACCGTATATAATACTGTAATTCAAATTCCCTACTGAGTAGATAAAACTCATGTTTCATTTTCATATAATAAATGTGACCATGTTTAGCTGAACTGTTTTTAGAATTATTTCTAGTTTAAACACTACTGCAAGATTTGTTTCCTTGAAATCATCAACTAATAGCTTCCTAATATTTAAACCTCACAGTATGGTGATTATAAAACCAAGATGCAATTAAAGGACACCTACTTTTGGACTTGTTATCGAAAAAATGCCATACAGTTTGACCTCATTCATTTATTTGTCTTTTGTGTCATGTAAAAAAAAAAATAAAGATGAGGCACTTATGCCTGTAAACAAATATCAGTGATAAATAACATCCCTAGATCATCATGACCATAGATTATTTAATATTTAATATGGCAGCTAAAGCTCAATATGCAGTTCAATGCCAGAAATATGTCTTTCATAGATAAGCTGAGGAAAAAAGGGTGAGACAAAGAGAGAGAGAGAGGGATGAATAGAAGAGTGGCTATTGATGGGATCTATTAATCAGTACATCTATCAATGTATTGAATGCTCAGAGCATGTCAGGAAAGATCATTATCATTATTACTTATAAATAGCAGTATTATCATAAATGATACGATATCTATGATTGATTCAGAATCCATACACAGATTTAAAGTCAATGATAATATCTGACAAAACAGCTAATACTGCAAAGGAAATACTTCCACTACACTGCTGCTTACATAATCAAGAGACTTCATGGCACGGTAGACCTCATGCATGATGTCTTGGGGTTTGCTTTGTGACCGAATTCCTAGTGAAAAAACATAATAAAATGATACCATCACTGAAAATAAAATACCATAATAACGTTACACTTCACAGAATTCCTAAAATAGATGCGCACTGAAAGTATACATTTCACTACTAATCTAACAGTGGTAACAACTACAATCATGCTAATGCCTGTTCATAGAAACAACAAAACCAGCTCAAGTTCATGACCACATCATAAAAGAATGGATTTGTGATAGATCAAATATATGCTGCAGAGCCACAGACTGATCTATTTCTTCTTCAGAAGACACACTCAGTCAAGGATTTTGTATGCTAACATTTCTAAATATTGTTCATCTGTTCAAATACAATTTGAATATCAATCAATACTGTTCAAGTCAGATAATGATATTTAAGCTGTGGTGCATCCATTTACAAGCATAACATGGCAAATGATAAATATCCTCTCAAGCAACTCACCCAAATGCCACTTGGCCTTTTTCATATGAGAACTGTTCTTATTGTCTATGATAGGGTCCAAAGTGTGGCTGGTATTCTTCATTTCTAAGATAGAAAGACAACACATGAGACAATATTGGCTGGAAAGGCATGAAACATTGATGTGTTTTTCTGTAAAACATTTATGCTACTGAAAATGCTGAAACCGTATGCCCTTGTTTCAGATCTACATTAACTTACGATGAACTTTAGTTCTCATGAAACATTTATCTTTTAGTACAACTGATTAGTATGTAGTTGATCTCTTAAATCTTTTAATCTTGCACAATGGGCAGTATGCCTCATAAACTTAGCACGCTTCCTCCCTTAATTTTTTTGCAACATCATTTCCACCTCCAACAATTCTTCAGGTCTGTTAAAATCACATGCATTTTCATGGGAAACAATATCAATACTTGTGGATGCTACTGGAGGTTTCTTAATAAAAGTATTGAAATAAAATGTTCACATTTACTTGAATCTATCATGTGGTGGGGACAATATTTCCTTTTGATCATTCTTTCTATGTTTGTATTATATCATATACAAGATTGGAATTAGCACATTTCTTTAGTGCAACTGAGGGATATAAAGTCTGGTCACGTTACACAGACATTTTCTTTGGTGGAGGCGCCCAAATCTCCGTATATGCAGAAATCTGCTTAGAAGCATTATAATCAGTCGTATTCCCTGTTCATCTCCCACACAACTCATAACAAATACCTGGCATGCGTTCGGGGTGAGGCCTCATAGGGCTGGAAGCCTGGAAATAAAACAAAGAAAAGATCAGATCAGGCCAATATCAAAGAAACTGTCAATCTTATCAGGATCTTGTGAATGATCAAGTTATGGTGAAAGATTTGAAGTGGCATTTCAAATGAAGGAATGACTTCATCCAAATTCATTGTGCAACCCATATCAATTACGTTATATTGCAACTAAAACTCACACAAATGGCTAAAGGAATATTGCAATGGTAATGAAAAACACACATAAAATGAAGGGAAAAAAAAGAGTGGAGGAGGTATTAACGTCACCTAAAAACATGTTATGATGAAGTCTAGAGGGCATAAAAGAATAAACTTTCAAGATTTCAGGTTACTGAAACACATTATAAGGGACAAGGAAAATAAGTGGGCAAGATGGTCATTCAACACAGGAAACAGAGACTGTTGGTCCTTTGAAATGAACAATGATTCCTCTAGGGTCTGATGCTGAAGGATCTTTACTTCTGAGCTGACCACAGACTGAACAGACGCTTGATATTCTGCCTCTCAGGCACCTTCACATTAAAAGCCACAGACAACTTACTGTCTCCTGGTATTTTGGAATTCAGTCAAAGTTTCAGTGAAGTGTGTTACCAGCATGTGAATCGGGAGGCACAAGAGATTAAAGGGTTTGACAAACCCTGGACATGACACCTTTACCCTCATGGTTGTCCAACCTCAGGCTGGTCAAAATATGACAGTATGTACCTTTTGCAAGGCTGTGGCGCCTGACTGCTGCTCACTGGCAATGTCTCTCGTCTGCATTGTGTACAGATATTATGTTTATCAAGTGAACCTCACTTACAAGCAGTTGCTGGTTCTGTGCATACATCTTAAATGGTACATCTCAGACAATGCACTATCACCACATGGTGTTCAAGTGCTTATACTGCAAACTCAACATCTACAAAATCATAAATGCCCTGTCATCAGGGTTATTCTCACTATTTTCATAGCATACAAACAGTGCTGCTTAGCAACAGCATGTACTTATGAACCAGCAAACCTAAAAATACAGATGATGCATACTTTGTGTACTTTCTCATAATGAGTAAATCTATGTGGCTTAACACAAGAGTTTCTTTGATTAACTCTGGAAATGGTAAATACCCTGTCTGAAGTCATTCTCATGAAAAGGACGCAAGAGCATTATCATGACTTTTAATAACTTAAAAAATACCAGCTGCAATGATATTGATGTTCTGAAATATGAAGCTGCATGTATACTTATTTATACATTATTTGACTTATATATCATAAACTTTCCAACACAGCTGTGAAGCAGGACACCAGTTACTGTCAGAAAGACAGCTGATTAGAGGGAATGGTGTCAAATAACTTAAATAAGTGAAAATTAAGAATTAAACATAAACATAGATATACATTTCAACAAATGTGCGATATGAATGGTGATAAAGCTTTCAATGAATAATTTTATCATGAAATGGACCTAAATCAAATGTATTTCTTACCTCTGAGCAGGTATACATTTACATAAAGTGTAGCACTTGACTGTTCATTTAATATTATATTTCCTTCTGCTGACTCATTTATCCTTAATTGGATATGAATTTCATGTTGACAAGAAGATACCATTAACTCTGGGACAAACAATGTACACACAAATGTCTTACCAAACTGAATGCCTCAGGGGGTGGACTAGATGCCAGGTAAAAATCTTGGTATTCATTTGCCACTGTGAAATAATACAAAAATATATCTAAAAAAAGCACAACTGTATAAGCCGAACTACTGCTTTCACTGACTAACTATTCAACTGCAATAAGATGGTTATTTGTTTATGAGCACTGCCAATGTTGGCTGAAAGCAAAAAATGCAAACCTTCAACTTTATGAAAAATGACACATAAGCTAACTGCAAGGGCATCTTCGGTCACCTGCTTTGTGGTTACCAGCCACAATTCATCTTATGCACTTCCCACTGGCACAAGGTAAAAAATAAATAAAATATTTCTTTGTAGGAGCAAAATGGAAAGATACTACATATGTCTACTGCTTTCGGCCCATCCTTTGAGGATGACTTCCATCACAATGGATTGCTTTAGAATGAAGAATTCCCCAAAAGACAACAAGGGCGTTTGTGACTCTTATGTATCCAATGGCTTCCTGCCACAATTTAGCAGAAAGTTTCAAAAGATGATGAAATATAAAAAAGTAAACTGCAGATCACACAAAAATGAAAAGGAGAAAGGTGATATGCATGACAACGCTGACTGGAAATAATTCAGCTTCTAAGTCAAGTAAGACAGTATGGAGATATGGCAGCAGTACGTCCAACCACATTAACATAAAATACCTTTGTCATGCATGAGCTGGTTATCTAAGATCAGATGATAGGCAATGTAAAGCTGATCATGTGGATTGTCTGCCAGCAGGGCCTTGTGTACTTCAATCTCATCGACATTGAATTTCTGGAACATAAAACATATGAAACATATAAATTCTGCTACAAATAGTATAGCATTAGTCCAGTTTTTGGTACTAATGACTTTATTATGGTTTACATAAGACAGACTACATCAAAACTGATACATATTTATTTGTCACAGCACAAACGAGAGCTGACCCATGTTCGTGAGATTAGTTTATCATTGCTCTTACTCGTGCTAAAGTTGGGCAGAACAGTACTGACTATATATATCTGAAGACAGAAATGCTGTTAACCATGTACTTTGGAGATCTAAAGAACACCTTACTGCAGATGGCTTGAAAACTGAACTTACCTCACAGATCTCTTTTACAATTTCTGTGTTCACAATGGAAGCATCCTGGTCAGTTGTTGAAGGGAACAAGTAATCAGGTAATTCTTTCTTGAACCACTCATATTCCCTGAAATGATTTATTCAAAAATAATATATCATGTGGTATTTAGGCAACAGGAAATATGACTGATATTCCTAGCAAAAGTATTGTTTGAAACCCCAAGTACAAACATACAGTTATCAAAAAGATTCTTTCTTGAAGCCCAGGGTATATGTACTCTGGCATTTTTGATTACATAAACAGCTACAGCATTTAAAAACAATAGCAACAACCAAAAAAGCTTCTTCTGAAGAGGAAAAGCACTCTGATCAGACACCTTTCTTACCTGATCTCCTTAATAGTTGCCCGTTTAACTGGATCCACTTGAAGCATGTGACACAGAATGCTCACAACCTCTTTGTTCAGATATTCAGGGATGGCAAAAATACCAGCTAAAATTTAAAAAAAAAAAGAAGACAAATACAATCTCAGTATTAGTACTGATATGTCTCATAAAAGCTGTGCTCATTTAGTAAAAACAAAAGGCCATGCAGACATAGTTTCAAGAAGTAACAAAAACATGCATGTTCCTACTGAAAGAGCAGTACTGTTAAAACTTCAGTCTATGTCATCATTTCTTGACTCTATGTTCATTTTCAACCTTGAACGCTGAGCTCTTTTTGATGCAATCACGAATCCGGGAAGAAAAGGCTGAAGGCTTCATAATATGTCACAAGTATATTAATGTCAGATGTTAAAGGAAACAGCACTTACACTTGATTTTCCTGAACAGAGTTGGTACATGCTCATCATCAAAAGGAAGCTGAAACATAAGAAATACATGAAATGGATCATATCATATATGTACCACGGAAAAAACTAATTTAAAACAGAATGATTCTTATCAAGGAAATCAATGAAGAGATGATCCATCAGGATTTATATGCCAGAATCAGTAAATAAATAGTTTCATTTAACCCAGCACCACTGCTGAGATGTTACTTACAGGGTTATTCGATTATCCCATTGGCTGTCTACTTTCCTCAAAATTTTTAAGCAATGTCTGTTTCATAAACATGAAAAGAAATTCATTTTATCAGAATCCAACACTACACATAAAAGCTAAGAAGTGACGAAGTCACTTAATCACCTGCTGAAAATCTTTGACAATCTGCACAAAGCTACTGTGGCCAGCAAATTCATTTTTTATTGTATATTGTCCTTCTCCTTTCCCTATTTCTACATTCTGTACCACCAACCAGTCAAGCAGTCAATGGACACCCGGCTTACCGTGCCACACAACAGAGCATACAGGATAACACCACAACTCCAAATGTCAACTTCTGGCCCAGCATATAACCTAGTGAAAGATTAACAGGCATTTGCAACTTCATAAGCCTGCAATTAATATCAATATAAAGGTTCCTCAGTAATGCACAGAATCAGAACAATATTTGATAGAATGATAAAATGAAACACATCTGCTGCAATTTATCCGACAAAAAGTAAATTCCCTGAGAAGATTAGAACAGTAATAAATGCTGGCCTGTCAAACAGATACTGCTTTTAGGTCACAGGCCATGACGCTGCCACTGTGTGTTTATGTAGATTGCTGAATTACCAAATGGTGGATATTCAATACATAGGCCTTAAGCAAAGGTCACACCTTAGAGATATCACAGCCTTTTCTTTGAAAAAAATTGAGAGATCCTGACTTTATGAAGAACATATCAGCCAGCACTCTCATCATTACTCAATCTTGTTTCTTCTTTTTCTAATGTTCTTGAACATGAATGAAACCTAGAAATACTTACTTGCCAGAGATGACTTCAGGAGCAGCATAGTTGGGGGAACCACAGCTGGTACGCAAAAACTCACCATCTGTCATCATGTTTGAAAGCCCTGATGAAAGCAGATGGTTACAAAGTTGTGAAGAAGAGTGAAGCACAAGAAGTGAATAGAAGACCGGGGAAAAAAACAAGAGCATGATAACAAATTTAATATTAAGAGAAATAATGACAAATTGGACAGCGGCATACTCGGTACTAACTTGTATACTGATCAATTCTTCCATCATATAATGCTCATGAAGTACTATTTTCTCCATTACGAAAGTCTATGTCCCACTGGTGCTTGAAACTGGATCTATCTTCTACAGATTTAGTCCCTGTATTGATACTAAATGCATCACATAAACCCACCGTATAACTCATTATGTTCATTATCAGCCACAGGTGAAAATTCACATTATTCTCCAATGCCATGACTATGGGAACTCAGAAAAGTGGATTACATTCCAGCTTGACACATCTTTTTTTTCACAACGCAGACAAATAAAATAAAATTCATCATCATTTTCTCCCTGCTAGGGACAGAACTGTGATTTAAATATGACCAGGGAGGGCTATTATCATACTCACCAAAGTCAGCAATTTTAACATTGCTATGGGAATCCAAGAGCAGATTCTCTGGTTTCAGATCCCTGTGCACCACCATGTGTCTATGGCAATAATCCACTCCAGAGATGATCTGCTGGAAAAACCTGCGAGCTTCTGGCTCCTTGAGCTGTAAAAGTAGACAGACAAGTCATTTTCAATGCAATTTTAATTTGGAGTTAGTATATATGTACCAGACAGACAAAATAGAAATTATCTAGTGTTTAATATGTTTAAGCATTTGGCTGATACTGTCTTCAAATGTAATTATTTTATAAATTTGGTTAGCTAATAATGTCAGGGATGCTTTCAAAAACATAAGACTGGGTGCTCGCACGCCCCCCATGCCCTTTTCATATCAGTTATGATTATATAAGCTTTCTGATAAATAGTTACCTTTCTCATCATGCCCATGTGAATTTGCAACTTGAAAAAAACTGAAATCAAGCTGTGACATTAAAGGTGTTATTTTTATCAGCTTAATGTTAAAAGTACAGTCGACTCCGCTTAATCGCCCTTCCATTGGGATCACAGAAAAAGTGAGCGAATAAGCGGAGAAGGTAACTTCGGACATATTTTTGGTAATGGGGTTAAATTTCTTTGATGTCGTTGTTTGATGTGCATTGATGCCTTCTCGTTGCCAGACTCAGGACAGACTCGAGTCTGACGTGTTGTAGTGCACAAAATGTTTGATCTCCGCGGTCTCTCTCATTTGGCCACCTCGTAGTAGCCCAGCAGATAATAAGGAGTAGGATGCCATGGTTGGGGTCAACTGTTCATCCACATGACACGACCTCTGATCTAGCCGAAATCCACCAGACAGGCGCAATACGATGTTTACATTCTCCGCCTCGCTGAGACAGAAGGCTTGAGAGGGGAGACTATATGGCTTTCGGCGCATTATCGGGCGGGCAGCGGTAGTGATGCGTAGCGTGGGACAAGGATGGACAAGGGGAGGGGGGAGGTGGGGAGGAAAGGCTTATCACACCTATTTCGGCATGGCAGCTGTCACTCAATCAACCATTCTGCCATCCGCCACTCAGTTAAACCATCTGTGTACATATTTGTTTGTCAACTGTAATCCTTCAACCGCTAATCTTTGAATTCACAGGCGCTGAAGAGTGATCGATTATCAGGAGTGAGAAGCGATTATCCAGTGACTTTTATATAGAAAAAAATNGCTTTCGGCGCATTATCGGGCGGGCAGCGGCAGTGATGCGTGGCGTGGGACAAGGATGGACAAGGGGAGGGGGGAGGTGGGGAGGAAAGGCTTATCACACCTATTTCGGCGTGGCAGCTGTCACTCAGTCAACTATTCTGCCATCCGCCGAATAGTTAAACCATCTGTGTACATATTTGTTTGTCAACTGTAATCCTTCAACCGCTAATCTTTGAACTCACAGGTGCTGAAGAGTGAGCGATTATCAGGAGTGAGAAGCGATTATCCAGTGACTTTTATATAGAAAAAAATTTGGTTCCCTGAGAAACGAGGTGATTAAGCGGAAATGCAATTAAGCGGAGTTGACTGTACTTGTGTATAGAGGCTACACCACACTTACTCTGCCATGCTTAACAATATAGTCGAACAATTCTCCACCAGCAACATGTTCCATCACCATAAAAATATCTGTAGGAGTTGAGATCACTTGGTACCTAAGAAATAAAATATGTGTCAAAGGTTAGTCTCAATATTTTCTGATAATGTCAATGCTGGGGAACAGCTGTAAAAAGCTCCATGTCTGAACATCTGAAACATTATATTGATAAGACAGTGAAAAAATGCACATTTCACATGAAGTATAATACAGTAGAAGAAATCACATTTCTCCACAAGCGCTACTCTGTTACTTAAAAGTATTTTTACCTGAATGCAAACTTTTAAGCAAATACAAAGACTTAAAAATAAAGCGCAAGGAAACCATTTTCAATAGGAAGGAAATGAGAATGAGGCGTACACCCCCTACTTGGAGCTCATGCTCATGCCCACTTTTACGAGCCAAACCCCATCCCTAGCCTTAACCCTAACTCTATGCCCACTGAGACAGGAGCATCAGTCGAGGCAAGTCCTAACCCGGATACCATTAAGACAGGAGATCAGGAGTGAGTCTCATTCAGAATTCGTCCCCCAACTTACAGCTTAATAATGTGTGGATGCCTGAACAGCTTGAGATTCTGAATTTCCCTGCGGATCTTTCCGACGACATCAAGATTCTTAATCTTCTGCCTGTTCAGAATCTTTACTGCAACCTTATGGCCTGTCAACTGGTGTGTGGCAACTGAAAAAAAAATAAAACACACATTAAAATATGCTCACATAGATTATCATGCAATCTACTGGACTGTACATGAAACCAACAGCAGACTAGAAGTAAGTAGTCGACCCCGGAATTAAGAATAGGACAATAGGTTATACTCATCTAATCTATAGTTATAGTCATCTGTTCGGCTATCTCGAAGGACAGCATCGCAATGATAATGAAACAGTTCATTTAGTCATAGACAGGTCATGGACTAGATCCATATTTCGACTCTAAATCGGTGCTGTTGAGAAAGCCATCTGTTCTTTCATAGCACAAAAAACGTGTTTTTAAGATAGTCTAGGCTAGACTCTAGGCTAGTAGGTCTAGTTTAATATTTCTTGCACATGGTACCCACTATTCAAGTGATTCTCCTTGTAATCAACCTTCTCACTGATCTGGATACTTGAGAATGAGAAGAACACTAAAGTCTGTGTCGCGTTGTGCAGCCTATCTCCATCTAGACTAGTCTAGTCTAGACTACTAGACTAGACTAGTCTTAGAGTCTAGAGTGACTGTACCAGTCATCGGCGTATTTTAACATCTCTTTTTTATCTCCAGCAAACAGAGTAAGACATGAATATCTTTGCCCTAGATTTTATAACAGTATTAATCCTTGCTCTTAAAACTGTGAGGTTACTGGCATTCTTTCTACACGGATATTATTTAAAATATCGTTTTTGAATAGCAGTGCGATCTGGGTCATTTTGGGGCCAAACGCGACCAGTCATCAGCGTATGCTTTGAAACAAAATCCAGGACTTGCGCGCGATTACTAGTTTAAACATCATAAAATGCAATAAAAATTAGGCACACTTGCCAGTTTTTGCTTGATTGTGTTCATTATTTGCAAAGTTATGCTCAGGTAAGTACAGTGGAACCCGCTTAAGCGAGACACGCGTGAGCGGGACGCCCGCTTAAGTGAGACGAATGCCTGGGGAACGGAATTTTTGCTATTTAAATCTATACATGTGAGCGGGACGGCAACCCGCTTAAGTGAGACGACTTGGAGCCAGATCTCCATAATATACAAGCTGTTTTTGACAGGAATGCTACAAACTGTCACTATCGTACTATGTCTCAGTGCTTGTTTACCTGTGCCAATCAGCTGAAAACCTGAGAGCTACAAAGAAGCTTGTACCGACGGCCCTGATTGCCCCCCTTACGTTACGTGAGAAGTGATTGACACTACCTCCCCATAGCCTTCTGTCAGGCAGTTGACCCTTCGGTGCACGCATGGACGAATCAGAGCGGACATCCTAGCCGCTGGTCATTTAATCCGCGCAAGCATCAACGGATCAAGGTTAAGTAAGCCCCGCCTCCTGTCAGCCACACTTTATCCTTTCTTCAGCTTAGGCAGTGATTGACACTTACGAGCCTTACCTGCGCTATTGCACAACACTCAGCCAGGGTGTCGTTCACATAGGCATTACCATCATTCATATTGCGTAAAAGCTTTATGACACATGCCTCTCGCGTCCCGCTCTGGCCAGATGTGGAGTGAGAAGTGTGACGCTTATCTTTGCCGGTGTTTACGATCATGTAAATTTGATCCCAAATTATTTTTGATCACTTGAACGGGGGCCGGCGAACATTTCGACTTTAGAGATGTTAGACCTTTCATATTCTCTCCAGTTTTATTTCAACATGTACTATTTCTCTCCCTCTGATGTAGACATGTCTCGGTCTTTAAAAGCAATTGTTTTTTAATTTTCAAAGAAGAGTGGTGAGAAGGCTTAGGTGATTCTTTGAAACCAACCAAAAATTCCGTTCCCTGCAAAGAATGACTAATAATATGCTCTGCAAGTCTACTGAAAATGCAGTTAGGCTGCAATAAGTATATTTTAAACAGTACAGATACAGTTTAAATCTGACTCCGTTGTCACACCTCACTAGCAACAAGTAATGATATCCCTTAACTTAAATTAAACGCACAAACTAGCTAAGAAATCACTTTATAATAGATAGTATGCCTAAGCGGGACGCCCGCTTAAGAGGGACGATTCGTCAGGAACGGAGCCATCCCGCTTAAGCAGGTTCCACTGTACTACCAATCGAAGGCTGATGCGCACTGCGCCGCCATTATGATGAGAACAGAAGAAATTTCCGGGCGGTCAAGGAACAAATATACCAGGGACCGTTCATTATGAATTTCAACCCTGATTATTTACAACTTGCTGCATCTTTTGCCTTGTCAAAAACAATAAAAAAAAAACACACAAAAAATCATTCAAGATTAAAAATTAACATAAAACAACTGAGAATAAATGTCCATGTTGATCTGTTCAATTGTTGTGGGCAAGAAAGGGATGGCCTAGGGACAGCAAAGGGTGGTGGGTATATGAACTTGGAAAGGTGCAGGTGGTGCATAATGTAGTAAATTTGTGCTTTCATGCCAGCACTCAACTGTAATTTTCTCAGTGACCACTAAAGCTACATCCATCAAACTTATGTCACTTAAGCATCTGTATGAGACAAATCATTTGCACTATTATTTATGACATACAGTTATTTCTTCATGGAGTTGTTGGCACTTAATGTTGTGCAACAGAAGTAGGTAGGCTGCCTCGCAGCACCTTTAGATCGTGTTTTCTGGTTATGAGTTTTTTAATGACTTGGGATAAAAGTACAACTTCTTTATCTTGCTATACCCTACAATTTGATGAATGACATGTTGATGTAACTTGCACAACTACCCTGCCAGCGTCCATTAACCTTTCACTCACTGTCCATTTTTTCCATATCAGTGCCAAAGTCGTGCATCAAAAGTAGTAGCTCTCCAATATGTCCGCGTAACCATGTTATATTTCACATCAATTTCCCCTTGAGTTAGTCTGGTTTTGAGTATAAGTCTGGCTTAAATCGGAGTCTATGCCTCAACGCAGTCGAGCCCACATCTGGCTCCTGTGAGGCTCTTCATGCATTCTCCCCCATCAGGCTGGCTGGTAGTCTCGAAGCTGTGACTAAAATTAAAATGTTCTATCTGCACTACATGTGATTAAACTTTGATGTTGTCCACTCTACACAGCTGTGTTCCTGACGTCTGTTCATACCAACGACTGACCCGTTGAGGTTCGAGTTAGGCTAAAGCCCATAGCCAAGCTTGCCTTCCCGCCCCTCTTCACCTTCATCTACATCAACATCAACAGACAACAAACACCAAACCTTCCCTTCTCCTCATTTACGACAATAAGGACGGTAGCAGTTGTTGAGTTTGCATAACAGTTGAGGAGATGTAGCCAGTTCACAAAGAAATATTAACTCCAATCACTAATGTCAACGCGATATCCTTTGAACTTTAAGAAATAAATATAATAAAATAAAGTTGAAGGGGCAGACTTTATAATCATACGGACATAAAATAGATCATATTACATGAATTTATATTTTATGAACTTTGTTAATGATTTCAACTCCACACACCCTTGCTAATCGCGCAAATAATGCAAACAAAAATATGTTTTATTAAAAAGCAGCAAATGCCACTGGGGGAAATGTATTGAGCGTTTCTAAAAACCCCTTTGCTCAAATTTACATAGGAATCAACTTATTTACGTCATGCAATAGACTATATTTCCGAAAAAAAGCAATGACGGCTCCCTTGGGATATTTTGTAATGGTAAATACGGTGCTCACAAAGAAAGTGTCACATGAGACGGACACTCTCCGACCACCGAACATGGGTCCGGTGGGAAGGTAAGGGTAGAAAAACATTTTTTTTCATTGCTATAATTTAATATTCAAGCTAAAGTTTCGGTATTTACCACAGATGACATATTTTTAAACCCTTTGTACGAAACTTACCGGCAAATATTCGGTAGTTTTAAAGATATTTTCAATTTTCTTCGAACGCAATGATCGGCAGCGTCCCAGCTGTCGCTAGAATATATCGTCTGCGAACAAACAAAAGTCACCATCTGCTACGAGCACGTGACGTCATCACACAAATATAGCGGACGGATTGAGGTTTCTCACAGCTGAGCGAAAGTTTCGCGAAGTTTTGCTGTTCAGAGGCCAAAACTCCATAGTACGCCGATGACTGGTCTACGCCGATGACTGGTACAGTCACTCTATAGGCCTAGACTACTGTAGTAAATCTATGCTTTCATGCCAGCACTCAACAGGCACTGTAATTTTCGCAGTAACTACTAATGCGACATTCATCAAACTTATGTCACTTGAGCATCTGTTTGAGACAATTCATTTGCACTATCATTTATTAAATACAGTTATTTCTTCGCTGAGTTATTAGCGCTTAATGTTATGCAATAGAACTAGAAAAGCTGCCTCTCAGCACCTTTAGATAGTGTTTTCTAGTTATCAGTTTTCTGGTGACTTGGGATGATTGTACCAACTTATTCATCTTTCTATGCCCTATGATTTTATGTATGACATGTTCATGTAACTTGCACAGCTACCCTGCCAGCCTCCGTTAACTTTCCAGCCATTGTCCATTTTCCTCACATTGATGCCAAATTAGCGCATCGCAAGATGAGGCGAGAAGCCTCTGACGTAGTAGCCCTCTGATAGGTCCGCATAACCATGTTACATTTCACACCAATTTCCCCCTGAGTTAGTCCGGTGTGAGGTCCGAGTCTGGGTACACGCCTGAGCGCATTCGAGCCCGCATCTGGCTCCTGCAAGACTCCTCATACATTCATTCTCCCCACAAGGCTGGCTGGTAGGATGGAAGCTGAGACTGATGTTATAACATTCTATCTCCACTGCATCAACTACATGTAGAATAAACTTTGATATCGTCCTCTCTACACGGCTGTGTTCCTGACGTCTGTTCACAACAACTGCGGCTGTCGGTTGAGGCTCGAGTTAGGCTAAAGCCCATAACCGAGCTCGCCTCCCCGCCGCTCTTCATCATCATCACCATCTTCACCACCAACAACAGACCAAATCCATATTTCCACACCAATACACTAGTCACTACTACTACCATTATTTTTGCAATTAGAGGTGAGTGGTTCGCACCTGACAAAAAGTGGCAACGGCTCACAATCTTCAGACACAGATCATTTAGTTTGTTAGATAAGCAAATGGAACTGATTCAAATTTCCTTACTTTTGACCTTGCCAAATGTTCCAACGCCAAGCGTATCGCCTAGAATATAATGGCCAATTTTCACCTGGGCCGCAGAAGACCCACTTTTGTCCGCCATCTTGATTGACCTCTGAAAAACGAGAAAAACAACAAGGGTCACATTTCCGGTACTCGATTGCCAGGCTTTTATGGCAATACAGATCAGTTTGAAAACTCTGACGTTTACATAAACAATAAGCTTCCTTCACAATCATCACAGACTTCTCAAATTTTAGTTCTAATTCAGTAAAATCTGTTTTTAGAATTCAATAAGATTTATCAAAATTCGTGTAATACTTGAAATCACAAAAATCAATTTTGCTAAAAATCTGATTAGGAGGTGGTAGCTTTGCCCTCTGCGTACTTAATTTGGAAGTAGGCCTAAGAATTCGTGGGATTGTTTACTGCATAATTATAGATCTAGGTTTACAGCTATTGAAACCTGAAACAGATTGCCACATCCCTCGGTGTTCAATAAATAGATCCCCTCCCGCAACATGATGTCCCCTCCCGCAACATGTTAACCCCTTCCTTGATATTTGCAATGAATAATACATATAGTGAGGATCACGCTATTAGACTGGTCCCAAAAAAAAACCCACCTTGTATCAGAGATCAGTCATCAAAATAGGCTAGTGTGATAAAAGAAACACAATATAATCATCAAACTTCATCCACTCTAAAAAAATAAAAAATAAAGCAAAATAGAAGGAAAACCGTAAAACCGCTCGTGTATTTGGCGGAATGGAATTATACGTTTGGCACTTCCGATTACTCTCTCTCTCACTCGCTCTCACTCTCTGATTGCTAGCTGTGCCAGGTTAGCTCCTTTATAGCCAAACGTGGCTATTTTTTAAAGTACGTGGCGGGAAAATTTTAACCGTGGCGGGTTGGCTATTTTTTGGTCATTTTCTGGTTAGCTGACAAATAAAAGGAGGACACGCACATCAAAAATAATTTTCCGTTTTCCAATACTTTTTCTCTCCGAAAATTATCTATGGAGCCCACCAAGTCAATTTTGCTGAGAAAGAGCATCGTTCTGTTACCTTGCGCGTATGTAGTATCACGCAATTAGGAGAGCTAGAGTTACCGGGTCTGGTCCTTGCGTCCAGAAATATTCCCCTTCCCCGATCAGCACCTAAGTCTCAGCAGCTACAGACACCTCTATCTGACAATGTATTATTCAGCTTTTAATTAAGGTTCTGATCATCCAAATTCAACCGCGAAGTTTGATAGTGTAAGCCAGATTAAAGTATTCTGCATTTTTATTGCCTAAGCATGATTTTGTTTGACTTATCTACTGTTCACAGAGGAATTTAAACATTCATACCAACGTGCTTTCACCCGTCCGCAGAGCACTGGCTAGACAACATGGCCATGTGACTAGAATGTTATGGCGTGAGTTTATGGTCGCCATGCGCGCATTGGGTGTAGCAATTCGGACTTTGGATATGTAACCATATGGATTGTCTGGGGTCGGCAGTGGCGTTACATCATTATGACAGACGCTTGAAAGACTGTTTTACTGGAATAATAGGGTATTGTACTGATTTAAAAAGGTCCGTAGGACGATGCAACTTTCCTTTGAATAAATAATCAGCTAAAACAGTGATAAAACAGAATGTTCTTTCTTTGGATAAAAAAAATATAAATACGAGTACATATCAAAGGAAACTTTAGTTGGCAGGTTGTTCTCAAAACCAGAAGTATATCTGGTTGACAGGCGACGCCCAGTTTCATTAAGTTGACATTTAAAACAGCTGCCTGGATGATCAAGACCTAAACATATGTTAGAATTGTTAGTTGGTTTTTTTTTTCTTTTTTAAAACCATGACTGTCTCTCCCAAATGGATTTGTCCAGCACGTTTCTCCTCTAAGCTCAGTCGCCCGATGTCTGATGTAGTGCACATCTTTTGGAGTCTGGGTTCCCCAGGATCTCCTATTACAGCCTAGGTTGTTATATCGTTTGCACTTCCTGCCATGACTAAAGCCTTTTCATGTATTCCCCTCCAAAATTACTTGGATCCATAGGGTGAATAATTTGTTACTCATTTGCAGCTATTGCCAGCTATTCTCAGGTTTGTGTATTTTGTCCTCTCCATATTCCACAAGGAATCGACAGCACAAGAATCATTATTTTAGTAAGAAAGAATTAATAGAAGTTTCTGATTAGATCAAGTCATATAGTAAATTTTCTTTGCCCTCATGAAGGAAAAATAATCAAATCAAGACTTTGGAGCCCTTGTCGCCGAATTAAAAAAAAAATCTAGTCGGCCTTCGACGTCCTGGATGTTTTGTTGCTTTTTTTTTTTTTGGTAAATTACAGAAAGTAGGCATGCGTGATGCTTTATGTTCTAACATGTCCCAATCCTAAAATTCTCTCACTTGCTAAAAGAAAGTTGTTCTGCCTTTTACACCCCTGGAGGGTAATAAAGGCCACTAGAATGACGTCACTGGCTACTTTTCGCCGAATTTTCTGCATTGATTTGATTTTTTGGGGGGCTGTTTTAAGCTCTATTGGCGGGTTTTCAGTTTGAGACCTGGCAACACTGCTGATTGCAAGAGCGCATGCGTGCCGACATATTTGTTGTCAAGAGAAGCCAACGAAGCCGCGAGGAAAGCAAAGTGCTAGGAGCTTAACAAAGGTGCTTCAGGTAAGCAGATGAAATTATTTGCTTGATAAGATGGACTAGATAAATATTTGCCAGTTCAACGGACATAGATAGGAGGGAGCATAGAAAGTGACGCAGTTAACCTGTAAAGGAGAACTGTGCGGTTAATGTTTACGCTGTCGCTGTAAATAAAGACGTCTAAGTCGGGGACATAATCAAATGGGTACAATCACGGAATAGGACCGATCTTGTAGCTAAACCAATGACTAAATGAACTATATTAATGCAAGAGCGGTCCTGTCCCAGGAGATAGCCTTCAAATGGGCCCGGTCCTTACAGTACACGCTCAGATTAATGTGGGTGCGGACGGGACTCCTTTAAGAAACTGGAGGAGCTGTGGTATAGTCTAGGCCTGGGCAATATCTAGACTAGGTAGACTTCCAGCTTAGTTTCGGCTTAGGGGTAGGGTTTGAGTTTGAGTTTGAGAAGTAGAGAGACAGTGAAGTCGTACATCAAGACTAGACTCCTGGTGAAGGCTAGAGCCCCGCACTAGACTAGAGGTTAGGAAAAAAAAGGCATCTTCCATTTACTATTTAGATCTAGACTAGTCATCCCTAGACTTCGTCATTATCTAGAAACTCTCTCGTGTGTGCTATCTCTTTCAAATCTTGCTCTTAATTCTAAATCAAGCATAAGATGGATACTGGATAGGTCTATCCATCGATATTGCTCAGTTCTTATTTATATTAGTCTAGTCTATGTTTTAAATGCTCTTAAGGTACAAAGATTTACCTAGTCTAGGTTTTTGTGATTCCAACACCCTGATGTGTATCCTTAAGGACTTGCTTGAGTCCTTGAGAATTAAATCAGAAATATTTGCCCGGAACACTTATAGCTGACAAGTATTTATTTGTAATATCAGTAGCCGCTTGTTTGTAACCACTCATCAAGAAAATTTTCAGAAACAAAGGAAATTATAAAAAAATTGAAGAATGGAACATCAGCAGCCATCTTTATGTGGTCACATTGATAGGTGAAGTGATTGCTCAAAGTATTTTATTGTTCAGCTAAAGATTGGGCTCTTTGAATGAAAATTCCTGACCCAGTGGCCTTATTAATACTTCATTCATATGGCATTTGTAGCAGCAGCCAAGAAACACCAGCGCACAGAAATACCAAACATGGACAGAAAAAAATTATGCATTAGTAAGTGTTGCATCCATCAGTGTATCAGAATTTGTAGAATTCTTTCTTCATGGAGTATGGGACATGCATTGAAGCAGCAGTGTCCATGTCATATGTTTCCAAGAAATATAAATTAGGTATGCCTTGGTCTTGCCTTGGTCATTTGGATTCCAGGTCATACGCATGTACAGTATCTATAGGCTGTGTTAGGTCCAAGTCACATAGTTTGCAAGACTGATTATTACATTTAAAATATTTACACAGGTGAAAGATTAAACTAGTTATTGGATCATTAATGACTACATTGACTTCAGCAGTATTTATACCAAATAAATCACTTGATTCACAAATCCAAATTTCATATCAGTTACTCCGCAAAAAAATAGAGTATAGAGTATAGTCTTTGGCAGGGTTGGGCATGTTCACGGAAAATCGGGAACTGCGTTCCGTTCTCCGTTCAGTGCCAAAATAGGGAACTGCGTTCCGTCCCCGTTCAGCCGAGACTTTCAAATTCCGTTCCGTTCACCCGTTCCACGTCTGAGGAACTTAGTTCCGATCTCCGTTCCGTTCCGTTTACTTTTCCCGCCAAAAATAGCACGTGTTTCCAACTGCTGATTTCACAAAGGGAAACGAGGATTTTGATGTTTAATGAATGTTACTCTGTGCGTGAGTATTTTCCATGGAGAAGTTCAGTTTCGGAGGCGCAAGATGTAACTGTTACTTGGTGATGAAGAACATGATACCATTCATCCCTTCCTTAAAGGACAAAAAAAAACAACAACAAAACATCCAGATTCATTTAATAACTCTGAGTAAGTGCAGTGTGCGCCACAAAAATAGAAAAAAATTTGAGCCTCTCCTCCTTCCAGAATTCACTGCAAGTGAGAGAATCTGGAGAAATTACATGTGCACATACCATACATACTTACAATTTCTTATAAATTTGAGGATTTATTTACGATTGCACGTAAAAAAAAAAAAATAGAGAGATTGAGATATATTCGAGATCATAAAGGCATGAGTCACAATTTTGGACAAAAGTCGCTATTACAGTAAAATCCTGGCATTTCTTGTTCTTAAAGTCGATGTAATCTGTTGCGTGGTTCTGGTTGGTTCTAAACAGGTATTTTTTAAAGGATCCTTGACAAGCAACGCTGCAATTACAATTGCCGACGTCATGTGTATGAAAACCAGTGGGCCGTCTTCCTAACCCACTGCCGCCCTCCGCTTTCTTCGTGTGTACTATATCCCGCCCCTAGTTCTCTAATCCTCCGCCCTTTTCACCTGCCCATCTACGTTACCCAATGAGCCTTTATTTCGCTTTCCATAATTATTTATGGCTTTCAAGTTGGTGTTCAACTGTCAGGCACCACTCACGGTCACGATACAGTCCTCTCGATGGGCGTAGCGTTGTTTCGCGAGAGACGGACTTGAGGCGGTCAAGCCTCCTGACGCAGTCCTGGATACCAGGTGTCATCACGTCTTTATCAGTAAGGAGACACGCTTCACTTGCGATTAAAAGTGATAAGCCAGTCCTTGTTGTGTAATGCGGACGGCAACAGCAGCTTCGTCTCGACGGTCTTATTTACCTGACGCCATAAAAGGGCAGGAGTGACAAACTGATCTTGCCGATTGGAAAAATGACCGTTATGAGGTCGAACGAAGCTGGTGATCCTAGTGCAGCGAGTGCAATAACTGCGGAAAAAATGAAAAAAAAAAACCCTGGTCCTGATGTGTGAACGGAATTTGAACGGACTTGAAAATGAACTTAGTTCCGATCCGTTCCCGAAAAATCACGAACTCCGTTCACGATTGCGTTCATAATGAAACAACGAAACTCCGCTTCGCTCCGTTCACGAAACTGGAACTAAGTTCCGGAACTTAGTTCATATGAACGGAGTTCCACCCAACCCCGGTCTTTGGAGCATAGTTTTTTGCTTTATTTGGGTGAGACCTTTTTTTAAAATACAACCTAGCCATATCAGACCATACAATAATCTTCGTACTTCTGTCATCACTACTTTTAAAGTAACTTTGGAGTCATATTTACCCAAGTGGTTTTTAATGTTTACAGCAAACGAACTATTGTTTCAAATGCCTCTATTCAAACCCATTCGCATTCCTACTTTGTTAATTATGCGGCATCCCAAGTGAACATACTGAAATATGCTCTTAAATTGATTCGATTTTTGGCATTGAAAGAAATGTCAGGACTACATTTTGATGTTCATGTAGACAGAGTTCTATCTGGCTCACAAGTTGAACACTCACCTAGTCAAAGACAGCCCACTCATGGGATAGACATTAGAGATATTAGATGTTGGTTTGTTTTTTTTTTATGTGAATAAAAAGAGAGTCTTTAAAAACATCTCATAGTAATTAGTACATGGGTGATAAATTTCATCATGTAAGCATGAATTTAAAGTTGGCATAATAGAAACTGTACACTTTTATATATACTTATGGTTTCCATGTTTTGTTCTTATATGTATCCAGGTCCTTATCTATATGGAGAAGTTCATGTGGTTGGAGAAATGAATTAATTATACATGTATAACACATTGGCTAGTCAATTATTAATCCATAATATACTGTCAATGAAGAATCCAAATGGGACATGATCATGTACTAAGTTTTACTCATATTGGAGGTGTTAACTCCCTTGAGTATAGGCTTTTTATTGTTCCGTTGTTTTTTTTTTTTGGTTACAACTGCGGTGATTGTTGCCATATAATGTTGTCTTAAATAGTGGTGCCATGATAGTTGTCTGCCTTTCATGGGCAGATATTGCTGGACTGAGCTGTATTGTAAATTGACTGAGAAAGCTTTGTTTATATGTTGATCTTGCTGTGCTGGTGTTGACAGTGACTAGATGATAATTGATATGCAGTGCTTTGTCCAGGTCATATGAGTTGGGGTAGATATCTCCCCTTCTCATAGATTTGAGGGATGATTTATAAATTTAGAGTTTAGAGGAATGTTAGGTTTATGCAAATTTTGGAGTGCATGAAAGAAAGGGAGATTGGTAAGTATCCAATTTTTAAATTTAAGGGTGAATTGCACAGTTGTGCAGTCTGGAAAAAATATTGGATATTGAAAGTCTTCACTACAAAACAAATGAAGACAATTATACTTTGTTTGATTGTCCTATTGTATACATTTGATGAATTAATATAAATATTATATATTGTATATATATATAAGCCTGTATACACACACCAGGTGGTCAAAAAAAACCAAAACAACTTTACTTAATCCAAAACCCAAGAACTTGAAAAGTTATGGGAAAAATGGGGATAAAATGTTACGCACATTAACCCCTAGAACACTGTGGTGGAACCAATTTGTCCTTACACCACTATGCAGGACATGAAGATTCAATAAATTTGCATGTCAGTGCCAACCATATGAGGTAGTGGTCAAATCTTGTAGCCCTATATCAGTTGATTGGCAAGAGGCAACATGCGAAATGCTTATTATCTGTAAAATTGGGTCACGCTGCTCAAAGGTGGCCAGATCCACAGCACAAGGTGCTGTGAGAGTTAACAGACAGATCCATATTTTGCTGCAGTTTTCATTGATCTCGGTGTTATACTTTTGTCGCAGCTAAAAATGAAGACATCAGTCAAAAAATGACATGATGGGATCAGTGTGATAAGCTGCCTACCTGGCATGCTAATGGTAATGGTAGATCTATTTATAATTTGAATTTTCATTTGGGACATGACCATAGCCCAGAATGTTAACTGATAAGAGAAACGGGAGAGGAAGGAGGAGATTAAGAGGAACTTTCATTTATTTTTGATGGAAGGGGAAGAGAAATTGAGAGGGCATTTATGATCAGAATTCTCCCTCCATACTTCATCTTGTATACCTCTGCTGAAAACAAGAAATGAAAGACAGTTGCAGAAACAGAAGGAGTCAGACTGGCTTCATCTATATAAAAAGCTCTGCAAATTACAATAGGCCACACTCAAAGCCTAATCTCAGTTCTCCACAACTGACCACAACCTGCATCTTCACAAATTACTACCTCCACATAACAGCAGTTAGACTAGAACTATTTCTTTGCCTTCACACACACTGTCAAATCACACAATCACAAAATTCTTAGGCTAATAAATGAAAAGAAAAAGTGAGTCAGACTCTTGAATTACTTTCATGGTAACATCTGAGACTCTCTGATTGCCACCGAATAGGTGTGATAATTACTAACATCAAAGTTTATAGTTACAAACACCCTTATTTACAATAAACATGTAAGAAAAAAACGTTCATACTGTGTGAGGGATGTCTTATAACAGATGTCACACTGGCAAACAGTGCACAGTGAATGCTGATCAGTCGATACGATGGTCATACCAGGGTAACCAGGGGCTGCTCCAAATGCTACTTGATCGTGGATACTTTCATGGCTTCACATACTCTGAATTTGATACATGTTTGAAATACAGGACACGCTCTGTAACTGTACATGTGAATAAGAAATCTAATTTAAATATGACTGGTAAAAGGTTGACTTTAGACTGATAGCAGAATGAAATCTAATTAAAAGATAAGGCCACTCTCAATAGATTTTTTGTTTCTTAATGTTACTAAGCTGCGTGGAGGTTCATGTCTCTGGGCAGGACAGAAATCACTTTTGTCTCATTGTGATACACTGTATCAGATAGTACATTTTATAAAGCAGCTTCAGACCTGCCAACTATTCCTGCAAATCTGGGATTGACCTGGATTCCGGGCCTTATTCTGACTTCTTAAAAATACCCTCAGCTTTCCTGAATATTTTCATTTGCCCAATTTTGATTGCATGGTGTGTTAAAAATGATGTAATATTGAAATAAACAATTATGTACACATGTAATGAATGAAACTCATAGAAAGCCTGAAAGGTGCGAGACAGCAACAGGAAATATGGGTCCTTTGTTTTTTTCTTTATTATTTCAAATTTGAGAAAGTTGATACAGTTTTGTGAACCGAGTAGTCCTTTGAAGGAGTGGTTGTTTGAGCTGTAGAGTGTGATTTGTGTTAATTGTGAGTTTTTACCTTAAAATAAATCCTGAAATTTGACATCTCTTATCCATTATTCAGTTTCTCAGAAATTAGCAAGTCTGCAGCTTCAGACAAAAATTCTGATCTAATTGTAAGTAATTGACAGTTTGCTTCATAAATCTCTCCAACAGCGTGCTGCTTTGGTATCTATTTGTAATCTACTTCTATCAGCAGTCTTTATTTTAAGTTTTGCACTTCATATATTTTTGTACTTCTAAACATTAATGTCTTGGTATGCTGGTTGCTTAGAAGCAATGCATGAGACACTTGTCTGGAGTCATGTAATGAATATACTGGGTGGGATAAGGAGGAAGAGAGAATGAAGATTACTACTATCAGTACTATCAGCAACAGACATGACGTATAGTAGTGACAACAAGAGCATAGTTGACAATGATTACAGCTGAAGTTTAGAAACAAAGGAGACTTAATGGCAATTGTCACTTGTATTACACCCTTTCCATGATTGACAAGCAACTTCAAGATAGCAGGAGAAATGCCACTGTCAGAGCTGTAATGACGGGCATGCAGTAACTTCAAAATCTTTCACTGTGGTACTACTTAAGTTTTGCCTTTTATATGAGCATAAGATAATTTTAAGCTTTTGTATTGTTCATCATTAATTCCTAATCAGATTGCTATGTAGATGAATGGCGTTTTGATGCGCATATTATTATTCACCTCAAATGTGATTTTGCTGGGAATGAACCAGAATAAAAAGTCTGATACTTAATATCATTGACAATTTGTAAAGCTAGTGTGAGTGGAAAATCCACATCTTTGTTCTCAAAACGATGATATAGACACACTGATGAAATTTCTGTGCTCAGAGGCATACTATTTTTCTTCATATTTGAAATGGGTCATCACATTATTAATAGTTTTTCACTAACTGGATTTTCTTGATTTGCCATCTGTATTTAAGCGTGGAAAATTTCTTCCCCTAGTTTATGGCTCATGGTTGTCATTGAGCATGTGTTTAGTATCGCACAGTGGGGAAAATGTCAAACAAAATCATATTTTTTTTTTTTCAGACTATGGTTAAACATTTTAAAAGGGAAATTCACAACACTTTACAAGTATTCTAAACCTGTCAACATTTATTTTCAACATTTATTAATATGAAGGATCACATAACAGTCAGCAGGTGACTCCGATAAATGGTTAGGTGAAGCTAGGAACTCCACAGTGTAATTTATTTTATTTCAGACTTAAGGAAATGACCATTGGACATGCCAAGAGTTTATCTAAGCTCTCAATTATACTTTCAGATCAGAAGAATGTAAGCTGAAACTCAGAGACCAGGAGACTGTTGAAAGCAAACACCCACGTCCTTGGCGTGGGTTACCAAGGAAGAAGACAATGACAGCTGTGGACTCAGACATAGACAGCTTTATACGGCAACAGAAAGCCAAACTAGCCCAAGAGAGACAGACCTTGAACAATGTAAGTAATGCTAGTGCTAATGGAGTGCCTTTACATATTGGGATTAGACTAGAATACAGTGGGGGAACTTTGGCACCAGGACACAGTGCATGACCTAGAAACAAAGGGCAACAACTTGGAGGTTATAAAGAGATTACAGATAAGTGTGGGAGGAACTGGAGGGTGGAATATTCTGCCAGAATGATATTATCACAATGTAAAGCATACAGTATATATACTAAATCAGTGATTTTTTTTGAAATTCAGCACATGTTATATTTGATTTTGTAGGTATAAATATATAGTTGTCAGAAAAGTATATCAAATATGATACCAATATATTGAAATGCTTTAGCCCCTGTTATTTGTGTTTGTCACCATGACAACCTTAGGAGCACACTTAAGAAGCAAAAGCTTTAGTATACACAGGAATAACATGGTATATAAGATGAATCTATATTAGGTTTGGTGTGTGTGCTACAGCATTTCTGTGTATTATGCATTTCCCCTTGAAGTAACTCTTAAGACCCATGTGTACACATTGTGGCCCTTAAGGTCAAACCTTCTTATAGAGGATTAGTAGAGCAGAGCTGGGAATACTATTGAGTTGGGAAGGGGAGATGGTGGTGGAAGGTGGTTGCCTGGTACATAAGACAATAGACTGTGGTGTGGGCATAGGGAGTAAAGGGTATTATTTGGTAGTACATTTACATGTATTGGCCCCATTCATTCAGGATTAGCTTGCTGTGTGAAGCAGAGATTGAGAGCTTGGATCAAATATGGTGGGGTCTACATGTTTCTCTCATATTTTGTATAATGATAATGACTTTGTTAAATTTATTTAAAAGAAAATATTTTCAAAGACGTGTAATTTAAAGAGAATTTGTGTGTATTTTTTTTCTAGAATTTTAATATATTATAGAGGAAGAATATACCACTTGTTGTAATTTAGTATGTGAATATTTTAAAAGAAACATTTTTATCAATACGTCGTATGTCTGTCTTATGTTTTCTTGAATGATACTTTTAAGTTCCAGTCTATCTTTCTGGTGCTTGCATGGTGCTTTTGCTTCCTTTGTATATTATCAGTCATGTAGATGATTTCAGTTAATATCAAAATTATGGGGGCTGGGGATGGCGAGGGGGTATTTAAATTGGTGAAATAGCTAATGATATATCGTTTGTTTATCACACCTCAGGCTAATTCACCTTACAGTGACCTTTGCCCTTACAGTGATACTTTGACACACCTTATCCATATTTTGAATTTTCTGAGTGGGTGCAACTGATTTATGTGTGAACAAATCCACTGCAAGTCTTAACCCTATTTTTTCATTGTTCATGTTTGCAAGACAGTTTGCACATGATGTATATGTGTTTTCTTTCATCCATTCATTTATATGAACCTGTAATTTTATCTGTGATTTCATGAGGTTAGGGTTGTCCAGACTTTGATTTCAGAGTATGGGAAGATTTATCCAGAGTTGGATTTTTTTTTTCGCTCTTCCAAAATTCTGATTAAAGTTTGTAATTTTTTTTCTTACTTGAATAAGAAGTTGCAGAAACTTCTTGTCTTTCATTGATGTTACTGTGCTTGTCATAATATTTTGTTCTAACATTTCACCATGAGGTGTTACTAATAACAGTGTGTATGATCATTGTTTCATCACTTCCTGAGCAGAGCGGGACACTTTTCCTCTCTTGTTTTCAATCGACACTCTACCTCAAGTCAGAAGACTGTAAGAGAAGATTTCAGATTTTTGACCTGCTTGCAGATCAAAAGAGGCTTTCAGTTACCACTCAAAAAAAGAGCTGACTAATGTCTGTATTAAAAATCACAGTTACTAAACCAAATTACATTGATTCATAAATTAAAAGCAAAGCATACCTTCTTTTGCCTTCAGTGAGCTAGCTTAAAGCAGAGCTACTTTACGGCTTTAATCAGATACAGTTTTCTCTTTCACTCCATGGTTTAGCACCTGTCAGATTTGAACAAGTGAATACGAAGAAGTACATGTACTTTTGACATTTAGCATACTTTGCAGTCAAATCATTAATTACATGGCATGTAAGATTTTTTTCTTCTTTTAAACTCAGGATTGTATTATTTTATTAATGTAATAATATACAGCAGTGTTATATATATAATATTTTTTGAAAATCTTTTTATGCTTTATATGATATATTTAAAAAAAGCCCAAGTATGTGCTGTTTCAGTCTTCAAGGCATATACATTTTGAGACATATTTTGTGTAGCATTATTCAAATGTAATGATGTTACGAAATTTACATAATTTTTTGAAATGTGCAACCCAGAGCTCAGCTGACTTATTCCTTTCATCTGACATTTGGGCTAACCTGACAATGAACACTACTGTAGAACATGATGAGGTCAGTGCTTTCAACACTTGAAATAAGGGAATTGCTGCCATGCACAACATTTAACCTATGTAGTGCTAGAGCCTAAATTAGTGGCTTTAACTGCTATCTTTAGCTGATGCGGGTGACGATTTCATTGTCATTCCTTGCCCAACTGAAAGAGGCACAGACTGGTCTAGCTTGACTGTTATCAAAGTGGTTACTAGCACCTGGTGAGACAGTAACATGACACAATCATCTGATGCTTTCTGGCACTCTTTTTATATTGAGATTACAAGAGTTAACATACAAGTGTCTCAGTCTCACTGTGGGTCTACATGACTGAAATGGTAATGTCAATAATTTTTCATGGCATGAAAGCATCAAATTAATGCTGAGCTCTGGCAGTGATTTATAACATGCTGGTATAATGAAATAGAGCACAGGTATGAACAGTCAAGGAACAAGTCAGAGACGGAAATGGGGAGATTATCCTGTTGGAGTTTCACCCCAGTTAGCAGAGCAGGTAAGAGTCCATTCAACTCTGTGTTATTGTCTTGTGATTTTTGTTCAGTTATCTGCCTTGGAATTTGTCTAGGCTATACAAGGTGTTTCCTTTTGTTTATGCGGGGAAAGTGGGTGGGAAGCAAGAGTATTCTGGCATTGGCAGGGTATAATTTACATATGATTATTATATTTCTTTTTGTTATATTCAGTTTGCACAATTTATTTAGTTGTGCTGTTTTATATGTGTGTCTTGGGAGGCGTCAGTTTGTTTACTAGTTTGAAGGATAAATGCCAGAGTGGAAAATAGGTTGTTTAATCCCATTCTGCATGTACCAGCATTTGCGTTCTTGGCAGCACTATAGATTATAAGTTAAGCTGCTGATCCTTAGATTGTAATCCATGCATGATTGGTTAATGGGTCAATGTTCTGGGGTCAGCAGTTATGCTTTTGTTTTATGTTGATCAGTTTATTATCATAAGCTACCTGCCACAATATCTTGACTTGTTTATGTTGTTTTTCTTCATCTTCGTCATTTGGTTAAGGTGCCTCTTTTTTAATCAGATTATATTGAAGGTGAAAGGTGTATTAACCTGACCTGCCTAACTCACTAAAGTTAAGGAATAAGGATTTGAAAAAGGTACACTCAGTTGTCACTTGTAGTGAAGCATTCCACACATTCATATTGAGATTTGCAGGCAAAATAGTGTTGCCAAGATAAGGTGTTGGTCTAGGGCTGATATATCAATAAAAATGTCTGCTGTCCCTCTTTCCATAAACTTTTAAGAGTCTTTGTATGAAAACAAAGGGGCTGATACATCAATAGAAGTGTCTGCTGACCCTCTTTCCAGTAACTTTTATGAGTTTGTGTACGAAAATAAAGATTGTGGCATGGATTTAATGAAATTGAGGCACGGGATAAGACAAATGACTGCATTCATGTTTTGCATAATCCAGAACAGTAGCTTTTCTTGAGACCAAAATGATAACTGGAAGTTCATACTAGTGTTGGTCAGTCTTTTTCATCCGATGTTACACAGTTCATTTGGAAGTTCTTTCACAACAAAGATATTTTCTCAAGACAATATATACTATGAATTACTTATCCCAGGTCACTGACTCAGATCCATAGATACCAGTATAGCAGTCATGAAATGTTAACATGATTTTATCAATGTATATCCATTAACCACAGTTTAGTGAATGAATACTGGTACCACTGAAGAAATGCTGGCAGTGTACTAAAGTATCCAGCAATGTTGAGCTGGCAGTACGTTGATTATTCATTAGTAGTGGCAGGTTTGGTCATGTTTATTTTATGAGGCAGTCAAGCAAAAAGGTGGTGGGCAATAGGGGTTTCTTCAGTGCAATTCTTCTTCTGTACTTGCTGTTTAAATGGGATTCTCAATCCCTATTAGAATGTAACTGGATGGAGTTGGCGGGAGGGTAAAGAGAACGAATACTAGAAATCCACAGGTTTTTATTATCATAGTTACTGATGACTGAGTGCTGTTATGATAGATCCTGAACTTCAGGGTCCTGTCTCTGTTTCTGCTATTCTTGATCTTTGTGAACAAGTATGTCCAGATTCTGTAACTGTTATATTTTTACCTATTCTTTTGTTTGAACTGGCTTCTCACCAAATCCTTAAAACTTGCTCCTGGTTCTTCAGAATTTCATTCCGAGGGCCAGATTTATATGTTATTGTCTCAAGTATGTCAGCCAACCTCATGTGTCTTCTGATCAGAAAATCAGTATCCATTCTCTGTTGTTCTTAATATTTTAATTAATTGGTACAATGCAAAAGTGGTTTCATCTTTTCTTAATTTAGCTTTTTACTGAACCTTTTCCTTGGGATAAGATACGCTAGTCCATCTGTGCCATCCGTGTGGAACACAACTCAGTTCTGTATGGTTTAGTACACTCACATGTGGTTGCGATGTTATGTTATTGAGCTGCTGCATCATTTTCAAACAGCAGACCTGAATTTCCTAGCAACCAGATATATCTGTATGATCAGTGGCATACTTTTATTTGTTCACCCATGCAGTCATATCCAACCAGATCTGTCATTTTAACAACATATCTCAATTATGTTAACGTGTCAGAAAAAGAAACATGTATGTAGTGGCACTACCCTTGGTTCCTTTGTGGACAGCCCTAATGGAATATGAATTGATTGACTGCATTAATTCTGGATCAATACTCAACGGTTCAGCCACCATTGGGTCCATTATATGGATTTCATTACCCTAATATGGAAAGCAATGAAGCATGGCCTCCTGTTCTTTACCAGCCACTCCTGTGCTTTCTCTGTGGATTGGTGATTGTTTCACTTGAATGATAAAGGGCACATTTGTTGGTGAAAGGCAAATCTGATTTGACGACTGGGGTGAACACTGTAAAAATTCAGCAAAGTCATTTATTTGTCAGTATAAAGACATAAGTAAGAAGGAATTAACTGTCATGACTCTTGTACATGCAAACATGATATTCGTACTGAGATAGATTTTTAACACCTGGCAAAATGAAAAAGGAGATGGTTTTCCATATTAGGTGATTTATGAGATTATAAGTAAGCTCGTTGTGAATGAAGGGACACTGCCATTCCGTCAGGACATGTCAGAAATAAATAATAAGATCTGAAAGGACTGATATTAGTTTTTATCTAAGTATAATTGATATACAGTAGCTTGTTTCATTCATTTGAAGTCAGAGTGTCCAAAGGAATTTGTTATAATGGTTATAATGGATTGGTCCATGTGGGTTTTGATGTCTCCATTACATTCCACCATGTAAAAGTCTCTTCCCAGTTCATCTCATGTCCTTCTTTGAATGGTGTCCTCCTCCTGTCTAGGTTTGCTGTCTTGGCATTTGTCATTGCTTTCCTTGATTATTGATAGTCTGTGAGTGAGGTGGACAGAGTGTCACCTGTCATTTTGTCACAACGCAGTTTCCGTCAGTGATTTGTTTAATTTAATGAGGTCAGATATCTGGACAAAAAAAGATATGGTATGCTATGCATTTAGATCTACTGTACCATTTCCCTTACCTTCCCTGAGATAGCAGACCTTAACTGTGTATAGATGGCTGGCAGGGGATACCGATAGGATCACATCTTTTCATTTTTTCCTTTATTTCTTTTGTTGTTTTGTCTTTTCTTGGAACTTGAAATGGGAAGGCCATCATTACATCAGTGTGCTTCCTTAATCAACTCACAATTTTACAACATATTGCTGTGTTACAGAAACAGTCTCGTCCAGTTACGCCAGTGGAGAGTGGTCTTCCATTGACCAATAGGGGGCAGCAGGAAAGACAGAGAGCACTAGCTTACCAGCGTAATAGAGAATACAATGAGCTCCTTGAAAAGGTAAATAATAGTTGGAATATCATTGTCCTGTGTTGGTATCTGTACATTGAGAACTTTAGTATTGCCTGTATGTATTCACCTATAGGTATCTTTGTCTTAGTGTGCAGTAAACCTCAAAGGAAACATTACTTTTGTAATGAAATATAGCAGCTCACTAATCAGTTAACATTTCAGGTATTAAAATGTCATAAATTAGTAAGCCCTCAGCCTAGGTCAAGTGTTTGCAAATGTGGGAGGCTGTCATAGGACTTGAGCCATAGCATCATAACAGTTTTCAGCTTGTGTGTAATGCCCAGCATTAAACACAATGTACAGTACACATTATTGAAATTTGAATCATTGCTATTTGTTCATTACATCTGACACACTGTCTTGCCCAGCGAATTGCAGAATGAAGTGGTAGGTTAAGGTTGTTATCAGTGTTTAAGCAAAGAAATTTGGCATATATCAAAGATTCTGGTTTTCATAATGCCACATGTTATAACTGAATGCTATGTTGCTGATATTTGTAGACTTGTGGCACTGCTGGGTGGCATGATATCCTGCAGCTTCAGCTTCAGCACTGGAAATTCATAATGCAAATTAGAAGTCTTATATTATGTACACAGAATTTTAGAGTTTTATCTTTTACTGTCCACAGAAAGCTGCAGAGAAGGAGGCAGCAAGTAAAAGAGCAACATCTGTAAGCCCTGGTTTACAAATTGGTCGTTATGAGGAAGAAAGAAAAGCTCTTGACAAGGAGAGACAGCTGGACTACTTGAAACACATGGAGGAACAGAGGGCTAAAGTAAGAAGCAGTCAAGACAGTCTGAACAAAATCAGTGATCACTCTTCAACTAGGGAAATTAGTTTTGAGCTTTGCAAGTCTCCAGATAAGTCACCACTCTAGAGAATTATAAACACTGCCAAAAATTAACTACTTTATCTGTTGAAGTGCAGTCCACAAGACACTTTGGTTAAAAAAAAAATATGGAAAAGGATAATCATTCCCACCATCCTATTTTGATTGGGAACCACCCTGTCTATTTAAATCAGGAGTGCCCCATACGTTCTGAAAGCAGACAAGTTTTGCATTTTAGTTACCTTTTATTGGCAGTATCTAAAACAAAGTTGCATGTTCATCAGGATGCTGAACATTACAAGGTAGTCTGTTGTTTATAGAATTTTGTGGGCCATGTTGTACCTGGTTGGTGACCACATTTTGATCTACAAGACAGTGATTGGGCATGCCTGATCTAGACACAGAGAGGATATATTATTTACAAGAGAGTGTTGTTTCGACCCTATAAGTAGAAGAATACAGGAAATGATTTAAAAATACGGTTCTTGCAAGATTGATATTTCAGTATTAGGTCAAGTTTCTAGAAACAAAGGAAACCTGGCAAATAGGAAAAGGTGGCATCTACAGTACAATGTGAACATAAATATAGAATGTACACATGGAGTTGGGATGCTCAAGTTAACAACGATGGAGTATTTCCAGGGAGAGAGAGTCTCACCCAGCACCTTTTTCTTCTAACAGATGAACACAACAGCCTAGTGATTGTAGGCACTTCATAAAGATATCATTTCTTTCCACATATAAAGTAATTTTCCACTAATCATGTCATTTGGTATAGGACCATCCAGATCAGCATTCATTTATTTGGTATTTAAATTTCACAGGCTCAGAATCAGGCTCAAGCACGTGGTGGTGATGCTGGTGATGCAAGAAGGAATTTTGGTGGAGCGGAAAATTATCATGCACAAAAATATGATTATCAGGAAATGAAGAAACAACTGGCTGAGGAAAGACGCAGAGAATACAATGATTTGCTTAAATCAAAGGTACATTGCCCATGTGATTACCAAATGTTTCTGTCGTGCTGTTTTCATTTCCTCATTGGAGACGAGATTCATATTATTCAACAAATTTTGCAAAGAAGTGATAAAGATGATATCCGTCAACTAGAATGATAATTGGAAAGTGACATAATGAATATAAGAGATGATGAGATTAAAAAAATGTTACACACAGGAGATCTAAGTTAAAATGTGATATATCAATAATGCACCTGTTTGGAGTTGACAATAGTATGCCATTGGCATTAGTGGTTAATGAATTACTTCTCCAAACAAGTAATATATTTTGATTTTCATAAAAACGGTCAGATTTATGTGTGGTTTTTAAGCTGTGTTGGAAGTATGTCGTTTCTCATATAGTAATTACTGACAGCTCCTGTTGGAGGTGCTTAGTTAAGCAGACCTGAGTGATGGTAGGAATTGCAAATAATTACTTGCCGATAAAAGGGCAAAAACAGGAGAATGTAAAGACTTCCTGAGTTATCAAAGGGTCACAAGTCATTGTTTTTTTTAACCTAGTGGTTTAAGTATCTCTTTGGGATTTACACTCTAATGTCAAAAAATCAGTGAAATTTGAACTCTGTAGCAAGAGGGGGAAGACTAGCTCAAATGTGATCGTTCATTGTGTCCTCCAGGTGAATTCAAAGTCAAACAACAGAGAGCAAGAAATAGATGACCCCAAGATAATCCCCTTTGACAGAGCTGAACAAGACAAGGTGCGCCTAAGGATATTGGAGGAAGAAAGACGGAGAGAGTACAATGAGATGAAGTCTAAGGTGAGTCAGGCAGATAACAGATAAAACTGATAATTTTGTGACTTCATGACAAATAATTTATTGTAAATACAATATTATTAGTTGTTGTTCATCATAGAACTAGATAGGCCTACTTTTGTTGAAATGCTGAGACCAGTTTTGTTACATTTGGACTTTACATCTCAGAATTACAAGACAGATACTGTATAATCTGACATTTGAGCTGAACTTTAAGAAGTGATGATTGGCAGATTGGCATGTGTAGAAGAGATACATTAGGCCAAAAAGATCCTCCTGATACTCTTACTTGTCAAAATAAATGTGAAATTGAAATGCTGCAATTCAAAATAACTCAGATGAAACACTGACTACTTGCAGACACAAGTTCATTTTTTTATCTGTGAATTATTTCCTGTGCCATCTCCATCTTATCATTGTGTACACAACTTTTCATCCTTCATCTAGATTCATAAGTGTGTTTAATCTAATGTTGGTTTTTTCATACAGATGCAAGACAAAAGAGCTAGAAGAGAACCAACTCCACAAGAAAATTATGGTCTTCCAGTGGGAGAGTATGAGAAAAGTAAACAGAAGGAACGGGAACAAAGGGCATACAGAGAAATGTTGGAGAAGGTAAGTACAGCTGTCAACACTGCTGTTCTTATAATTTTTATGGTTGTCACCAAACTCACAGCTCACTCAGCTGCATTGTAGTACAGAACCAGGTTGAGTTCTGACTCATGAAGAGATGTCTCATAAAGATGTCTTGATCATTTTCTTCGAGATTTAGCCAAAAATAGCTGGTAGTATACAAGGTATATCATTGCAGTGAAATTGGTTTTATCTAATTGTGATGATCAGATGAGTAACAAGCAACTTTGCTAACGCTTTAGTGTAGAGGACTGGATTCTGAAGGTTACCAGCCTCCACCAGCAAGGTGTTCTTATGTTCTTTATTGCCATTACAGGACAGTAGAACTTGAAAATCAGATTTGGGAAATTACATCATTAAAGTAGAATAGCATGGTCTTCATGAAGCAGAAGATGAATGTTACACATGAAAATGATTTCAGACATCCCTTCTTTGTCCTTTTGCCCCCATTGTAGTTTGGTTAAGCTTATGATGTTCGTGAATGTTAAGTTATTAGTGGTCTGTGAAAAACAATTGAAATGACATGAAATGTTATTCAGCTGTCACCATGCATACCATACTAATGTTGCCTACCTTTGCCTCATTCAAGCAACAAGAGGAAAGAAAACGTCTGGTCCTCATACAAGAAATGGGTGTGCCTCCAGAGAAAGTGCCTGAAATATTAGAGAGAGATAGACAGAGACAGATGGAGGAAGCCAGAGCAAGACAAGGAGCTCATGCTGCCCCACAGAGGGATGAACGACAAGAGAGTTACAATCAAAGAAATGTGAGTAAAACGTTAGCAAGTTTTGATAAGAAGAGAAACTGCAGTTATACCTAATATGGTGATAAACCTCAGGCTTATAAAATGCCGTATAAATACGTCAGGTGTAATTCTTGACATCTGTAAATAGACTTATTATAAAGCCATATCACAAAGCTAATAAGTTGCAAATTATATGACAAGAAATGTTTTCGCATTAGCCAGTGTTCATAGAATGGTATTCTAGGTTTAAATTTTGTTATTGAAATGCAGTGTGGCTCAATCATATGATGTGACAGTACAGTGATAAAGTATTTATATTGCTGATGATGGGCATAACTTTTAAAAAAAGGGGGAGAAAAAAACAACCCAGTACCTAAATGTCACAACTGACCCACTTCAAATTTGTATACATTTATGTTACTTGGAGTAATATTGTAATCATATATTTCTTGTGACATTTTAGATGCATAATTTTACATATATTGCACATACTTTATGACCTGGACAACTGTTGAGAAAGCTCTGTCTTTGTTTTCTGTTCCAGCCCTCTTCAGCCCCACCTCTCCCTCCAGACGACCATGGTAGGACCAGAGTTCCAAAGGTACAGTTTCAAGTTTCACCAGAACCCCAGCATTATGATCAACATCAAGATTATCACTCCCAACAGCAACAGCATCACCCAGACCAAGACCAGGTAGTGTTGATGGCCTGGTGTTTTGGTGGTGAAATTCTTACATCAAGATAACCCCCTGTCTTTTTGTGTTAACTCTCTCTTGAGGTGGAATAGGCTTGATAAAATTAAATTACGGTGATTTATGGCGCAGTATTTTTCGAGTACCTAAAAATATTTTTTAAGATATCAACAACAGAATGTTTCAGCTGAAAGTCTTCCTGTCTTAATAAAAGATTCCGGATTGAGGATAATGTGTGAATGCAGATCCGGTATAAAGAATGGTGAAATTTAGCAAATATTGCTCATGGAACGGCTCCCCTTGTGTACCCAAAAGTATTGGGCATTTTCTCAGATGAAAGTGTAACATTATATCTCATTAGTGTTTTCTTGTATACAGTGAAGATTTGAAACGTTCTTTTTAAGACATTCTGCCTGAGACAGCTATAACAAAAGCTTTATTTAGTGGCAGAACAATGTTTGTTCATGCAGCCTTAAGGATTTTATCATCCCTGTCCACCTCCATAATATTTCAGGACACTTCTTTCTATATTAACATTAAGTGAAGTGAATCCCAGAAGTTTTGTTTCTTAACCTTCCACGGATTATTAAAATATGAGAAAATTACTATGTGTGTGAGGGGTGTGGGCTTTCTTTTCGCATGATAGTAAGTGAACAAGGGAGAAGCTGGCTTTGTTGAAAGCAATAGTAATATGATGATGGAAAGTAATTCAAAATATGCCTGCAGTTACACAAGACATGATGCAAACTCATGGAAGATTATTCAGATTATAACTTTTTTTAGAATACCATTGTCTAGTCCCAAATGGAACAAGGCTAGAGAATTAAGGACATTTTTGATAGTAGGGTTTTTGCCATTATTTTTTATAGAAGCTCTAATGACAAGCACATCACACCTATCTCCCAGAACCAGGAGTCGGTGGGATCTGTTTGGTGACTGCATTAATGCAATCTTAGGCCTATAGACTATAAATTAACAGCGTTAATGGAAAGTGTCCGCGAGAAATGGATACATCTTGTTTGTGTGATGGAAGGGGCAGGGAGTGTGTTCAGGGCATGGTACAAATGTACTGAGTGTATAAATTATGATTTATAGTATGATCATCCAGGCCTTAGCGCAGAAATTAGGTCATGAAAAGGCACCACAGAGATAGGCTAAGATCACTTACTATCATATGGAGTTGCCAAATTTCTGGAATGTTTTTGAATGAAAGAAAGTATATGGAATCTAAGGCCATTGATACTTAAAATAAATATCTGGTTATTTTACAGTATATATTCTGTGACTGGCTTTCATAGATTGATGATTGGCTGAAGAGTCATTTTTGCTAATTGTTTACACTTACATTGAAATTGCATGCCTTTCAGTGCAGCTGTCATGGGAATAACAGCTGTGAAAATCAGATAAAGAAGTTACATGAAGACTTGGACAAACTTATCAATGAGTTTTTTCAAAGTCAGGTAACTTGGTTGCATTTTTAAGCATGGGGTCATCATGACTTATGTGTGGTTGTACGTAGGTTAGTTTGGTTTCTTTTGAGGGGTCATCTGGAAGGGGTACTAAATGTAGAGCATGGGCACATATTAGCTTTTTGTTGAAATGATGATTATGTAATTGTTTAAGTACAATGAAGATGGCATGCAGTGAACAATAGCTCATCGGGTGAATACAGTAGAACTCTGTTGATATGAAATTGAAGGGACTGGCTGAATTGTCATGGGTTAAATAAGTTTTGTGTTATTTGTTCACAGGACAGTATATGGAAAGATAACTAAAGAAATGTTAGAAGGCATTGAGACTTTGTGACAGCTTAAATGACCTTGACTGGTGATAATGTTGCATATTGTTAGGGATTGGCATATGTTGTCATCACCTTTGATTGACATAATATTCACAAGCTAATCTCCACAAACCAGACCACCAGTGGATAAAGGGAGGGAAATTTGCTGTGGCAGTGGCTCATTTATTTTCCTCTCTTCATCACCTTTTCTCTTTTGCCAGCCTATCACATACCACGTTTTCAAAGATTCCCAGAAACTTATTTTTGGATTAATTGTAAAATTTTACTATGAATGAAGAGGCCCTTTGGGTGAGCATTTTGTTTCCTATTGAGTTAACCAAGATTTTGGGTAAAATGGTGTTGTGTCAAGTGAGTTCTGCTGTATGTATCTGTATTGTGCCCGCATGTGCAGATATGCCTTGGAATTAGAGATCACCATACTTAGAAGTTACCCTTTTTTTTGCAAGCCATTGAAAGCCAGGCAAGCTGTGGAAAGCTTATCAAGAAATGTACATGTACATTGTTACATTACCTATTTCTGTTAGTAGTACTTATTTACATCTATATGTAGTGTACGTCTCATATCATTCATGTTTTTAATCTACCATGTAACATCTAATGTAGTATGTTCTTTTTATATCTGTATATATATATATTTTATTAGAATGTGCACATCTTTGATCTTCTTTCAACAGTACTGTGTCATGATGTTCATATAGATTTTGATTTGCAGGTTGTTGTTATGACATGTAGTTTTTAATATTTATTTTCTTAATGCAAAGTTTGTGTTGTTGAACTATATTTCAGATCATGTGTATCTTTTATCCCATGTACAAATTGTATATTTTGTATTCGTGTGCAATTTCTGATGCATTTTCCTCACAGCATGATTTTTGCCATTTTTTTTTAGCAACAATGTCAAAATGACTTGCAGTGGATTGGTTTTTTTTTTTTTCATGTTAAAGGAATCCAAAAATTGAACCCTGAATTTAATGTTTTACATTGATTTATAAGTTATCCAGCCCAATACCATCTCTTAGATATTATTAGTTCTTTAAGTACTGTTTGGGGGCTTTACTTGCTTTCCCTGCTGCTTGCTTTATATCTCTTCATATAGAAAGTGTCTGCAGCTGCCATCCTGCTTAGTGCATGTGACAGTTTTTCCCCTCTATTTGCTTATCTTATGCCTCATTTATAATGCCCATAGAATACACACAATTTCAGCTTGTTTTTTAAAGCTGAAGTCAATCACCTAACCAATATAATATATGAAAAAAGTCAGAAAGAATAGGAAAGAAAAAATAAAACAAACACACAAACATATATACATATGCCTGCTATCCTCTGAGCACATCATTTCTAACATGATTGAAATAATGCACAGTCTTATTTGCAAATTTTGCACAAGCATATAGTATTTTTCACTTCTGTGCTTACACTTTCATGATATAAAGAACACTTAACAAAATGCTGCTGTCATCTTCCTCTTCTTTGACTTCTTTCTGCAATTCAGATTCAGTAATCTTGTCTTGCTGGCTTTCTTTTAAGTTTGCTCCTTTTCCCACACCTGCCTTTGATTCATCACCAAGGTTTGATGGCTGCACGGTAGGATGACCCAAGTTCTGGAACTGTTGTTTCTTATTGGTTCTTTTTTAAGTTCTTATTTAAATATTGGGGTTTCATTCCTCTGTTCACTCGGTGAAAAGTCTTATAATTCATGTTGCTGTGTTGTTCATGTTCTGTCACAGTCTAAAGGGTTATCTCTTGATTTGACCTGAAGTTTTGTCATTGAAACGTCATTAATTGCGAAACGCAGATATTACTTTCTTTGCTTTTTGTTTAAGTTTTGTGGGTCACAAGAAATGGCTTATGGCACATCAAGAAAGTAACTCACATTTGTGGGTTGGTTTTTTTTTTCCCCTATAATTATAAATTCTTTTCATCTAGATCCAGGTGTCTTTAGGAGGTCTTCAGAGTTCTCAGAGTGTCAGATAAGGTACTTCAGAGTTAGCCATAAACAGATTGTAATGCACAGATGCTGGAGTGAAACAAACATAGTGAGGACATATCAGTGAATTGCCCACCTCAAGTCTGTTATGTATGAACACTTCACTTTGTTGGTTCTATGTTATGAGAGCATGGGCCAAGATTTGCAGAGCCAGAGCTTTTTTGTTGTCCTTGCACAGATAAGGCACAAGTACTAATAGTGAGAAAAAGTTCGGAATCCTGTGCTGAGACCGCCACATTCTGCTGTAGAGTAGGTTGGATTGTTGCTCTGGGATATGGAGCACACAAAGACACATTCATATCATACTTCTTTTGCACCTTCACATGATGAGCTTATCCTGCTTAGGGTAGATGGAGATGCCCTGCAGAAATGAACCAGATTTGTTATGAATTGAATGGATGATTGAATTCTTAAATGGATGAAACAGGCTTGTTCGAGTGTCAGTGAATACTAATGGGTGCCATAAAGGCATTGTTTATCCTGCATAGGCATTGACCGGAGGTAGAAATGACAGTTTCCTACTAAACTGATGACTTCATTATTCCAAGCAAATTTCTGCGGGTCCTGTATTTAAGGATAATATGTTTAGTAAATGTAGGCTATACACTTATTGTTATCCATTATGATTGAAATATATTACACAGCCACAGTGATTGACCAAAGCCAACTCATTCTACACTGCTTTTTTTGTGATATTTGCTGCTCCATATGACAGTAAGACCCCAGAATGTAGTCCTTTATCTTAACTCTTGATTTTACACTTTCTGTGGAAGTGAAGATCTCTTTCCATGTTTTCTTACTGCTTGTAAAATTATGGTGAATTTACCTGTCACTTATTCTAATATGAGAGGGACACATCTTCACAAATATTACATGAAAGTGCCTTTGAAGTTTGAATGTAAAAATCATGAAAACACTAGAATCAATGAAATTCTGGAAAGCTATCACATTTGAAGTACAGTAATACTGTCAGGTATCTGGAAACACTATTTCTGTGATTTGCCTACTGTGGTAAAGTGAGGGAAATAATTTGATCATGCTGCTACGGTTAAATTTTAAGAATCATGGAAATGTTGAAGATGTATGTGAAGGTGCTGAAAATTCCCTTTACTCTCATATCTGGTGAATGTTGCTCAGAGTTTGACCTGTTTCGGTTTTCTTTATTTCTTTAAGCCTCTACTGAATGCCACTTACACTTCTACTTTTGAACAATCCGCTCCTGCCTTTCTTTCAGTTTTTAAATGATTTTCCTTATATACTGAGTGGCCAGCGGGTAGTCCATTACCCACAGTCAAAAATATTCAAGCACCTCTCTAATCACTGGATCTTTTTCTCTAATACTTTGTCTTGAACCTAAGATCTGCTCTGTCCTCCCGTAATTTTTCTTAAGTTGTTCATCTTTACTCCTTATGTTTAAACTTTTTTGCACCTTATTAACTTTCCCAGCTCAGTACGTAAATTTTATTTTACTATCCAAGGAAATCATGTTCTTTTTTCCATTCGACCGTCTTTCTTGTTTGAAACAACTGTATTTTTTTAGGAGTTTATGGTGCCTTTTTTTATTTGTGCATTTTGCTCCATTTCTCCCTCTGCAAAAAGGTATTGATTTTATTCTGATCAAACTCATGAATGCTGAACTCTTTTTGTATTCAAAGGTTTAGACGCTGGAATCAATAGTATGCTCATAATGTTTTAGATTGTCAGATCAATAGAATCATCAAAAGCCTCATCATTGTTTAGGGATGGAAATCATCAATAGTATTGATCATGGAGGCATCAGGATTCAGTTGAGTTTTTCCATTGCCTGAACCATGACTTGCAGAGAGAAAAACATGTCTAAGTTTGGTTTTTCATGTATTGTGTCTGGTTAGAATATTGCAGGCAATTGTTGACATAGCAACATCAATTTGGTATCTTATGCTTTCAATCCAGATTTTTTACAATATAGTCTCACAGCGGTTAGTTCAAGCTTTTATGTGCCAGATTCTAACAACTTCGCCTTCAGTTGAGATTATTAATGGAAAGGTTAAAATTCTGTCCTTTTAAACTTAATAGCAAAGTTAGCCAGATCTTCATTGCTATCGAGCAATTGATGTTTGTCTAACTGTGTTGATCCCTGTTTGAAACCACCCATGTGTTCATCTCTTGCACAGAGTTACAGAATGAACAGCCCTGGGTATCAGCAGAGGTGGAGACAGGCCCACCCAGTGGTATAGTTCCTTAGTCATGTTTCACATTTAAGCCCTCATCTCCTAACCCTTAGCTCTCCAGATTTTTGAGGTTTCTGAAAGTATCTGTCCTCTCAAAAGTTTTGTGGTGTGTTTCGTTAGAGACTCCAGCTAATATTGTAGTCTGAATGAATTCGGTTTTTAATTTCCCATTTGTGTCATTGATTTGAGCTGTGGTGATGGAACAATTACTAACTGTTGGGCTTAACATTGCTGAGCCAAAAAAAGAAAAAGTATAACTCTTTTAAATGGCATGTTTTGGAGAGTGAGTTTGAACTGTTAGACTGATTTTGCTGTTCCTTTTATTCAAAACATACTTTCTTTTGGGGTACGCTTGGATCATTTCCAGTGCAGGAAAGAAAGATAGGAATTAGTTACTTAGGGATGTCTGAGAATGGGAAATTATGCAGTTTTGCACAAGCTCTTTAATCTAAGCTTCCCTATACTATACAATATAAAGTAAAGGACCACTTTCTTAGATTTCTTCTGCTCTGGTTGGGGTTCTTTCTGTATCCTTTACTTGGTTAGCATCCTATTCTCATTCTGCTTAATATATGATTTTCCGTGCAAGATTTAAGTAAACTTGCCCTTATGAAAGTGTAGATCAAACTTTCATAACTTAATGATGAAGGGGTCTTTACTCTGAATAATGCTACAGGGAGACACCCTTCTTTTAGTGTCAAAGAAATGCCAGATATTGAGAATGTCTTTTTAAACAATACCTTAACAATATAAAGTTTAGTTTAATGAAGGTCCTGAGAACTGCACATCAGTAAAAATAAACCAAAGTAAAAGGAAAGAACAAGTGATAAAAGTCTCGTGTAGTGCAGGAGCCTGCGAATGCTTGAAGTAATTCAAATTAGTTAATTAAAAGTCCTTCAAACTGCACTGATACGGGTCATAATAAACTAAAAGTAAAGAAGTACAAACATTACAAAGTGTAGGTTCATATAATTTGCCTTGAAATCTTTTACTGAACTTTTTTTTTTTTTTGAACCTGAAGCAATATTCTGAGTGCATCTTTTGTGCAGCTGTAGACTATGATGTTAAAATCAGATAGTTTAACATTGTACTAATTATTTGAAATACATCTTTCATGTTTTCTTCACTTACTTCACTCTTCCCTCCTGTCTTGGCATGGATTTTAAATCATTACAGACCACTGCATGGATTTAGCCTCAGAAGTTATCAAACACTGGCTGGATTTCGAATTTTAAAAAAAAAAAAATTCTGTAATGTTATTAGGTCATGGAGGCAATCAGGCATGAAGGCAGTTTAGTTTGGATNTTTTGAACTTTTTTTTTTTTTTTTTAATTCTGTAATGTTATTAGGTCATGGAGGCAATCAGGCATAAAGGCAGTTTAGTTTGGATAGAATTTGACTTATTGTTGCAGTCTTTCTTGTGTCAGATGTTTCCTATCCACTTATTCTTTTGTGGACCTACGCTGATCTTCTGTAACAACATAGCTACCAAAATACTGTGTACAGAAGTCTCCCTGCAACTATACTTCTGGCAATTGAAGTTGTAATTAGCTTTTTCTTTTACTTTTTAATTGGATTCCAGTCATTTTTTAGGAAAGATAAGAGTCTACTGTTTGAAGCCAGCCTAACACATGTTACCTGGCCGTATATATCTTCATCTCAGATGTACTATATTTCAGTAATTTTTTTTTCTTTTTTGCATAGAACATAATTTATACTTAGTAACAGCTGAGGTAGAATTGAAAATATTTTTTTTTAATCTTATGGTCATAGTGAAAGAGAATTTAATAAGCTTTTAGATGTTAGATGAGAATTACTGATCAGAATGCCAGTAGGATCTAGTTAATCTTTGCACTTACATAGATAGAAATGTAGGAAGAGGATGTAATCTTGCACCCCCAGATACATACTTATTCTAGCAGTGTCCACTGTATACCAGTCCTTTTTGCTTCCTTGGATTGAGAGCTTTCACTAACGTCATACCATCTGCCGCACATGGCTAGAAAAAGGCCAGTGCACTTGCATACAGAACTAGACTTTGCCTTGAGCTGTCCTTGTTACAGATCTTGAGCTATGGCAAGCTTCAACTAACACCTTGCTTTATGCTGCGGCTGGGTTAGGCCAGCATTGCTGTTTGTTGGACTAGATCATAGCATTCATCTTAAATGTTGGTGAACAAGGCCTTGACCTGCAGTTTAATTGTTACTATGGCAGCTGGACACAGTTAGCCACTACAGAGGTGCTGCCAGGCGTAAATGGGAACGGCCAGTTGACCTGGATGCTCTCCTTGACAGTGAGAGAGAAAGCTACAGAAGAACTTGGCATGAGGTCAAGGGGAGGTTTTTGGAGGTACAAGGATTTACCAGTTTTGCCTCATCCACCATGCTTACTATCACTGTAAAGTGATTTGCTTGGTAACATTACTCTGTTGGCAGTTTAGATGCTTCATCCTGCACATGGTTCAGATCTTTCTGGTGTGGTCCTCTGCTGCTCTCTTGCTACACTATTGAAGCTTCAAATCTATGGGTATTTTGTGAGTGGGGGAAATTAGGGTGTGGTCTAGACTGAGTTATATCTGGGCAGCAGCCTAGAATGAATTTCAGTTTTGTTCCATGAAATGTAACAGTTTTGGAAATTGTGAACCTGGCAAAGAGAAATGAATCAATGTTTTCTGGAAACAAAATAGAGATGGAAACAAAGGAACAGATCCTTCTGTCACTTATAGTCTCTTATTTCAAAAGTGGACAGACACTCAACTGAATTTATGTTTGTTGTGTATTGTCGGTGTATTATAACTACCTGTACCCTCATATGTATACACCTAATGTGTCTCCTTTGCCTATGCTTATCAGTGAATTATCCGGATTGATAAGAAAGTCAACTGAACTGTTAGTAACAGCTCATGAATTTTTACTCCTCTTGTTTCTGTGCACCTTGCTTCCTTGTTGCACATTGATCTTCTCAAAGTATCATGTGTGAATTATCTTTCAGTGTACTATTTTGGGTTTGGTTTGTACTTAACAAAACCTATGATCTCCTTTAATTTTCCTGCCTTTCATCTTTACTGTCCTCTCCCTTTATGATATATGTGTATAGAAAGTATGCAAGAAAGATACAGAAAGATAAACTTTGGTTGGAACCAACAATAAGTGGACTGCATTATTCACTTCCATGGGAGAAACTAGAGACATGTGGAACTGAGGGAGGGACTGAGGACAGAGACCTGTAGACACAAGCACATGCTTTCTTATCACAGAGAATATATCAAAATTAATAAGTAGAGGGGTGCCTATTATTTCTTCTTCGTGCTCTGTATGTCTGTGCCAGCTAATCTCGTCAGAATTTAAATGAAGGGGTTGATAACAAAATTACTTTTCAATTCAGCTGCAGCTATAAAAAGAAAGAAATCTAACTCATTTTTTAAAGTTTATGGCACACAATTATATCTCATCCACCCCCTCTTAACTCCCAACTAGCCTGGTAGCAACCGCAAGCAATGGGGTTCCCCAGTGAAACTGTCCCCTCGGGGTACACTGGACACAGATGCCCTCATTCTGGATGTCCAAAAGGAGAAAGAGAGAGAAGAGTATGAGGAGAAGTGGAGGCAGCTCCATGGGGGGAAGGTAAGATGTCCCTCTATAGCTTATGGTGTAAAGTAAACATTTTTGTATACACTGAATGAAACATGGCATCTGAGACTGGTATAATTAGATAACTGTTAAAGTATAGATCAAAGGAGGAACAGGCTGTAGATTTTCATTATTATGATAATTATTATTTTGAGTCTCATACATTAGTGTTATAGAATGAATACAGATATTGAACCAATCATGTATAGTCAAATGGAAAGAATTATCAAAATCTTATTATAGTTTAGTAGTGATATTTATTGGATGTTTTATAGACAGAGTCATAGATGTTTCATTTTAAGCTTGCTTTTGTGTTCTTCCTGTAATACCCTAGAACAGGGATGCTCTCTATTTGACCTAATGGCAGCATTTTTCATCACAGGTAGTCTCAACTTTGTAATTGTTTATCTTTCTGTGATGGCCTTCTGTTACCTAAGACTATGGAGAGAGAAAATGTCACACCCAGCCCCAGCAAAACACTCTCCTCTCTCCCACCCCTCCCCCTCCTCCACCGATAAAAACCTACCAAAAAAAAAAAGGCTGAGCATCTCTGCTCTAAATTTTACGTTTTTAAATATTTTCATTCTGGAAAGCACCTTCTTTAATGTATGACCTAAATGTTCATCATCTTAAATTGTGCATGCACAGTGTGTGAACAGCTTATTTGCAGTGATGATAACAAATTTCTTTTACTGTGTTTGACCATCACCATTGACATTGCACCATTCAAACTGTTGTCACCTTCATCCTCAAAAAGCAAATGGCAGTGCAGTCAGAGTACTACAATTACCACAGACACCACCCTCACAACCATGACTATCCTGTCTGATGTTTTTCTCTTCTCACCTGTGTTTGCCCTTCCTCTCTTAAGTTTTATGCTGATAATGTTTCACATGATTGGTTACAAGGGGAGGGGGACTAGAGTAGAGTGAAATAGGAGATGGACACTCAGACGCATTCAAAAAATAATCAGATATCATCCATGACTATTAATAGAATCTATACTTCACCTCTGTCACTGTTAAAATGCTGATAGACAAACTTTGCAAATTTCTATTCCACACATGTAATGAAGTGTTGGGGAACCATATCTAAGATACAAGCACCAATATCTTCAGTGATTCATTACATATTGATTACCCTGACCATAAAATGGACTTAAACCTCCTGCCATAAGGGAGGTTAACAATGCAGCAGAGCTTTTGTCTGGCATATCACAGTTGTCATCTATTATTTACCCAGTCCGTTGCTACCAACAGAACACAAACACATGGCTCTTCTTTGCCCTTTAGCATCTTCCTTCATTGGACAAAACAGGGTAATTGCACTGGGGAAAGCATTGTTACTCAGCTGAAAGGTTTTTATACTGAAAGTTTTCTTTTCTTTGTTGTTGCTATTCCTCTTACTGTTTTTGTGGATATAAACCATAAAAATCAGGTAGTCTCAGATCTGATGTGTTACAACACAGCTTTGGCAGATCATTTGTGTTCTGTTTCCTGAAAAGTGTCAAAACAAGATGCATCTTATTTATCTGTTTGGAACACTTTACATGCCCTCTTGTGCTAGAGTTAGCTGAAACCACCCATCTCCATTCCCAACTGGCTCTCCGGTAATGTTGTTGTGCTACCCCACTGTTGTCTAGGAACCATCCCCACGTGGTCCACCAATCAATCGAGGAAGAGGAGGAGGTGGTGAGGGCAGTTACGGTGGTGGGGCTCCTGAACCCAGAGATCCCCGAGGAAGGCCAGACTATTTAAGCCCTCATGCTCAGAAACAGCAGGAAAAGGACGAGTATAGACGGCTTTGGGAACAGCAGCATCCTGAGGTAGTTACAGCATCAGCTTTATAGCTTGAATCATATGTAGTGTGAAGACTTAGGATAACAACTGCAGTAGTTTTGTTTTTCTGAAAGAGGATTTGTAAGTGAGAAACATGTATTGGTTACTGGATCTGGTGCTCTTGCTAGACTTAAGACTAGGTACAGGTCTGTTTTACACCTTTTGGGTTCAACCTTTAAAGCTCCAATAACAGTATCATAATTTTATTTAAAACTTAATTTAAAGGAATGATAGCTTTTGTTCTTTCATTTTGGTAACCCGCCCCATCACATTTTCAAAAAATCACATATTTTTGATTGTCCCATCTTCCTCCTCCCCCCCCCCCCCCCNCCCAAAAGAAAAAAAAAATGAACGACACAAATTAACATTATGTAAATCTCTCATTAAATACAAAGCATGAGATATCCAAGTTTAAATCTGAGAATAGACGGCAAGAAACTTTCAGGCATTTGCCACTCTATATCAGAACTGACAGCAGGACATAAAGTTTTAGCTGTACAGGATCACATTTTGTTATGGAGCTGGTAACGCTCCATATTAATTCACATTTAGAGGCCCTATCCCTGGGCTTAATTGGCGCTTATTGATCATGATTATACATGTGGACCCCATTGATTAATTGTATTTGTTTTTACCTGTGCTGTAGATTCCACACTATACTTTCAGTATACGGAGGTGATGTAGTTTAAGAATATGAAGAAATCTGGACTTTGTATCAGCATTCTCAGTTCAACTTATGACATGCCCTGGTAGCTGGAGAATATTTGACTATTGATCCATTCTTACCCAGAAACCACAGTCTCATATTCTGGGCGTTGTAAGTTCCCTGTTCCGCATCCAAATGAAACATCTTTAATTTTTTTTACAAGTTAAAAGTTTGCTCCCATATACTGCCTTATGTCTATAGAAACAAGATACTGTTTTGTTCCTTAATGCCCAGAGATGGCAGAGCTGTAACCATATAGGTGAAGTGTTAGACCATGAAGGTATAGGTCAAGAGGTCATAGTTTTAGAATGCTATTCTTTGCTTCTTGTCACCACTGCATTTCATTTTTTTTCTGTGTTTGTCATGATATGTTTTTGATAATCAGCGTGTTCCTTAAGTCACCAGCATTTCATTTTAGCTGGTTCAGATCTTTGTTTCTTACTGTTTTTTTATTTATGGATTTGTTTATGCGACTAGAATGTTTTCAGTGTCGTTTTTTACCTGTGCTTGTTCATTTTCTCATATTATAATCAGAAGTCCTCAAAAAAAATTTCATGGTAGGTCCCTGACTCCTAGATGTCATGATTTGTCCATCTTAAGCAACCATTTGCTTATATGTTTAGCATGATTTTATCTTTCAAAATCCAATATAATAATGAAAATGCCATTAATAACTAACCCAAACCACATGCCCAGGGCCGTGGCTACAGACCTGCGCAGAACATTGGCGTGAATAGAGGCATGTTGGATACAAATCAGATCATCCGGGAGGTGGAGAGAGAGAAAAGGGAAGAGGAGGAACGGATGGGGAAAACGAATCCAATGCTGGGTGGAAGTGGAGGACGATCAGGAGGAGCGGCCCCTGGAAGAACAATGGACGCAGGAGGAGGCAAAGACGTGGACAAGGATGAGTACCGTAGGCTTTGGGAGCAACAGAATGCCAAGGTATTGTTTACTTACTTTCATTTTCTGAGTAGTATTTAGAAGTTTCTTTTTTAACTCTTTACCATTGTATATGCCACTGTCAATATTAGACCCAGGGCTATACAGTGGAAGGGTTATTGGTGAAGGTGGCCAGAACTTTTGCAAAGAACAATTGCTGTTGAGTCGCTTTCTTTGCTGTGAAACAATAGAAACAATCGGAATTCAGAAAATATATTTTTAAAGAGTTCTGGTGGACAAAAAAATTATGCAGTTTCATTGTTGTAAATTGATCTCATTCACAGAATTTATAAAGATATCATTAACATTTTTAGCATTTTAAGGACAAGATGAAAGCAAACAGAAGCCTCAACAGATTTTGTCTTGCCTTCATGCTATGGCCAAATAATTCATGATTATCAGTTCTTTAATGAATGTATTACCAGGTCACATTTTAGGAGATACAGTCATATCACTCTTTTTGTCTTTGCAGCATAGACTCTAGCCAGCTGTGATAATTTCAAGGCTTAATTTCTGGCTCATATCTGACGGAATTACAAAATCTGATCTGCTTATTTCCCCCAGTCACATCAACATTTTTTAAAGCTTTCTTACTATGATGACTCTTAAAGGATGTGAGGCCAATATTTTAATGGCAACAGTCAAAAGTCATGATATGACTGTACGCTCCAAGATGTTTTATTTTAGTTCACAGTAACAAATACATTATATATGTATTTATTTGCATGAGTATATTCATCCCAGGTTTTGGAATCATGGTTGATCCAGTCAGAGTCCCTTAAATGTTTGCACACATATTAAGCGCCTTGAAATTTGACGATTGAAAACATGTGCATGAATGTCAGTTTTATATACAATGAGTATAGTCTGTCCCATATACACAGGTACTATAAACTAGTGTGACTCTTCTGACTAACAAATTTGTGTTTGTAGCCTCATCTTTTGAGACGTAATGGAAAATATATTAGTTATTCAAGCAATATAATTTTGATGCAAATGATAAAAGGAAGTTAAAGTTGAGACGGCAACATCATTATGAAGAGGTAATGTGCTGTTTTTATTTTTTTTGAGTAGAAGGTCACTGCTTAGCAAGTTTCGTTGTTATCAGTCTTTACATTATTATTAGGAAAACCGCAGCACCGGTAGTGATAATCACAAATTGCACGGAAACAAGAATACTGCTCATCATAGAAAAGGCTTTGGTCTCTTTCACCCTCACTATTAAAGGCATTGCATAGTGCAGTAACCTTTCAGCTTAGCTACCCTAGGCTTTGCATGAATTAGTTCAGCTATACACATACACAACCATTCACAAGAAAAGCAGCTTCTCTTTATTACAGTGGTTTACTTTAGATAACAATTGAGTGCTAAGGGTACACCTCTTAACTCAGTGCCTGTGACAGCTTTGATCAATGTCACTCCTTGCAATGTTACTGTAACTGGATTACCTGCATGTTCTCAAGAAATAAGTTTCCATCATCCCTTCGTTACATCATGTTTTTCAAGAATTGGTGTCACCAAATTTCATGAATTCATTAGCCTGTAGAAATGTTTCATTAAAATGTAGGAAATTGAATGTGTGGGTGGGATAGAAATGACACAGGAATGCTACTTCAGGAACGCTTTGTCATCAACTGTTAATGACAAAAGGGGAAGGATATACAATATTGTGTCACACATTGCAAAGGATTAAGCCTCTTTTTGCTCCAGTTTTATGAGACAATAATGTGCGTACAAGTGATATCCTGGCCATTGCACAATATGATATGCTAAACAGGCACGGAGTTAAGAATTATTATTAAGTGCGAGTACTGATCAGTCTATTTAAAATGAGTGCTCAAATTAAAAACCTTTCACACACTGTCAGAGAGGGGGTGCCAGTAAGCCACCTGCAAGACCGNAAACAACAAAAACATTGAAAGCAACAATTCTTTTTTATTTCCATGTTTAATTACACTCAGTAAGACACAAAAATACCAACAAAAAGAGTTTGATTTAAGAATTCTTTATTTTATTGAACGTTAAAGTTGAAGCCAGGTTTTGGGCCCACGGCTGTGGAACCTGCCATATATATACACAGCTTAAATATACAGTGTAAAACAAATATATGCATATTAATTTTTTTAAAATCAAATATATATGTATTTTAAATGTATAAACATAAATTTTGAAGGGCTTGGGATGTATTATAGTGTTTGAAAAGTAGCCTTTTTTTTGGCAAAGGAATTTTTTAAAGACATTTGACTTTGCAAGTAGTAAAAGAAGATTGAAAAAGGGTTGGGATACATTGGGAGCTGATCTGGCTAGACTATTATAGCAGGGAGGTGGAGAGAGAAAGTACCGTTTGTTTGGAAGTTAAATTACCACAGCAGAGTCACAGATATCTCTGAAAAATCATGTGGGAAGTAAGTGTTATAAGTGTCCATCTACACAACTTTGTGTTTTATTTTTTTTTTCCATGTAATCAGCCTATGTTTATAAAACTTAGAAGTACAGATTTGGGAAAATGCCTGAGACAGAAGCATAAAGCATTCACTTTCCTGTGCATCACTGTAGAGAGGTGCTTTAAATGGCCCACATAAGCTAGAAGAGAACCAGTTCACTGAGAGCCAGAAGAACATTGAGAGTGAAATTGCTGAGGCAAAGAAAGAGGCTGATGATTACCGCAAACGCTGGGAAGCCCAGCAAGCTAAGGTATATTACCCAGTGGCATTTGGTAGTGATACATACCAGGGATACTCCATGGAAAATTTCATGTTGTGATGATTTTTTTTTTCTTCTGACAAATCCTTAGTGTCTGTGCTCAGCGTTTGTGACTGCTCGTGAAATTTTATAGTATAAATGTTTTAGAATTATGATATGCTTTGTGATTGGCCAGGAACACTGTAATGGCCTATAGGGGCATTCTCATTATACAGGAAAGCACCACCATTTTGATCTGTTGAATAGTGATATAAGCTTAAAAAGTCATGCCTGAGACAATTTAAAATGTTGAAGAGTCTACATGTCCTCAGTGAGCCCTCACAAAATGTGAAGTATTCCATGGAATATCTCAAGAGTAGCTTCTTGATATTGTGCCTCTGGACGTGTCTTTATTCCATATTGTTAATGGTGTTGCCTGTGTCTAAAATAAAACAACAACAAGCACAAGAACAGCAACAACAACAGCAACAACAACAACACTGAAACTGTCATTAATTACCTTTGGTAGATTGCGAGAGCTGTGTCTTCAGGCCTCCAGTTTGGTTTGCAAATAAACCCTTGTATAGTGTATGTTAACATTGGGTTCTGAACTTCAGTATTCTAAATTTCATGGTAGATTTCTTTACACAACACATACTGATAGAATTCTGTATTATACGGAATCTGCACATTCAAACTCTGACAACGTGCAGATCACCAAGTTAACGTAATTCCAAGTAAATACAACACCAAGAAACACAACAGATTACAACTAATGAACTAATCATTATAGTCGTATTGATGGAATCCGTAAACACAAATTTTATGGGCCAGCAAAAAATAGATTATTTTGAACCACTACTTCACAAAAACTCTTCTGTGAGTTTTTAACCCTCAAAAATTTTTCTCTTGGTGGCGGCTATTTTGGTGTATTTTGTGTATTTACCTGTGTAGTGATTGGATGCTTGATGTGTAGTAGATGTTACTTTAGTCATTTGCAATGATAATAGAGAGGTAGATTAGTATAACAGCTTTGTAGTTGTACAGTTTATAAACCTGTGTGCAATAACTCTGTTTATGTCACCTAAAGAGAAAGAAAAGACCAAGCTGAGAAGCAGAACTGTGCATTGTTTTGATTTGAAAGAAGATCACTGATTTTTTTTTTGCAGTTGCCAGGGTCTGTGGTATAACTTTTATATAGAACTTCTGCAGTATGATTTTATGATGAATTATTGCTTAATTACAACACTATACTGTTTAGTCTTTGATTACTTGTGGATCTGTCTTTCATAATGTGACTCCACAGAGATGGTTTGTTGTTGACGTTGATCAAGTGCCTAGCATTATTCAAGTGCCTAGCATTATTCCAAGACTTACTTTAGAATTTTGCCTGAGTTGTTGAGAGAGAATTTTTACACAATATTCTGCCAAAATTAAAGCTACATTATCAGTTATTATAGAGATATGATACCTTTGTTTTTGAAAAGTTTGAACAGGTGCAACAGATCTAACAGAATAACAGTATGTTAAGTACATGTACATTGTAAATGTGAGCATGCCCTCTATTTCAGAAGAGCTGGACTGAGCTACTAATATCATCTTATTTTGAGGTTGTAGTCTTCTGCATTGATGTGTACTGTGGGTAGTTAGTTAAACATTCACCTGATGCCAGCATGGCAGTCAGTGAGTTAGAATAAACAGTTAAAGCTATAACAACAGTCACTGCCATTTCACTATGACAACAGTAACAAATCCAAATATATTTGAAAATATAATTGGCATATTCCTTGCAAATGTGGAATGAAATGGTCATTTGTATATTGTATCAAAGTCATGAAATTGTGGGTAGCTTTCACAGTTAATACAGTTGTGGTGGTGTGATTGTTGTATGTGCTGTGACTGCTACACTAAAGTTATAGAGGCATGCTCTTGTTTAAGTGGTCAAAGAATAAAAATGTTATGTGGACAATCTACTCATAGCTTTTGTAGTGCATGATCACGTTCAGACTACTGTATATGAAAGCTAGCAGCCATATGCCATGTATTTCATTAGTATATTCTTCTGTTAGATTTATCCACTCTTTCTTTTGCATGTTGAATAATTAAGGGCTTTTGGATTGCTTGATAGCTCCTCTGTGATGATTTAATTACTTTAAAACGCTGATTGATTATGAACGACGTAGACTGCAAAATGTATGTAGAGATTTTTGGTGATGGGTTTTGTGATGATTATGAAACTACTTACATATTTACATGTTGTGACCACAATCATTTAATCAAGGTTGAGTTTATATTTATTTACTGTGAATAATGTCATAATTTTCTTTCTTCAAATGATTTTGTCAACTGCTACAGAATCTGTGATACAGCTGGAGGCATTGGCATTTGATACCCCTTTAAGTTTTTATTGTATATAAACAGTGCACTCAGTGTTTACCCATATTCTGCCTGTATTTACTCAGCAAAATCCTGAAAATGGAGACACTTTCAAACTGCCACAGAAAAAACATTTTTCTGAGGGCAGTCTTCTGGTGAGCAGCGAGGAATATGAAAAGAGAAAGGAGCAGTTGAAGAAACAGAGACAGCAAGAGATGAAGGAAAGCCTGAGAAAGGTGACAGATGTTGTAAGGCCACACATGTGCAATACCAAGGAAAATGCTGCTCTTGTTGTGCCTTCTTGTAGGGTCTCAGTCAAATGTTCATGTCCATTTTGCTGGTTTATATTGTCAGTAGCAACATCATATTCATGATGGACAAACATTTCACAATACGTGAATGATATCTTTGAAAGAAGTTAAAGAAAAATCAAGAAACTCTCTCACACACCCTCACCTCACACCCCCCCCCCCCCNNNCCAAAAGCCCATCAACAAATGCAGTCTTACAACAGTGTTTTCCATGGAATGGCTTTACATTTTCTGAGAAATCAGTGGCCAGTAGCACTTGTCTCGTCAGACTATTGTATTTATACAGTTGAGCCATGTGGTACATTAACCGTGTAGGAATAACTGAATCTGAGATCCTATGCTGTCTGTTTTTGTATTCCAACCTGAATTTTGACATTTTTTGAGGAAATGCATGCTTCTTGAGTTGATGTTAATGAAATTACAACAAGGCATAAAAGTGAGGAGATTGAGACAAGTTTTTTATGACTTTGTCATAACCATAATTATATCTTGTCAGTAGGGAAGTGAGAAGACCAATAGGGAAATTTTTATTTTACTTAACAAAGCCATCCTCGGCAGGGAAGTGAACTCTAGTCTTTTGTACTGTAGACATTTCAGTTGAAATGAGCAGTGTAATTTTTAAACCATTAGTAATGAACAGGAACAATTTTTCATTGTTGATTTTTATATCAGATTTGTATGGTGCCTTTGTTTTGACTCTGAATTCCCTTGGTGTGGTAGTGACATTGTCTAAGAAATCTTTGCTGCTGTGTAATTTTGTGATATGGTGTGCTCAGTGTCTTCAAAGTGGAAGTTCCTAGTGATGTGGCTGGGTTTTGTAGAATGCTGATGAGCACTGTATGTCTTTGATGTTACTTTGTGAACCAGTGCACTTAGGGTCTTCAAAGTTTCAAAGTCAAGTAATGTGTTTGGGCAGTAGGTTTCTCCCTGCATGTTGCATGATGATGTCAGTGTAATCTTGATTTGGGAATGCATAATACACAGAAAAGTAGACCAGTTTATAGTCAGATGCAGGACCGCCTTGGAAACACAGTGCCACTTTAGTATCATAGGATTCCTTGTTGTTCCTTGAGCAGATTTTCGTAGGAGGGAGGCTTCATGTGATGAAGCCCTGGTTGCTGTGCTTTTGCTGTAATATACTGTGGGTTTAGAAGGCAAGTCATAAAATAATTACTGTGCTCCTGAAGGACTAGTCCTTGTTTTCTGTTACCAGTTTTTCTAATCTCTTAGGGATATTCTGTCTTCGGTGATAGGTATCTGGTAGTTTTTTCTCAATTACTGAAATAGTACTGACCAGCAGGATCAAAATGTGACTGTACACTGCTCAAATCTGTATTGATAGCGATCAGTTTCATCAAAGGGTGAGAGCAGTGTTGATGATGTTCAGCCACAGGGATCTTTCCGCAACTCAGCAGATTACAGAAAACATTTGGCTCGTCAAAGGAACCAAGAGTACAATGACTGGCTGTACAAGGTACAAGTAAACAATACTGACATTTATGATTTCTCTCGGAGTAATGAAATGTGAGGATTTCTGACACTTTAATATTCGTTTCATCTCAGCACTAGAATGAATTGAGAAATACTGTTGTATAATTTTTAAAATTTTAATTGAAAAAAAAATTAAAGACGCCGCTACTGGGATCAGATTTTCTTTAATAAGTGTTTATAATGCTTAGTTGGCACAGTAAACGTAATGTTTTGTTGATACAGTTTTCATTGAGAACAAAGCTTCACATCATACACAGCAGGGTAAAAACTGTTAAAAGATAAAATGAAATGGATTCCCCTTGATTGTGCAGTAAAGCACAGACATCAGATGAATGGCTGTTGCCTCCTTGTGCATGTGAAAAAGAAACCCGATTTATTCCAGACTGAAAGACGACATGATCAGGCAGAATACTACAAGAGATCTTCACTACTTGATCATGATGAGACAGAACACAACAAAAGACCACCACTATCCAATCGATCACCATTACCCAATCGATCACCACTACCCAGTCGTCTAGAAACCCCAGTGACTGAGGTGAACTGGTGTTTGCTAACCCTAAACCACTGTGTGCCCTGACGTTTGCTTTTGTAGCATTTGGATCACCTTGCACTATTTGCACCATGGGAATTTGCAAAATAGCTGGCTGTATGTGGGATTTGTGGTCCCTTCACATTGATGATAAGAAGTGAGATTCCTTTCACCGTCTTGCTACACTGCAGCACTCGATGGAAAGTATTCATCTGTACTGATTATTTAATGCAAGAAATCACCATGTTGCTGAGGCTGGAAACTCCTTTCTTCTGAGTTGTACACACAACATGTATCTGAGTAGTTTGGGAGAAGGCATTACTTGTTTTTATAGCTGTGCAAGTCTTCTGGAAATACTTATCATCTCTAAGAGTCGTTGTATTGCATGATTTCTGTAATTAGAGTGTCTATCAGATGATGTGCTTGCCTTTTTTAATGATTTACCTGATTTTGTGTCCGGGAGCACGGTCCTTTTGTTTCAACTGAGATTTTAGTCAACATTCGCTTCTATTGTTTGTGTGCTTAGTTTCTGAAGTAAGTTCAGGCAAGTGGTTTTCATTGTGCCCATTTAAACCATTTATTCTGGACATATGACAGGTGCAGTGACTTCCTATGCTCAGATACTTAGGATGGTGATCTCATTTTCAAATAACATCATTTTGTCATCAGTCGTTAAAATTTAAGACTTGTGTGAAACTTCAGTTCATGACAACAAAGTTATCCCACTGTGAAAGATTAGATTTGAAGCAAGAGAATTTCTATTCACATAATTTATTATATCGGTTTTCTCTTCTTTCCCCCATATCTGTTCATTTACAATACATTTAAGTTATTCTTCAAAAATATTTCATTATATTAATATATAACTGTATTTTCATCTTTGTCAGGTGTGGTTATGTTATTTCTCCAATCAAAAGAGCCAGTTCAAGTAAAAGCTTGCTAGAACTTAAAGCTTATCCAAAATTGTCAACAGGAATTTTATGCTTATTTGTGATTCTAAGTTTAAGGATGAAATACATTGTACAGGGAAATCCATCACACACTCAGCAGAAAGAAAATGCCCCAGTGGAGGCACTGCCTTTGGGAGGATATGAAGAAAACAGAAGGAAATTGAATGAGGAACGTCGCAAAGAATATAATGACATGCTTCGAGAGGTATCAGCAGTTATTTGAATTTCCAGTTTTGTATTCAAGAATTCATATGTAACTTATTTTGTTACTTGTTACTTTTTCAGTTGAAACATTTGAATTTTAGTTATTTTGTTTTTAACATTTTACATGACATATATATTTAAAAAGACATTAACCAGTGCTGTTAAGATATTCTATCCCTTGCAGTATCAACATACAGAAAACATTCAGTAAAGGCATTTTGTCGCATTTGGTGATGAATATATGTTATGATGTATCAAGATTGTTGAAGAAGAGACATTGAATAAGTATGATTAACAATGCAATAATGTTGTAGGGAAAGCTAAGAGGCAAGAAACCTCTGAGTGCACCATCAGGGGAGATGGAGGAAAATGCATTTCCCTTAGGAGCTCATGAAGAAAACAGGAAGAGATTAAATGAAGAACGACAGAAGGAATACAAAGAGATGATGTTGCGAAAGGTATGCAGGATCATATCAAGAGCTTTCTAAAAGATGTTGTCAGTGCACCCTAAAAGTTCAATATTGTTTAGGCATGAACAAGTATATTTTGTCCTGACAGATGTAGATAACTGGAATAAAACAGACGTCCATGAGATTTTTTATTCTTTATCATATTCAAATAACATGAAATGTTGCTGGCTTTATGTACAATTAAAAAAAAATAAAATGTTAAATATATTGGCAGTTATCCAGAAGTGTGAACTTATGTGCTCTTAAATTCACTTTGAACCAGAATAACTTTGTGACAATGTACAATTTTATGTGTTATTTGGCATGTATAAAAAAATTCAACCGTATCTAACATCCATTTAATTTGTTGAATGTAACAGATGTCCTTTCATGAATTGTAATAATTTAAGATTTTATATGAATTTTAATATGAATCTCAACTTGCACGCTGTGTGAAAAGAGAAGTGCCCCAGCAAGGAAACAGTGGGAAGAGCCCCTGGAGGAGACACCATTTCCACTTGGAGCACATGAAGAGAACAGGAGAAAGCTGAATGAAGAACGACAGAACGAGTACAAAGAATTTCAGAGACAGAAGGTAGAAAGCCACTGCTTATGGGAACTGGCCTTAGATGCTACAGACCTCCTGTTGTGCTTAGCTTCCTTCGGACCTAGCATTTAGATTATATTTATACTAACCTAGAACTGTGAGCATGAATTTTAGAAATTGTGCACATTGGTGCATAATGCAAATAATCAAGGAAATGTGAGATCTTATTTAAGCATGTTGTAGATACTGTAGCAAATATTTAAGTTGTAACTGTAGTCTAGAGAGGTTGAGGACTTTTGACAGCTGTTTTATTGAAGTTACTGTGTCTTGTATCTTATTTAGATTTTGAAAAAGGTCAGAAATATAGTGTTAGTTTTACTTATATTACATTATGGATATTTGTCATTTTTACAATGTAACCACCAGTTAAAACACTGAACGTACTGTGAAATATCTAGTTATGTTGATGAATAGCAGTTCAGCCTTTTTTTTTTTTCTTTGGTAAAGAGACACACGTGTGAAACAGTACATGATATCAGCTTTGACATGAGTGTAGTACATTGAACTGGATATACTCTTTGAACTTGTTACTTGCTTTGCACTGAGAATCTTTTGTAAATAATTTAGAACAGTCCCATTCTATTTCTTATAAGCCCCAGACTTACTTCATCAGTGACATGTGTGCCTGTTGATATTAATACATTGCTCATGACAAAACAAATATGACACAATATTCTTCATACGAGTACAGCATTGTCAATATGAAGATATGAAATGTTACAGAGGAGAATGACAATATCTAAAGAACCATGGTATTGAACTAACCCCAAATTATTCAGCATACAGAAGGACACCATAATGAACTTTGAACTTACTCTAAACAGTAGTCACTTTAGATGTTTAGTCCTGGAGAACTTTAGTTGTTATATAGGTCTAGGGTAGCCAGGTTTAGCGAGGTTTTTAAAAGTAAGTTTTGTTTCTCTGCGCTTTTGCTAGTTTTCTCCTCTTCAGATTTAATCTGCAGTGCTTTTTGCTTGATCACTAACCTTATTATTTGCATCAATATATATTTTATAAAAAATACATTCAGTTTAAATTAGGCTTCCCTTTATCCACTTGAATTACACCCTACATATTGTTAATGCATTTTGCTTTTATCAGTTAGTTGTAATGTGGAGCTATGTTACTTACATATTTATATACTATTTTTTTTGGATGGGTTGTGTTTGATGTTTGTATGAAGACTTGAAATTTCAGTATAATATATGAATGCCCATTGTTATTTATGACCATATGGAATCTGAGTTTACCAATCACTGACTCACTAACCCTCCTTGATTGTCTTAAATGTATATTCTTTACATATTACTGTTATCTGATTTTCAGGAAACATCAGCAAGATTTTTTATGACAAGGTGGCTTTTATTACTTTGGTTAATTATGTTTCTCCTCAGCTTATAAATCCAGGACCAGTCTGTTAAAATTCTGTATGTATATTGAAGGAAAGAAGACTTAAAAGATGTTTTAGCAGAATGGTTGAGATTCTCTGTGACCACCACCACCGCACTGTGATTGAATATAAGCGGTCATTAGTTTTCATTTTTTTTTCTACACCTATAACAAACAGCCGATGACTAGGGCACAAATGACAAAGCCTGACAATACTGGTGTCCTTATAAAAGAGGATGCACGACTTGAAAGGTTAAAGGAGATGGAGCGGCAAAGAAACAAGGAATATAATGAATATATAGCCAGCAAGGTAAAGAAAAGTTGGAGCGGCTTCCAGCACGTTATAGCTTAGTGTTGAGTGGCTGATCCTCAACTCCACCAACCTTTTGGCTTTAAATTCCATCTGGTGTGGTTTGATCTGCACTGTCTTATGATAATACAGCCTAGAGTAGAAGTGTGTTTACTACACTCTGTGGCAGAGAATATTTCTGTGTCAGTGGTAGCTTTCCTTAAACTCTACACTGTATGACTTTCACAGTTTAAATCATGAAATCAGAGTTTTGATGAACCTTTGATGGACAGAAATAGTTAAATGCTGTAAGAGATTATGTCCTGCTATTCACATTTTTTTTTTTTTATAGCGGGGTTGGGATGGGAGAAGAAGGAGCAAAGGGGATGGGGACAGGTACAAAATAAATAATGTGATCTGTTGTTTACTTGCATGAGATTGAAGTAGTTTTTTTTATTTTGCTGTAGGAGATTAAGAATGTGAAAATTCATGAAACAGGAAGTAGTGAATTCAAGCATCAGGCAAAAAATATGATTATGCATACTTATGCATATCAGTCTAGTGATAGGAGTCAGGAACTGCAATTTTGTCACTAACATGACTGTGGTGATTGCAACACGCAAGTTGCATGACACAACTAGATGTGTACTTGCTTTTGTGGATGGGTAGCGTGGCCTTTATGCTGGATCTGTGTTGTGATGTTGTATCTTGAAGATCTTTTAAATTCACTCAGTTCTGAGTGTCGAGCTTTCTTTCTGACTCAGTTGTATTAATTAGTATTTAATAACAAACATACTGCACTCTCTTTTTGACCTGAGATTGAGCATGTGCTGAGAGTGAATCTGTTTTTTTCAGAGAACCCTATGCCTGAGATGCCTTAGTTTTGTTTCTCTTGGTTTTCACAACTTGGCTTTGGATTTTGTGTATTTTTGGTTCCATTTGCTTTCAGACATGAACATTTCTGTTCATGCTGTGACTGGACATAATCACAAACTAACAAATATAATACAGTAATTTATATCAAGGGTTCCCAATCTTTTTGGAAAAAAAAAAAAAGGGTTGAGGGTGGGGGCATGCAGTTTTGAACTGTAATAGGTTTTGAAAGCTATAACTAAACTGTCTGAAATATAAGTGCACGTTTCATCATAATGCATTGTAATGAACAATATAAAATGCCCTTTAGTCTATATTGACTTTATGAGCCAAGTTTAATATCTTCACCATATTTTGGCCTGTGGGGCAGCACTAGGGCATCCATGATTTTATATCATGCAACTGACTTTGTATCCCTAATTCTTTCCAGGAAGGCTAAACTCCAGAAGTCCCAGAGGTTGAAATACCAAGAATGGCATGATAATGTCATTTTTTCAGCAAATAACTCATATTGCTCATATTGCAATTCAGCATGAATGATGAAATTTTCAATTGGACTTTCTGCCTATATTTATGTTATTCATTGTAGCAGAGAAATGCTCATACTTGTGGGTGCTTGACCTTACTATTGTACTTTCCTTTCTTCGTGATCTCACAAGGAACTGTTATTCTAAACACTGAATAGCCTTTTTATTACTCTGGTTTACAGCGACGCATCCCAACACGTGAAAGATATAATCTTCCCAATGAATTCGACGAATCTGAAGAATATGGACTATTTCATAATCTAGGGGCCGCAGATAAGAAAAGGAAGGACCCACCCAATCAGTTAAATCTGCTTGGGGAAAATATCTACGACAAAACCATCAGAGTACTATTACTTTTTTTTTTGCATTTAAACCCACCATGTACATTTGAAAATTTCCTTAGTAGATTCATAGAATCAACTAATGCCCATTGCTAAGTAGCATTGACTTTTTACTGAGGCTTCATCTGCCTCCATAGCTTTTATATTAGCTGGACATAAATATCTGCTAGAATATGACTCTTTGAATTAATAATGACCAAAATATAACTTTTTTTTTTCAGCTTCACACCATATATATTTATAGACATATTCAAATTTGCACCATATTCATGCTTTTTATTTTCCCTTCTTTATATTTTTTCTCTCTTTGTTTATTGTTAAAAGAGATTCAGGCAAATAAAGTAGTATTCCTGATATGTCTGTTAAGAAATAGATTTGTCTTTGATTCCATTAAGTGATGTAGTATTTTGCCCTTTGATTTACTTTCTACATTACAGTCTGTTATGCCTAGATGTATATGTGGCAGTGAATGAGTATTTTATGTGTAGTTTAGTCTTTATGAAAGCTTTCACTAACTGTACAAAATGCAAACGTGCAGCGTTGTTTCGTGCAGTTGTTGTGAATTCATAGGCTGTAATTTTTGTCAAGTGGCAAAAATTTGCTTCATACTTGTGACAAAGCTCTTGTGTGATGGATGGATGGACATGGGGTTTGTTTTCACAAACAAAGCTAACATTGCATTTATGTGGTTTCTTTTATCTTTCTGGTAGTTGGTAACAGAAATTGTTGCAGTTTTTCTTTAGGCAATAGATTAATTTTGGATGCCATAGAAAATGAAGTCTTAAATTTCTTATCAGTCAGTGCTGAAATTAGCATCAGTTTCATTATTTGCTTTCCATCATTTAGCTTAAACTTAGTTCAATAGCTCATCTTAATGATTTAACAAATTTCAGTGTATTACTGCATTTATAGTATTTTAATGGATATAACTTCCACTGATCCTCTTCATTTTACTTTTGTTTTGCCTCAGTACATAACACCAGATATATTTCATATATGGTAGCAGAAAGCTGTATTGTTTAGAGATAAGTGTTTGAAAAATTTGTTGTTAAGAAATAGTATGGCTAGTTAAATGCATAACATCAGATAAAAACCAAGGATAAAAATAATAGCTATGTTGATGTTATGGCATCATATTTATAGATGACACCTATCATAGAACAACAAAAGTTACTCTTCTTCTTAGCTTCATGATATATTCCTCGAAAGATAATGCTGAGATACAACTGAAACTTCTGAATTTCTCAAGGTGCAGTAACTATTAGCATTAACATTTCGTAGAGTAAAAAGCAACCCAGTTTTCCTCTTTGCAATCACTTTGTGACTTCCCCAATAACAGATTATGTAGAGTAACATGATATTTAAATTACTCATATCATTTCTAGTCATTGTAATGGTGTTCTGTTGTTTCCTTAGCGTGGTTACCAAGGCCGACCCCTTCGTGAACAAACAGATGAGTACAAAGCTTCTGCTTTAGGAACCAATGAGAGTGATGCTGCAAAGGTATGATTTATTGATAGCTTAACTGATTATGAGAATATACACTATAAAAATTATGGCCATTTTCATAATTTATTTGGGAACATAAAAATTATTTGAAGATCTGCATCAGTTTTTGTATCTGATATAAAGATGAAAAGTGACATGATATGTGTTACTAGCTTGCCTTGCAGTGAAATGATTTCTGGGCTTGAGACATGATGGCCCACTGCATTTGCATTAATCTTTTATAATTTTGTTATGGTCAAGAGAAAAAATATCCTGCAGAATCTCATTTCAGTGTGAGCTAAGGAGTACATTTTCCTCCTAAAGATTTAACTGATAATTATTTTCTCTGGAATCACTCCCATCTGCTGCTCCATAAAACAAAAAGAGCAAACATAATATCCAGGATTTTACTTTTGTGCATGATCTGTTAGCATCACTGAATTCTTTAATACAGTAAAGGGCATTCCTGCTAGCATTGCTCTGCTGTTTTAAGGAAAAAGATGACGGGTGCTAAAATCATGTCTCTACGATAGAGGCAAAAATTTTGGTTCTGCACCTGCACTTCATCAGATAATCAATGGCACGTATGGTTGAAACTATACAATCATGAGCCAGATTCTTAGATGAAACAATAAAGAGGATTATTTTCTACACAGAGGTGCCAAAAAGTAAATTAAACCTAATTTGGTGTATAAGCTTTTGTGTAAAATGGCAGTGCTGTTCAGAGAACCACTGGTATAATGTATTCTACTGTATCGTGAGCAGCTCCATTCCATAGGCAAGGCATCTTCTGATGTAACATTGGCCTCAGTGGTCAGACCACATAACTCTTGCATAGTACAACAGCAGAGGAGGAAATGGGAGGATGTTGATATTAAGCCGTACTCTGTGAGTCACAGAAATTCTCATTTGCCAGGAAAATATTTCTGCATTTCTACCATTGATTTACAAGTTATTGTCTCGCCATTCAATTTTTTGTGTTAATGACTGACAGCTTGGGGTTCATTTATATTCTTTTTCTCTTTCTTTTGATATGGTATGGCATAAAAATCTACTGCATGAGGCTGAATTAAGGCTGACAATGTTAGAGACCTTAAATAATACCAGGGTATAAATCTGGCACGGTTTTGAAGGAAAGCTTGTACCGAGGGTAGAGCGATAAAGTTAATGGTCGTGTGATAATAATAAGATTATTGTAATAGGCTATATATATAATTGAATTGTGAAAGTCTTGTTGATAATTGATTTCATAAATCCAACTTAAGAAATCAGAGGATAAATACACAAGATGGATTCATATATGCAAGAGCAAAATAAAATTTTGAAGGCAGCTATTACACTTATGAGGATGAGATGTGATAAATTTAGAGTAGCAGCATATTATATTGTACTAATTTGCCACTCTTTTGTTTGATTATGAAGTTAAGTGGACACTAGTTTCAAAAAAGTCATGATGTATCCTGACTTCCTTGGCTCCAGTTACAGTATTTTCATACTTTTAACAATTGCAGAAAACAAATAAAATCTTTTTGTTCTTTAGCTGATTAGATAAACTGATTAGAAGTGATACTGTAATTAATAGTCATCTAATTAGAGGAAAAAAAAAAGAACCAGTTGTGTCAAAACTCTTCCTCTTGCTACATTTTGATATTTTGAAGGGACATACCATGCAGAGTGTGACAGAATATACACCTGGAAATCAGATAAGCTTTGTTCTTTTGTATTAGTCATTCTTATATATTTCATACCCTCAGCTCCAGAAAATCAAAGAGAGGAATGATGAATATAATCAGTTCTTGGCTACCAAGACAGAGAAGGACAAGAATAGATTTGCAGACAAGAAGCCTCCAGAGGTAAGGTCACAGCTTTCAAGCAAATGTGGATTGATTTGTCTATTGTTTGCTCATATTAGCCCCTGCAGAACATTCTTCATTCAAGGGAGATCAGTGTACAGAATAATGTTAATAGAATACAGGATCACCACAGTTCAAGAAACTTTTCTAGTCATAAAGCTTCATTTGGCAAGCTCTGCAAGACAAGCACAAAAAATGCACACACCTCAGTGAATATAGTGAACAAGACAGGGGCAGTAAAATTTTGTTGATCACATTCATTAATTTTGTGGGACACGCCGTGTAGCCCTAGGGAAATTAAATGATGAACGAAGTCAGTTAATAGCGTAGCCATAAAACTACTACTGTCATTAGAGCTTGATGCTCTGAACCAGACTGAACCAGTGTCCTCATTCACATTTACGCATACCATAGTTTACTGGGAAGAAAATCAGTGCACTTTGGACAGTTTCATACTACTATTTTCCTGGTTCAGAACTTAATGAAGAGTCCTTCTACTAATTGTCCCTATTTTATCCACTTCTTTTCCTCATTCTCCCTCAGTTACCTTGTTAGTCTTTCAGCACACCTGCTTTGTCATACTTGATGATCCCAGACACTTGTCTGTTCCCAGCCAGTTTGCCAGCAGTGCCATTTTCTCTCACTTCATTAATACCACAGTGGCTGAAGTCTTTAAAATGTACCAAACTGTAATTCTTGTTACATCTACAGGGTGGTCAGATTTTCGCTACTATTCCTGGACTTAGATACTCTACCTCCGCCCAGGTAAGGTGTTTTGTTTCTTTTAAGCTTCGTTCATTGTTATGCTTGTCTGTTGATGGTCCCTCACATCTTCTTAACCATCCCTTAATGTGTTCTCTGTGATTTTAATGCAAGGTTCCCATTAATTTCAAATTAATCCTCATCATAGCCAAACAAATCCAACATTTTACTTGTAGATTTCTAATCATTTGTGTCTGACCAGAACAGGCTTAAAAATTTCTTGAAAGTCTCCCATTTCCGGTGAAACTCCTACCTTCACCTTAAACATGTCGACACTAAATGAGGGTACAATCATCCTTGTATCATACCTATTGTATCATACCAGTATCTGTGTGCCCTGAATTGAATGTTTTCAGTAGCATGATACATAGAATTATAGCATGTCACAATGTGCATGGATGTCATAGAAAATAATACCGTGAAGAAAAAAAGTCCTTAACAGCATGAAAGACAAAACTGAGGTTTGGAAACAGCATTCTGAAATATCCTGCAGATTCTATGGTCTGACTTAAATTTTGTCTAGCGCCTGAGAACCAGCTAAGAGTGTGATGAAATACATTAAATTCCATTTTATAACATACAATCAACTCCACAACTGTTGCAAAAAAGTTATGATTAAAAGGAGTTGTGATTAACCCAGCGAAATATGTTAAAAGATACATAGCAGTTTGTTATATGAAAGATGTTGCAGTTCAGTGGAACTTGTGATAACAAAGATTTCGATTAAGCAGATTCAACTAGTTTCGCTGTCATAATTTCATCCAGACATTTTAAAATGTGTAGCTTTAAACTTTGAATATTTTAAACAGCAAGAAATGACTCCATTGTACAGAGATTTCCAATCCTGAACAGTATGCCTTGCCTTTCAACACACCCTGTTACTGTATATCATGTTTGTCAAGCCAGCTTAGGCTGGATTGTTAATTGGTTTTTCATGATCCCTTGACAACGAAACTTGTAATGTTCCTCTTTGTCCCTGCTGTGTCCCATGCTTTCAAAATAGATCTTATCGGTTCATTTTCATGTTGCCTCTACTGTACATGGCGCCCTGCTTTAACAAAAGCTAAACGATGTGTTTATTGAGTTGTTTCAAGTTCTGTGCTTTTACATCAACCATCGATCCCTTAGACTCTTCCTGCTTGATCAATACTGCATTAACCAGTCCCTTGGATAGTTTGATGCACTAGAAATCATTGAAAAATACAGGAGTTCTGTTCTGAAGTCTAATATTTCACAGTATTGGTGAGGCAAACTCTCAGTCATCTGCCTGGGAAATGGGGCCATTGATCCATCAGTTTTCATGGCTAATCAATACTGGACATGGACTACTTGCTGCATAGTTTGGTTTCAAATGAAAAAATAAAATAAAACAAAGAGTTCTGGTTGGGAATGTAACAGCTGAATTACTGGCAATATCTTGACCATCTCTTCAGTGTGTAGATGAGGGAGGGTCAGAGGGGAGAGTAGGTTGGAAGGACATTTCACTGTCACTATCAAGGATATGGATGGAGTATGGTTTTCTGTTTTTCCCCCAATTACATGATCTTCAATGAGGGCTATTTTCATATATTTAGTGATTTTGCATGGCAGGGACCTTCCCCCAATTTGATTTTTTGTTTTTGTTTTTGTGATAACAAACAAGAAAATGGGCATTTTTTATCAGAGGAATATGTATATTTATATCAATTCCCATTTTACCACTCTTCTGAAATCTGGTTACCTTTGTTGGATTAAAAAAAATGTAGTGTTGTTTCATTAATCTCCACCTTGCCCACATTTTACACCTGTGGAGATTTTTTTTTGTTGTTGTTTCTTCCCACTATACATCATCCCATGCTCGCCACATTCAGTCCTGCCATCTCATCTCATCCCAACCTACCCAAATATCATTCAGTCATCGCTGTATGTATAGCACTGTAATACAGGCTTGTGTGTTGTGTTGATTAACTGACCTGTGTTATGTATTTTTTCATGATTGCAGAAGGTAAGACTGATATAGGCGTTTCTATGCTTATAGTTGTAGCCATACGTTTTATGCAAAATATTATATTATATTTCATCTGTCAAGTGCTTTACAATTTGATGCAAAGTTTCAAAATTCAATCATTTTGACTGGAGAAAACAGATTAAATTGTTTTTTTTCACACTTTCTCATGGTCTCTTGCATGTTTAATCTCAGCAAACAAACAAAAAAAATCACTTTATTGTAGAAGCAGCTCATCTGCTTGCCTTTTTTCTCTTTTTAGTAAAGGTAAAGTAGATTATGGTTAAATTGCTACTCACCCACTGCATAAAAAGATGTACGCATTTTATGAGCAATACATCATCTTAGAATAGACTTCATTTCAAGCAGATTCTATTTTGCTGTCACATAATTGTCATAGCATGACCCACATATTTTTTCTAGACCATATTTCATTTAGCTTAGTATTTTCCCATGTCTTTGCCTGGCAGTTACCACGAAAACGGTCATTATTTCTTTGAAAATTGTAGCTCAGTTGCTACACACAGATAAATTCACATCATTTAAAACATTACATTGACAGCTGTTCATGAATTGGGATTGCTAGAAGAGCTTATGAATAAGCGCGGTTTCATATTTTGTTTCGAAACTAGATTGTGCCAAAGCATCTTTGTATTTAGCCTACCACTGAAATGAAAACATTAGCATCCGTCATTCAGCAATATGTATTAGCCTCTAGGGCTAGCTACCCTATAAGGAGACTTCCCAAATAACCCCCAAAAATGCCACAAGTACCTGTCCCCATACTGACAGCCCTTTAGTGCTAGCTGCCCTATAAGGAGACTTCCAAACAACCCCCCAAAATGCCACAAGTACCTGTGCCCAGATTGAGAACTTATGCTAGAAATTTCTGCATGAAATTGATGTATCCATATGTACTAGAGTAGTTCATTAATTAGTGTTATATTTGCTATGATTAGTGAATGTGAAATTGTGAAGGATGAATTCTAATTTCATTTTTCACCAACATATATGGTAACCGATGCCTCGTGGAGCAACAGCTATGTTATTTAGTTGTAGAGCCAATTGCTGACATTTAAACCAATTTTTATACCACTTTGTAATATAACAGTAACATCTTTGTAGTATATATTTTAATATGTATTCTTGGTAACTCAAGCCAGTTAAGTGTCTCTTGAGTCTAATATCAATTGTGTTATTAGAGAATCAGTATAACTTGGGTTTTACATGAGTTTGGGACTTTTCACATTTTCTTGTTATAGCCTTACTCCATTATAAAAGACAGTGTAGACAGTTCAGCATTGCTGTTGATGTACTTTACTGTGACCGCTGGATTCCCAGATTCCCGTCATAGCCGTGGGTGTTATATGTCTGGTTCACTGTGCTCAGTTTAAAGTACTAGCCAGGCCTGAACGTAATTGTCTTACCCTAAGTGCCAATGGTGAAGAGGAGGGCATGTAAACCTTAAGATGCCTCCCAGCCCAAGGAATTCATTGCAAAATCTGGAAAGGGGGGGGGGGGTTAACTCAATCAAAACACTCTAAGACAGCCTCTGAAAGTGCAGTTATGGCCCTGAATCAATTTTTCTCCTCTCCGGAGCCCCTCCCCTTCCTTTCTTACTGTCATGCCATTGACAAAGAGTTAGATCTTCATAGTCTATACTTAAAGTTTTCAGTGTTCACTTAGCAGCTTTAGACTATCCAAATCACGCTCACAATTCATGTTTTCATATTTTGTCTCATATGGTTGCTAGCTCATAAACAAGTTATGCAAATTCTGGTTGATTTAAAACACCGTGAACAATCTGTTACTGAATCAGCTGAGAATGGCAGGGCAGATCATGTCTTTGTTGAGTTTTATTCTCTTTATACTTTTTAATGGTATACTGTACAACCTTTAGTGCATGGTACTTATTCCAGTCAAGCCATGGATACAGTTTTGCACATTTCACCACTGTATACTATAAAATTGTCAGCCTGTGCACCAAGTTCTTAGTTTACAGCATCCATACAACTTCCAGAGGATGGCAGGCCATACAGTTCTTAGCTTATGGTACACTATGTAGTCATGTATTTGTGATACAGTTAAGCTGGAGGGCACATCGTAATTATTTGTTCATAGCATATTTAATTGTTTATATCATGTCATAGAATCTTTAGCCCTCAAAGCTTTCACTGTCCATTCATGCACCACAACTTTAGTATTGATATGGCATATCATCCCATGACTGAACTTGAATTTTGATAGTGTTGGTGTCAATGGAGGCCTTTGCCATCTCATGTTCAGTTACAGAATATTAGGCCACAGACCAAGGCTGATATATCTTGATGCTCAGTCATCATCTTATATTGGATTGTATATTGTTTTTTTTTTAATGTTCAACCCTCTATTTATTTTATTACAGTATTTGAAATAATAGCTAGGTAACAGACCTTGTTCTTAGAGATAGCAGGATAACCTGCTATTGTGATGGTCAGATAATCTTGACCTAGTATGATACACTGATGCTGTGTGACATTTTATTAATCACCATATGTAGAGAAAATGTCGTTTGTGTATTTGTCACGATCATCAGCATCTACATCATTGTTAGAGTGGTTCTGATAATTTCATAGGAGAAATATGTGGAAGATATAATAATTATCGTATTTTAGTTCTAAGGAGAATGGAACTTTTGGGTTTTTTTTAAATACATGGAAAACAATACTATTCATAACAACACCATTCATTTACAGTTCAGATTTTTCAACTAGCTTTGGGATGACTACCATATATTTGTCTGTCGCACTAGCAATCTATATGTTATTATTACAGTCAACTTTACTAACACATAACTCTTCAGTAATAAGGGAAGAATCACAAGAATTAAAAGAAACTTCAATTATTCAGTGACTTTTTGGAGAAGTATTATGTGAAAAGTGTTGTGATTAAGTGGAAGTTGCAAGTATCTGGATTGCAATCAAGTAAAGTTATTATTATTATTACTATTATTATTATAAGTATTAGTATTGTCAGACCGCCCATGGTGGATGGCTAGTGAAATTAGCAGTAGTCAGTTTGTGATATATTTTTGTACTGCATGTAGTGAAGCTGCTTGAATCAGAAGTAAGTGAACCCTGTATTAAAAGGGCCACATGATTATTATGGAAAGTTCTATGAAAATAACATTTCCTCGTCTTCATTTGCAGAAGAGACAGATGGCAGAAGAAAGGAATAAGGAGTACAATGAGATGCTGCGTCAGAAGGCTGGGGTGAGTCTTTTACCTTTTTTATCAGGGGAGATCAGATTCTGCTGCCATGTCCTGATTTAATCACTGTTTTTATGTTTGATGAATCTGGAGGAGATGTACTGTCACTGTGCTTCAAAACTGGCATAAGTTAAGATATTTCAATCATCTGATATCATGCAGGGGAAAAAGAAATGAATCAGTGTTTATCTTTTCAACTGAAATTTTTGTAGGAAAATATTGGCCCATTTTAAGTTTTTACCCTGCTAACCTGGGCTTTGATAAACAACATGGTTTGCTTGGCTTCGGGATTGACATCATGGCATGTTGGGCAATCCCATGTGTACTCTGTCCACCCCAGCAGATAGCACAGCGCGTCAAGGCTGACTGTTCTGGGCATGTGCTGATTCCACACACATGATCAACAATATGGTTCCTTTGTTTTTAAAACATGGCCTAAGTCTGATTTATGCGATTTTCAAGTGATAGTGGCAATGCTGAAGTTTAGCAGCAAGGCACAGCTGCTGTAGTATAATTTATCCATAAGATTTAAACTTTAATCCATAAGCTTTTCAGCACTGTGGAGGTGGATAGTGTATGGGTTATCTTTTCAGAGAGACTGATGATTTTACCAGGATTGAACATTTGATATGGCAAAGTATTTCCATGTGTAGATGGAGATATATAACAGGTTTCATATTTTCTGTGTTGTTGCATTTTTGTTGCATGCTAGAAAATGTGTCAGTGAGATGGGTGCTTTTGGTAATGCCATTATATTTGTTCTTTTCTTAATAGAGATACAAGGATAAGATTTGTTACATCATGTCTATTGAACACATGTGGTGATGTGTGTTCAGAGTCAAATTGTGTTTAGGTAAGTGATTGCAATTGTAAACAAAAATGATGTGCCCCAGAGGCAATCTTATTTTAGTCCATTGTATTAGTGATAATTTCATCCTCAGAGAAATCGTGGTGGCGCAGCTGCTCCCCCTGCTGCCCCAAAACAAGGCTGGGGCACTCCAACTTATGAAGAGATGCTGGACAAGAAAAGAGCACTAGAGTCTAATTACAGGTAGGAGATCCTTTTTCGCAGCAAAAAGTTATCTTGCAAACTATCATGAATTTGAGGAATAAATGAGATAAGACACGTAGGTGAGAACAACCTCTTGTCAATAATTCAGAGAGGTTCAAAACTGAAAATACTTTCATGTATGTGAATACCAATGGCCCATGTTAATTTAGAGGAAATAAGTGTTGATTCCTTGCCTACATTTTGAAGAAAGATCAACATCACAACAATACAACAATTGAAAGCTATTTGCCTCTGATTTGATTTCAGGCGAGCCAATGACATGGCCTATGAATCTGATCCTCATGTGCAGGAGGTAGGTGGCACTTTCCTGAGTAGCGAGTTTGAAATCACCCCATATGAGCTTTTTTGAGCATTTTTGTTAAAACATGTATTCACGGTCACCGTTGTGTTTTGTTGATAGTGTTCGTCAGAAGCATGATTTTTCCCTGCATGACTATTGTGCGTGATATTAGTTAAGCTATTCCATTTATTACTGCATGAGAATGAAATTCAGTGTCGAAACTTGCACGATTGGAATTTATTATGTTTAGAATAGTATTTAACCTCTTGAGATCTCTCTCTCGCTCTCTCTCTCCCTTTGTGTGTGCATTTCAATCCATAATCATCTCACCCTTGTAGAATGGCAGTCATTTACCAAGATGTTTGCATGAATCCAGTCAGTAAGCTGTTTCCCTGAACTTTTGAGAGAGCATGCATAAGTTTCTTTTTTTTTTTGGTTTTGTTTTTCGTAAATAAAACTTTATAAATTTCAGTTTTCATGGTAGTGTGCCAAGTTCCAGACAATTTGACATGAATCCTTTTCTTGCTTATGTCTCCCTGCATCAGCTGTTATAAATTCATCATCAGAGATAATGAATTCAAAAATTGCTAGAGCATGAGCCTATGTAGATAGTCCCTTGTAGTGTTACACACAAATAGATCATATGGGCCCTTCTCCTTTCATGGTAGAGTGTTGACCAGACGTAGTTTTCATGAGTGGACGTGAAAAAGTGCATGTAAATAACCTTTGACAGATGTCTTGTAGTTTCCATATTCACCCCTGTTCCTCATAGTTACAGTTGTTATATCTCCACAGTAACCTTTATCCATTATCGAGTCCTCCCATCTGAATGTACATTAGTTTGGACTTTATGTTTCCTGCAGTTTCTGACCTCTGGCGTCATTTCTCTGTTAATAATAGATTTAAATTATATCTATCTTTCTATTATTATTAGTAGTCTTGTAAATGTATATAATCTTGTTTTCTTTTGTGCAGTTGGTAACAAACTCTACAGTGGTTGACACTGATATCAAACTTGATTTACTGAAGATATTTATTTTCTTATCCACAATGTGAGCAGAAAGCAAATATACAGTGATGGCAGAATGCCAGATATTTTCAGAAAACAAAAAGTAAATTTTAAAAAAAAATGTAATAAAGGAGCAAAAAGTAAGGAAACAACTTTACTTATAGACAGAGACCCGTATGTTAATCACTGTGGCAAAAAATATTTTGCTTCGGGCTTCTGATATTTCTTAATGTATGACTATGAGAGAGACTGGTGTGTATTTTTGTATGTATGAGAGAGAGATAGGTGTGCATTTTTGTATGTACGTGACAGAGATATGTGTGTATTTTTGTATGTATGTGAGAGAAACAGAGATATGAATGTTTTAGTAAGAGTCTGAACTACAGTTTTTAATCTGAAATTTCTCTCCAGTCACTTGTTAGATGTTGGCTTTTAGCTCCTTTATCCACATTTTGTTTTTCACTCCATCTCTCTATGTGCCTGTTTTTTGTGGCCTATAGACAGAGCGAAGGATAAGACAGCTGGATCGAGACATGGAAGCCATGTAAGTCAGCACTGTGAACAAAAACATTCAATATAATCTTAAATAGTAAAGAAAGAAGCCATGTAAATTGCCATTGTGAATATCTCAAGTGCATAATTTTGATAATTAGGCACAAATTTAAACTGAGCTTTGAATTTTGTTTCAAGATGCAGAAAAGTTTCTGTAGGCATGTATTAATTCTTCAGTTTACCATAATCATAAAGAGAATAGAACATAATTGTTTCTATTACAAGACATTTTAATTCTGTGTGCCCTTAATGTCATATCATAGCTTGCACACTGAACATTTCTAGAGCCATAGAACATTTTTCCTGCATTTTTGAAAGTGAATATGATCCATTATCTCTGAAGAGCAATAAGATTGACCAAAGGTTGTTGTATGGATCAGTGATGTAGATGAGGGCATTGTTCTTTCTGCTGAGGGAGGCGATGCCTCATGTTTTTGTTTTTCTCACTACTGTTATCTCATACTGAATAGATGAGGTTTGTTGGCCTGTATCCAGGCGTGGCGTCTGGAAAGTGTTGGTAATCAATGAAGCCTCAAAGGATTACCATGAATATTTCATTTGGCCTCTTCTGCAAATGCTGGCAATCGATTCTATCAATGGTCTATTGCTTATTGGAGATGTTCGTTGTGGTTAGCGACTAGATAAACCTGTCGGTGGTTACGTGGAGGATCAGCCTGATTTCGTGAGCTTACTTTCATAAGAGAGTTGCCATTTGGCGCAAATAGACATGAGTTGGGAATCGATCCTCACCTGATATAAAAAGTGGTAATTTTGCTTTTAAGTCTTTTGGAAAAGCTTGTGAGCAAGGATCAGTCTTCTTTATTTGGCACGAAATTGTGTGCTGTAGTAGAGGCATTACAATGAGTGTGACTATCTGTGTATTAGACAGGACTGATAAGTGGCTGTTACATTGTGTTTAGGTAAAGGATCACTTCAGTGGAAAGGCTTTCTGCTTAAAGCAGCATTTTTCTTGAAATTCAGCAGCTCATACTGGAATTGAGAAGAGAGAGTAGACAGTCAAGGAGCCCTCTTGTCCAGATTCGTGGAGTGGCATGTTATGTTTCAGGGTGATAGATCGCACTTGCATTATACACACGAGAAATTTTTAAGATACAGTTCCTGGAGGAGTTAAAAATACTTTTTAAGAAAAGGTGTCAACTATTTGCTTTGCTTTTTTTTTTTTTTTGGTATGTAAGGCAAAACCAGTAGAACTGTACTGCATACTTGTGTTAAACATTGACTGGGCTTGTCTCCTGCTACACTGCACGGTGTCATTTGTGCGGCTTCTCTGGTTAGCCTAGCAAAAGTATTGATTTTTTTCCTGCAGTCAGCTCATAGACTGGAACATAGTTGATATTAGCTGTAGCAGATCATAAGAAGAAGGCATGATTATTGTGGGTCAAGAGAAAGGTTTTCCTTTGGATCCAGGTCAGAATGGCATGGAACTTCATTATGTATCGGTTGGACAGTTGGCTGTTGTTTTCTGTGAATTGTTCTCAAGGCTTGAAGCACTCTGACATTACAGTGGGACTTCTGATAGTTTAATAAGTTGGTGATTTTATCATTTTGTTCTGTGAAGATTACACGAAAAGTCACAAGTTGTGTAGTAGATTTTTAGCCTGTAATTAGTTTGTATTTTATCCTTATTTTTGTCCATGGAAATCCAACATTATTTGACAGAACACACATATCTATTTAAGAAAGCTAGTTTCACTTCAGTTATTTTTTCCTGGAAATCACTTTCTGTAACAAACGCCTCACTCAAAAAAGAATCATTTCAATGTCTGCATGAACCACGACTGCCTTTTTTAAAAAATTTACATTCAGTTGAGTAAAGATATATAAGAATCGAACGTTGCTAGTTTCATGTTAAGTGAGTTTGACTTAAGCGATAACAAGTATGATTTTGGAGTAGGATATTGGATTGGTTGTTGGTGTCCGTGCTTTCTGTGTAATTCATGATGATCACATTTTCTTTTTATGAAGTGGTCCCATAGATTTTGAACCAGGTGCCTCAGAACTAGCACAGGAGCAAAGGGAAGTGGTAAATGAAATATATGACATACATTCTGTTTGCTTAACTGAATGCATAGCAAACTTTATAGCTCTTTGTTAGTAGTTGTTGGAACATTTGTGTAAGATTACATATAATCTGTGACTGTATCATCTTGTTCGGACCAGATGATGTAGGATTATTCGTATTTGTTTCCTCTTTTATTTACTTTTTTTCTGCATGTACAGCTGTATTTCAAATATCTGTTCTCAGAGTTGTAATCTGCTTGCCTCTGGTTATGGTTTGCTATTTTTTTTTTCTGTAAATGGCAGTTTTACTTCTGGAATTTTGACTTTGCTCTCAGCGGCAAAGTGAGCTGTATTTGTATGTTAATATCAAATACCCGCTGTTTCATTTTAAGTCTTTGCCAGCACGATAGTTTTTGGTTTTAGTTCCTTTTGGCACACCTTTTCCTTTCAACATTTCTGATTCTTAGTTTAGTTCATTGTGCCCTATCTTTGTATTTACTTTCTTAGGGGTGATTCCCTGGTGAGAGCAGATAACCTCGCCACCCCTATAGCAACCTGCGTAACATTTTACCCAGTAATATTTAGGCACTGGGCAGGAGGCACAGTGTTCAGAACATAACCTGTGTTTTGCATTGTTGCACTTATAGGAAATCAGCATACAAGAGAGAGCAACGCTATAATGGCATTCTTGAAGACCCAAATTGGTTAACTCCCAGATATTCAAGGGAGTTTGCGAGCACGGTAAATGTCTGGCATAACATTTGTCAGTGTGATGATGAAATCATTGGAAGCTAACCATCCTACCTCTGCCATTGAATAACATCAATCTCTGGAAATAATAAAGAATAACAGATTTTTTTTTTCGTAGAAAATATCATACTAAATGGAAAATTCCACGCACAGATAAATCTTATAAAAAAAGTCAGCTTATAAAAGAATGTGACTGTATGTGTATGCTTACGTGCTGCTGTGATTGTTTTGATGAATTTTTATTACTGTGTATGATGACATGGTTGAGAGTGCATGTGTGGTTCAGGATTGGATGAGTTGGAAGATGGGATGGAAGTTTTAATATAACACAATAAAGCATGGGCCCAAGACTGAAAAAGTATACTGTGTAAACAGAAAAAAAAGATGAAACACTGCTGAACTGATCTGTGTGAAGAACCTAAGAATATTAAACTGGATGTCATTCTGATAATAGTTAAAGCTCGGCTATGAGCTTTTGTCCTTCCTCCTGTTGACAATACTTTTTCTTTCAAAGCTTTACTTTGAAGCATGAAACTATTCCTATGTAGCCATTGACATTTTCTAAGGGTCATTCCATAGTGTCTTTTTGTTTCCCTTCTCTCCCCTAACTATTTCTTCATACACTTCCTCTGTCTTTTCAAAAAATAAGAATTCCTAACTTCTGTTTGACCCAAAAGCTTCCTAAATGTTCACCTCCACCAACTCCTGAACTCTTCTCCTGTACTCACAACTCAGATAGAGCCGAGAGGGCTTGCCAGTTTTTAGTAGATCTAGTCTAGTAGCTTCAATGCACGGCTTCTGTTCTTGGTTCTATTTTTCTCTTGAGCATACCAGAATAGATTAATAAACACCGCAGAAACATTTTTGCATGCTGTAGATTTACAACAAATTTTAATTATCCGTGGGCTTAACAAATGTAATCAGTGTTACAAATATGTTAACGCACACCATTCTTCAAATATACGCTGTAGCACTTCGCCAGTCTATTCATGATTACGCTTCTAGCCTTTGTAGGTCAGACAAGGCATTTGTGAAGCTCAGATATAGTTGATTTCCGACCTTGAAATGGTAATTGTTGTTCTTTAAAGTAAAATTTGTAGGTAAACCATTTCTTAGTACATTTTGAGTGGATTCAGTGTGCAAAGTGCCTTAAAAATCTTACAAACTGGTTTATCTTTTACTTTTGTTATTGTTCAGACACCGTACATTTCTTTTTTAATATGTTGATTTTTTGAAATAGTGTTTCTTGAGGTAAAAACTGCCACAACTTAGCCAGTTTTAACCAGTTCTTTTTGGTACACAAGTGAGGAAGAGGTCTATGCACAATAATGCAGAAAGTAACTTTGTAATTCATATATCCTTGTTATAATTTTTAGCAACCCTAGAATGAAAAATAGGCAAAAACATTGCTTTATCTTCTTGTGGAATCACTGATGCCTGTTGTCTTACATCTTTGCCTAAATCTTAAAAACTGCTATATTTCATCATAATTATATTTTTCAGTGCTGAATTTATAAAAAAAAAATTAAACTTTTTTTTCCTCTGTTGTTATTTCACATTGAGCGTTAGGGTTCAGAAATTGTTAAAAATTTCAGTTTTCATCTGTAATATTCTTGCACTTAATCACCAGTGACAATGATGTTGGTCGATAAAAGCTGAAAAACCTTAATGGATTTTATCCCTGGGATGGTTACTTAAAGTAAAATTGTAATCTGCTGTGCAAAATTACATATTTCATGCTCAAAAGCAGTGTCTGGCCTTAAGAGCGAAGGAGTAGATAATTCCACAATCAGTTTAATTCTGTAATCACTTAAAAAAAAAACACCAAATGGTATATAGATATTTGTTGTAGTAACTGGATTGCATGAAGTGAAGAATGTAACTTACAGTAAAATAAAATTGGGCAAAGAAAACTTTCTTTTTTTTTCCAGCATATATGAACGTTGTTACGTTTATGTCAGGGCAATATAGCTGCCAATTAAACAGAGATCATAGACGAATGTCTGAAACACACTGATTTTTTTCACTAATGTTGTCAATTGAGAAGTCCAGAGTAAAGATTAATGAATGGTATTTTTAAGTTGCGGCAGCTTATTCTCATGTAGATGTTAGTGAGGAGAAATAACACACTGATAATGTTAAGGTAATGGAACTCGCAATCAACTTGTTTGGCATATGGCTGACTTACTGTTTTTTCTTCTGTCTAAGCTCTCAAGGCTAAGGGATTATAACTATAGTCTTAAGGTAATAACAAACATAGTGTTGCCTTCTATGTGTAATATGATTCCTTACCCACATCTTTTGCATGTGCAGTCTTGGGCAGCTGTCTTAAATCATAATGGTCAACTCTCAAGTCCTGTCAGTAACATTAATTTGGTGTGCATGTGTCAACTGGTTGTGCTTGAAGAAAACATGAGATGAAATTGAGCTTTTGGTGACAGAATAATCTCTTGCTAACACATAAGGCCCTTGAAAAGTCTGTCACAGTGAGATCTGAAAATGACTGATCCGTACATCTGGAAAACTTTATTAAAATTATTTGTTGTCTTTTTCCATGGTGTTAAAGATGACCATGAGCTTACGTTTTTGAATGAGGTCTCTGAACTGCCAATTTTTTGATTTGTTACAAGTCTAGAGGATTTCATTTTTATATGTTGTAACAGGACATGCATGGACATAGAATAACGATCCAGATATCATGTATTTCAGTGACTTTTTTGAATACCATGTCTGCAAGATGTATTACACAGTGGACAAACCAAGATTTCTGCCTAATTTGCATGATGACTAAATGACTAAGTAATATATCCTTTCTCGTCATACAATCCTTTTTTTTTTATTGTGATCAAATAATATGGAAATAATACAATTCCTGCTTTTCCTGTTGAACACGCTTGCTAAGGATGATGAACAGCCCAGCCCCATCAAATTAATGCCATCTAATACTGGATTAAAGCCATCTAATACTGACTCAGTTATGCAGGTAACATTGGAATCAGATATTCATTCTACATATTAGTAGTTCACAGAATAGTTTAGCTCATAGCTAGTAGATAGACGAGTACTATATACCTTAAAAGCAAGTCTAGCCCTTTTTTTCTTATTAGCTAGTGATCGCTAGTTTAGAGTAGTAATGAGCTTTGTCTTTTTAGAATAGAAGATTATTCATGTCCTTGCACTACCCTCTTCAAGCCATTAAGTTAAAAAAAAACATTACACACTTATGGCACACTGTGTACTTGAGAATGGTGTGCCAGTGAATGAATCAAAGCCATGTAGACGATATGTATTGTTATAAATTTTCATTACTGATATTATATTCAAGTTTCATTCCATTCTTTTCACAAAGTAGAGCAGGCCTGCAGAGATATCATGTGCATCCTCACATTGCAGATATGTACCACATGTACCATAACCTCCACAGTTTATTCCAGTTATTTCAGGGTTCTTGCTCATTTCCAAATCAACCTGATTTGTGTGCAACATTGATGAACTTCTGCCTGTCTAATATTATATGCACTTGTTCATTAACAGCATTTTCTGAAAGCCATGCATCATAGCATGCCCTTTCCATTAGTCCAAGTGATGACATTAATGTATTCAAATCACCTTGAACTGAGGAGAATAACATCAAATTCCATTCAGCATTTTAAAGCTCTTTAAAGTAAATAATCCAATTTAACAGTTGGTCATAGGGAGTCATATGATGAAAATGCTGTTTGAAGGACATCAGGCTTTTCCTTCTCTACTCTCTGCTAATACCAGACTAACTTCCTCTTACAACTAATCTGCTTACTCAAAGAGAGATAGTTAATGAAGTTCCCAAGAGGTAATCATTTGACGGGAGTCATGACTGTAACATGTAAATCAGAATGGTAGTATTACATGTAAATGCATGCAAGATATTTTGGACATAAAATGTTACAGAAAACCTTATTATTTATGAGGTCTGTCCTGAAATGATTGCCTTTATTGCTTTATAAGCATAATTGATGTTTTATTTTGCATTTATTTAGAGCTAGTGAGTCTGAAGAAGTACAGGAGATGTAAATCAAATATATTTGTCTAACTGGAGGAGAACATTCGTCAGTTGGTAATTAAACTTTTCTGTCAGCAAATAAAAGTTTGGTCTGGGATCGAATTATTTTAAACGTATTTGAAAGGGGGGAAGATGTTAATAGATTCAAAGAAAGTGTAGCAAGCTTGAAGTTATTAACATTGATCATAATCATTTGCAGAACCACCCAAATTACTTAGCTGCTGGTAAGCGTGCACCCAACCAACAGGAGGGCGAGTACTTCGCTAGTCTGCCTTTAGGTAAGTGTGAAATCTGTCTGTGTCATCGGCTAGGCAGACAGGGACATTTCCTGTCATAGCCAGAATTGTATTCTGGAATTTGTGTATTATATTAACTCATACAATTCCAGGCCTAGAGGAATAATTATACTATGAAAGAATTGAAAGTCATAGACCAGCGCAGAATGAATGGTTCCAGTGAAATTGGATAGTAACCAACCAGTTTGTCTAACGGCGTTTTATTGACCATGTTTCTGCTTATAAAGCCATCGTTCAGTCGCTGACTAGCAATAGGTAAATGGTAGAGATAGGATTGAATTAGTTAATAAAACACAGAGTAAAGTATAGTGCAAACCACAGAATAGCATGTTGTAGGAATAAAGCTTAAAGGTTTTTATTCTTCTGAAAGAAGGCACAAGCATGTGTACTGTACATATGCATCTGTAGATGGAGAAGAAAATAATTGTCAATGTGACAGGGATTCCCAAGCTGCAAATAAACCAAAGCTCCTGTAGATTTGACATCATTTGGTGATGTGCGTCTCTATTAGACACTATTTTTTGTAGAAGGACTTAGATATTAATGACGTTTTTGAATTATAAGAATTAGATGGTGTTTTATGATCTATGTTATGTTAATCTTTATTCCAGACAAGAAATTTAAAGCTTGTGTTTAACCTTATTCCTCTCCTGAGATTTTGAGTAATGTTCTGCACTGAAATCATACTCCGCTTTCCTTGCTCTACAGGCAGCATTCTGGATCTGTAAAGTGTTGTTAAAAAATAGTAATGAAATAGTATTGCAATGTCGCCTGCTTTGGAATCTGTCGACTCACATTTGACAGCATACCCAGCATATGACCCACAGCATATAGGACAACTGTAACTTGCTGAAACATTCGAATTCTGTATTTTGGCTGGCAATATAAACAAGCTTACCTGTTCCAAGTCTTTGTTATGTTAGCTTAGTACAACTTTATATCTCTGATATGACCATCTACTAAACTGGCCATATCTATAGAACTGGACTTCATGATTTTAACTTGCAGGTGTCATTGGCTACAGCAGACCTGTTCTTTATGGTATATTTGTGCAAAAAATGTGCTAAATTTGTCAGAGTGTGTTCAAGATAACTATGTGATGCACTTTTACAATCCAGTTGATTCGTTTCATCCAGTTATGTTTTTAACAGTGTCATTGATTCCAGTCATGACTAATATGAGTGACTGGACGTTGTTGCACTGAGCTCAGAGTTGTTTACAACAACAGCAGCAGCAGCAAAATTACTCAAGAGACTAACATAATAACCAGTCGTTTCAAAATCCTCATTTTAATAACTTGCACATGTTAAAACTGGTCGTCACCTCCAAACCTTTTTTTTATTTGAAGGACTGCAGATGTAAGGAATAATGTTATGTCTTTTTCACTAATGGTACAGATGATCAGTTCATTTCATTAGGTCCTGTTTCTCTCATGGAACAAAAATGATGGAAATATGAAACACTAATTGATGATTAAAGTTGTTACATATCATGTGAAAATTGGGCACTGTGAAGATCAGTTTTGAGTAGAAAGGCGCAAAACATCTATCCCTAAAAAATTTTGTTCCCACTGGAAGTCGAACTTGGAGCCCCTCAAGCTTGCAAATTGAATGTGCTATTACAACGCCATAGCAGCGATAACTTCTCAACAATTTAATCCTTTATATTTCTTCTGCCTGAATATTATTACCAAATGTCCGTATATAAGCCTAGTGTTCACCCATGACCCTGACACACTTTCCAGCTCTTCACCTATAATCATCATATACCTTAGATATACCTAGGACTGTTTAGATATGTTTTGAGAAAAATATCTACAAATAGATTATCAACCATGTCAACATGATGAGCACTTGTGAAGTTACACTCTGAATATATATGGTCTGTAATGAAACTCTTGCTATGATCCCTCAGGAGCAGATCCATTTTTGGAGAAACAGAGACGCCAGGAAGAATATAAGAAGGATTTGCAGAGGCAGATGATTGAGGCAGCCACTGCACGGAAATTGTAAGATGTTTATACTTGTCTGCGCATTCTTAACTAACGCTTTAAATCTGTAAACACTTTTGTTCAAATTCTAGCAGACATTGGCTACAATCGTGTGATTGATATTCATAGTTGAAATGTTCATAATAGCAATTATGATCACTTTGATTCTCTTATTCTCTTGCTCTGTTTGATATACTTCTAAGGACCTGCGTTGTCACATTCAAGGGAGACTATTTTATCAATACTTTGCACAAACTTTACAGTAATCACAAATAATAACTTGTAATTTTGCTGGTTTTCAGAGAAAAACAGCAAGGCCTTCAAGTGAATAATACAGCCATTGCCAACCCAGAATCGTCCCGGGTAGCTTATGATGAGCGAGCGCCTCGCAGAAAGGATCCCAGTGTGGAAGCCTATCATACTAAGATTTTGGCAGACCTGCAAAGGCTGGATGACATAAGGTAGCTCAGTCTGAGTTTTTTCCAAGGTTGTGCAATACAAACTGATCTGGGAAGACAGTATGATTAAGAGTAGAGTAACTCAGAACAGTATAGCTGTCTTGTATCCAGGCCTTATCCTGCACATGCAAACTGCAAGTTCTGTATAGCAGTTGTGGACATGATGTATAATGATATTTTGTGATGCAGATGCATAGCCATGTCAGTGTCATTTGCGAAAGTTATTACTTAATTCTAAAACAGTATTATGATAGAACCAACTAATGCCTTATCTGTCTGCTGTGAAATGTTCTTTGCATTCGAAGCTACAAAGACTGAATGATCTCTCTTTTTTGCTTCTCAGTCCTCGCTCAAATGCTATTCTGGGTCGCAGACAGCCAGCTGAAGACCGAAGGAACTTGGGAGGCCTTAACCTTGGATCCACTTCCAACGCAGCCCCAGGCATGGGCAGAGGAGGAGGCATTTTGGACTTGGGCTTTGATACAATTGTTGAGCCCACCAGAATGACTTCGCTTGACCCGCCTGCAGGCCTTCAGTATCAGCCCTCGTAAGTAATGCCTGCATTTACTAGTTTCGGCTCTTGCATTTCTGCTGTTTATGATAGGCCTCTAGGTTTCATCAGCATGTAGAAATGTAAACAAGAAACATAAAAGAGTAACCTATATACTACATACTGTAGTTTGGGCTTTGTTGGTCAGCATGGTTACTTTTATTTTTCAGTATGATGATTTGGAGGCATTTTAATCCTCTTAGTTTTAGAATTGTAGAGGTGTGGATTTCCTTTAGTTAGTCCTAGCACGTGATTTCAACTTAAGGGGTGTTGTATATGTATAGGATGTGCTCTGTTACTATTTCATCATGAGCGGCAGTATATTTTCAAGGTGTAACTTTTGAGGGGATTTTTTTTTTCTGTTCGAAGCTGGCTATTAAAAGCATGAACAGCTTACTTAACATTTAGATCAGATAGAAAAATCATGTCTTCTTCTGAATGCTTCCACATGCATTGTATACACCATAGTCGCAAAAATTAAGCTTCCTTAAAAAATTTGCTTCCTTTTTAGAAACAGCATGGTGTAATTCCACAGCATGAGTTGGTTGAAAACACTAAGCTTTTAGAGTGTAAAGAGTCAGTGATGCAAACTATGTCTAAATTACTCTTTTTTTGTCTTGTATTCATTGTAGTCTTTGTTTACATAAAGATTAATCAATACATCTGATAAAAGAGCTCGGGCCATTCTAAGGCTGCTGTGCTGTCATGGATGATGCTTGACTGCCTTTCTGTGTGTCATTTGTTTTACTGGTCACCATCAGTAGAACTTAGCTGTTCTATGACTGTTCTACGAGCTTATTATGCATCTTTGATCTTTATAAAAGATATTGCATGTATAATATCTTTGATATTATATTCAGACACAATATCGGTGGCAATAACAGAGCTTCATAGTTGGCATGAGAAATTAATGTCACATGATCAATCTGTTTATAAAGGAATGAGACAGTCCTTCATGTAATCCACATATTTGTTATATCCTTATCATCACTGGTCATTTGAATTTATTCTGGTGTTCTTGTTGAGACAGCAGACAGGCAGTAGCTTTAACATAATACAGAAATATCTTCAAGAAATCTTACTTATACCTCATGAAGTGGAATTACACCATGGAAATTTTGCACCCAGTAGCACTGTATACAAAACAAAATGCTTTTTTTAAAATATTATCCTAGCTTGTCGAACTTTTACTCTCGTCACACTCATATTCTGTAGTTCATGCTACAGAAGACATGTTTTTGTTAACATATTCTCATAGGCCTGCTTTTAGATGTTAACAATCAAAAGTGTCAGTGGCTAGTGTCATTCATGTCAAATATGGAAGTTTTTGCGCGTGGACTAATCCTTTTGCCTTATGTATTAAGGGCTTCAAAATTTGCCTGCCTGTGTTCCAAGTTAGAAATCTTTTGTAAATTACCCTTTACGCAGCAGGTTTTTGCGTGTTATGTATTTTGTGCTATTCTGCTGATATTTGTATTGTTCATATCACCATGTGCAACATTTTTACTTGTTTTATCAGATTCAAAATTAGTTTGGCAAGTTGTATAGTACATAACTGGCTGCAATCGATCTTGTTCTGTTTGTTTTAGATGAGAATATTCATGAAAAAGCATTTCTCAGTCAGCATTCTTAAACTAAGGCCATCCTATTTCACTTGTGTGTTGTCGTCATTTTTTTCATGTCTCCTGGAGAAGTGGATGAGAGCAAAACATTAGAATTCATCTCAGACACACGAAGTGCAAATCATATACATTACTGAAGTGCTGTGATATATGCCTTCATTCCTGCATATGTACTGGAAGATTAATTTAACTTTTTTTGAGGTACAAATTGGTGATGATGCAACACAAAAATGTAAAAGTCACTTTGATTCTGTCTCACATTTACTCTTGTGATATTGAATTTTATAGGTAGATCATTTCCTTCCACTGTACTATGCAGGAAGATCCATTCCGTCCACATACTTGTTGAATCCTTGCTGTGTAGGAGATTAAAGCGGCACCAAAGTGGAAGAAAGTCTGAATAGTCTATTTGGGATTTGGAAAGAAAACTTTGCCTTTTACAGAAATGCAAATGATAAAAATATCTGTTTTGCGTTCTTTTGTTTTGAAGGGTGTTTTGAGAATATTCAGTTATCCATCTCATGAGCAGTATTGGCAAAATTTTTGTTTCGTAATACTGTAGGAGATTTTTGAGAGTGGAAAGATGTTTGCTGTCCAGGCTGCAGAGTCTCAGTTAAGACTTCTAGCATGATTATCGACATGGTGTTAACTCTAGTAACGCAAGGCTCTCCGGATTCAGTCTCTCACTAGTGTGTGGCCATTGTTACAGATCATGACTGCTGCATGTTTTTGTCTGCTGGTCGGTCAGGTGACATTGGGGGGAAAAATTCTACCGCTGCGCTCAGAGGTTGGCAGGGAGATTTGTATATATTCTATTGCTGCACTCAAGTGAAACAAGCGGAGGGTAAAACAAGTTCTATCACCACATCATGAGGGTTAAGGCTAAGGGGCTCATTAACACTTTATTGATTATTGTCTAAAGCCTAAATAGAAGTCTCATGGGCTTGGAGCATATTGGTGATATGACAGGAGTAATGAAACTGTTTGGTCTGCGATTGTCCTAGGACATACTCCAACAATTCCTACATTTTTTTGCTAGCAAACTCTTGAGATGAAAATATGGTGAAATCAAGTCTTTAACAAACTTTGAAAGAAATAGTCTATCTTTTTTCTGAGCATCACAGTACTTTTATCAGGGCTGGCAGTGGAGAGTAACTACAGCACAGTATTGGAGTCTATGCAACTGCCCCTCACCCTTTCATAGTTTTAAATGCAACTTTTGGATTGATGGAAAGAATATGGTCATGGTTTCTCTGTTACCGTCAGCACAAAATCCCAAGCTTTCATCCATCTTTAGCCACTTTAATCTCCTCTTACATGTTAGCGACAATAAATATGAGAAGATATTCCACATAGTCATCTGTGATTTAATAATTATTTAACAGTGTATATTTAAGACAAAACATTTTTTATGGCTGAGTTTTACTGAAAGGTTTTTTATTATGAGATTTACTGCTGTTATTATCATTAGATAATGTCAGCTTCATATGATATTTTTTACTTCATAAAACTGACTACGCATTTTGTGGATTCATTATTGTGACTTCTGAGTCATTGATGTCCACTTCATTTTTTCCAATCTAAAGCATTTAACCAGTTATATCCTTTAATGTTAGCTATGTATGAGTCTAGCTGTAACTGTAATGTTTAAAAGCACAAAATTATTCAGGTTGGCAATTTATAACAGTTCTAACATTTCATATGGGAAGTTCTCACGACAAATAAATACTAATGATGTCTGAAAAATAAAAGAATAGATTTCTGTCATCACACCTATAAATATTACGGTTCTGCTTATTGATATGAGGCTTATTAATTTGAACCATTTACAGAATATTTTGTAACACTGTAATATGCACACACTGTGTAGTGAATTTGCAAAATAAAATAATAAAGTCACTCGATGAAATGTACTGTCTTTCTTTCACATGAAATTTTGAATGCAAGTCCTTGAATGTGGGAGAAAAGGTATATGAAGGAAATGGCTACTAAGGAAACAATAAAAAAGAAACATAATGAATCTTTGTTGCAAAGAATATCCAACTATCTCGCTATCAGTCAAAATGGGGTTTAAGTTGCAATTGACTTCATTTAGTTATTGGTAGAATATGAAAGCTTACTTTACTTTCATCAGTCAATTAAAAAAAAAATTGAAAAAACTGATATAGCATCACTCTGACTCAAGATGTAGTTGTTTGAAGTGATAGGGGGTAACCCCAGTGCAGTGCAATAAGATTCTGAGAAAATTGCTAAGAAAGAACGAATTTTGCACCATATAAATATAATCTGCCTCATAAAATTTCAAATTTATCCACAACTACCAACCATCCTTGTATAAAATCAATACCTTCACATAGAGAAATGATGTAACTTTTGCTTTTCACAATGAATAGATATTTGACAGTTATGGTCCCAGTCACTTTCTGAGAATGAAAGCTCAGTTTCTTGTCTAGCAGCGTAAACCTCATTTTGACTGCTGCAAAATTATTTGCACTTACACACTGATGCATACTATGAAGACAAAGATATTTCGTGGGCCAAGGAAAATGCAGTGCTTTGGGAAAGGTGGCTTTTTAGAATTGTTTTTTGTAGAGCGGTAAGCAAGCCTTTGGTTTTTATTGTATAGTGTGTGAAGTTTATTATGGTATGTTTGTCAGACTCTTACAACAGAACAGTGGAAATCAGACGTACTGGCTTTCTTGGTATTATGTCAGTCAGTACTCATTTTCTGGTGCTCTGGACCACAGAATGTATATTGTACAAAAGATGCATTCATTTCCTGCAAACTGGCTGCCATATATTTGACAAGAACCACCCAGTTGACAGTTTTTGCCACAGCAGTGTCATGGATATTGGTATGAACTATAAAAATACCTTGTGGCTTGAGAAATATGACACATCACAAGAGTGCAGGGTTTTAGCCATCGATGATGATGTTTCTTGACTTTATGTCTTGGTCATGACATCATATGACAGGAAAGAGGTGATGCTTAACCAAAAGACTTCCTTGTTACATAATGAAGTCACAATGTAGCAATAGCTACGAGTATCTGTACGATATTATATTCTGTGCTGTGGATTAAGACTTTGTATACTCTCTGTAATCAAATGATTTTACAGAACAGTCAGTACTCTTGAATTCCATTGTCTCTCATTGTCATAGTCACTGCTTGCCATGAGATTGTCCTCTGAGCATGGAATAAGCAATCTGACATCTGTTACACAAAAGGCATGGAGCCACAAGGTACAATTCAGCTATGGAACATCAACGGAGCATTTATGAAAATCACAGTCAATCCATGTTCAAAGATGCCCTGTACTTTCATACACATGACAAAAATCACAAGGGAACGGCAGCGTGCAGTTGTTACCATAAATATCTGAAAAATATACTTTTTAACATATTTTTGCATATTACAGCAAAAGGTCAGTGGTAAAGCATCTCTGCAAAACTAATTTGAACAAAAGCACAGTCATGGCAAATTCTAATGACATTAAGAATGTTACTGTTAGAAGTGATGTGGTGATTTGACATATAATTTCTGATTTCTCCCCTCATTAATTAAAGCAATAGCAATAAGAACTTCCCTGCACCACACTACCATAAACTAGTACGGTTTTGGAGTATTTCACTGTTAACAAAGGGGTTTGAAAATTGGTACATTTTCTTCGGATGGATGATGTCTAAGTCTGGATCATTGCCACTAGTATGAAGACATTTGGTGCCATCTCTGGCTGCAGAACAGAGAAAGCCAGTAATCAGTTTATACTCCAACAAGATAATGGTGGGCTTGCAAAAAAATTCAAGATTAATACCCTGGATATTTGGAAATCACTGCCTAATCCAACATCACTATCACTGAGGGAATCAGGCAGTAGTGGATATCTGAACATCTCACCCAGTGAATGGAACTTGACTATATACTGAAACAACGAGGATATGAAAGACCATGCTAGCCATGATTGCGTGAGTTTCATGTAGTTTTTCACCAGTACACTGATATATATTGATCCGCTATTTTCTTTGTATGTATCCTTTCTGAGTGTGGCTTTTACTTCGGTCACTGAACCTTTCCAGATCAGTATTGCACACAGTTTTGTTTGATTTTCATCCTAATTTTTGGCTTTCATAACAAACTGCATTTCGTTTCACTGCATGGAGAAAGGGATTTTACTTATTCAGAGTTCTTGTTTGCAGGCATTTACAATTTCGCCATTTACAAGTTCCAAGTTTTTTTTTGAAAAAAATTTAATTTGCAAAAAATCAAAATTAATTCCTAGGGGAAAAAAATCAGTAGTGTAACTTACTTCAACAAACTATCTTCATTCTGTTTAGTTCCTGGAAATTTCTATGTAAACCCCTTTACTGTCACACCTAGAAGGTTGCATTCTCAACAGAAAATAGCAGGTCACCTTGTTATCTTTCTGACATGAGCTTCACAAGTTATGGTTAATAAGTTACTGCATTGGAAGTGACTTTAATGTACATCTTTAATAATTATTAATATCAGTGTTGATTTGACATTGTATCAATTTCCTGCATAGTGCAGTGTCATGCAAGAGATTAGTTTTAATTACCAAAGGCTTGCTACCTGAATTATAAAGGGGTTTGCATGGTGTGTGCTTATTGTAACACTTTTGTAATTTCAACTGATTGTGTGGAGCTATGGTATCTCCAATTTTTCTGTGTTCCTGTCTAGGATAATTTTCCTCTGATCTTAACTTATTGGTTAGCTATACTTATCAAATAATATGATATGACAATGATACATACTTACAGTATAACAGTTTAGTCAACATAGGATTTGTTGAGCACTTCACTGCATGGATTTTTATGATTTGTAATGTATATCTATGTCTAAACCTTTCCTGAATCCTTTATCTCAGTTATTAAGTTCATAGACACTGTGAATTTTTTTGTGTTGATACAGTAGTTAGCTGCCCTGCATTGGTCTGCATCTCATTAACTTAATTGCACTGATTTGCATAAGGTGGTCATTTGACAAAACACTACTGATCAGGTGCCAATTCAGTTTTTTTGTTATTGGTGAAAGAAGGAGTATTTGTAAAGAATATTTCAAAGGATATGTTGTTTTCATCTATATCTATACCTGTGGGTTGACATTTTGCGGAGCGCTAGTGCTTGAAAAGTTGTGTGAAAGAGATGATCTCCACTTCAAATCCTTTGAGAACGTAAAAAGGTCACACTTACTTCTCAGCTCAAGCATTAAAGAAAAACTTACGCATCTCAGTTCATTTCTTGATCTAACTGTATGCATGGTATGAATTTAAATTGTTCACTAAAATACCTTTTGATCAATTGCCTTGAAATCCTTCCTGAAGTTGGATCAAACAGTAAGAGCTTACTAGTATTATGTATATTTTTATTGCACTTTATAAAGAGATATCAGCACATAGATGTTAACTGCCTTTAAGTTGATTAATTTTCAGTTATCAATTTAATTATCTTTTACTCTGTATTGTCTTCTTCATCATCACAGTATGTGTTTGCTAACAAATTTTGCGATATACAGTATTTTCATTCATGTACATCGTATTATGTGGATTTCTTATCAGTCATAAACCTGAGGAAACATTCAGTACGTTGCTGCAGTAGAGGTGTTTTATTTCAAGCTTGTCTTTACTGGCCCGATCACCTGACAGTTTTCAATTAATCATTGGAAATCTTGGTGTGCGCTCATTGCTTCCTGTCACTTTTTTTGTCTCACCTTAGATAATTCTGCAGCCTTTATAGTTCAAAATGTCCATTTTGATGACAGTCCCATTTCTTTCTTTCCCCTTGCGTTTTCATACACTTTTTTCGTTGTGCATGTGCATTCACTTTTGAATTCACATTGTGCATTGTGCATTATGCTATGGTTTCAGTTTGCCCTGCTGTGTGGGTTGTGTTAAGCAACATTTTATAATTTGAGCATATAATATTATTCTTAAATACACAACTTTATGTTACGTTTGCTCTTTCATGGATTTCAGTTTAAGTGATATGCCCTTCACAAGGGCATTTATTTCTCTAAATAAGGCATATGTTGAAGTGAAAATTGTTTCCATTTTGTTAAAGGCCAGATACTTAGAATGATACTGAATGTCATGCATACTCATCATCCCAATTAAATGCATCAGCTTTAAGTAGAGCTGAACTGAAAATTGTACAAGCAAACTCAATATCATCAGTTTTTATGTTATGTTGTCGGTTGAAAATTTCGCTTCTCTATGTTGTCTTGGTGATTCTATCTGTTTTCTTCAGCTTTTTTAAGTGAATAGTAAAGTAGCAAGAAATCTCACATTTTGCTAAGGTGAGACAGTGAAGGTGAGGTTAAGGCCAAGAATGTCTCATTTTGATGACAAAATATCAACATTTGCATACCATAACATATTTTGCTCGACAAAGACATTTAAGAGAGTCTGATATTCCCATTGGCAGTTCAAACTTTTGTTTCAATTTACCCTTCATATTTTTACAGAGGCTTATTTATGCAGCAATTACAATAATGGTAGGCTTATATGTAGTAGGAATAATTGATTTATATGATTCTTAACGAATGTAGTGTTGATGTTCATGATGGCTTGGAAGACAGGAACAATAAGAACAGATTTGTATCATTTTTCTGAATTTGACAGTTTTATTAATTTTTGTCCTCAGGACCTACATCACTGCTAATAACATGCCGACAATGAACAACTCTGTGGATGAGGCCTACAGTTTCTACGCATCACACAACCCACTGGATGTTAACGTGAATGCTGGTAAGGTTTTAAGATAGACCCATTATCACTAGCTGACCGCATTGTCATACTCATTCCACATGCACCTAAAACATCCTTTGAGATTTTAAGAAATAAAAATGATATGATTTAGACATCTTAATGAAACAGGAATTTATATCACTTGAGAGTGTCAGGAAGTCAAAGGGCCCTAACATTTGCTAGATGGGATTATCTTTCTATGGAGATCTCCAGCTGCCTTGCTCTCTGAAAAGGGTTTTCTGTCTGCCTGTCTTGCTGAACAGTTAAAACATGCTTGGGAGGTCACAGTTGTATGGATGAACCATTCAAAATAATGATGTGGGCAAATGTGACATGAACATAAAGAAATAATCTGTAACTGAATTTAGTTGTATGGCATTGCCTTAGCTAAAGCCAAGGATATTAGATGGAAAGTTGTAAGGTGAAACACTCATAGCTAGAGAAAGAAGGAGGTGGTTCCAGTCCAAGCTAATTACTCTCAGTGTACTTGATTGTCAGCCATGTGCAACCACAGGTCTTCTTGTCTTTGTTATGTATATATATAAAAATCTTTTGAACTGCACTGAAACCGATAATAAAAATAGTAAAGGGGTGTTGTGATTTCCTGTCTTTGTTGTGTGGTATTCCTCCTGCAAGAATGTGGTTTAGTGTATGTGTTAAGAACACAAAATGGTACATTATGTATTTGGATGACTTTTCAAAGCTCTTCAAGACTGGGAGTCTTGTTACAGAATGTAATTCGTCGTTCTGCTTCAAAAGAGTTATTTTCTTTAGGTAACAACATGTCAGTTGAGCTTATGTTTAACTCAAACAAGATGACTCATGTGGTGTGAATTTATGTATATTAGTTGTTCAAAAGATCCTTGTCTTGACTCTGAACCACAGAGGCAGCATCAGTGTTCATGGGTGTCCCACCACCACCACCACCTCCCTTCATCAACTGTGACTACTTAACCAACATTTGTCCAAAGCCTAGTCATAGCCCAAATGTAGCCTGGGATAGTTGTCCAAAGATCACTTGTTCACCACTTAATTCTGCACCTCAAGCTTGTGTAGGCCACTACCCCTGTGCAATAAGAAGCCAAAATGTTGCACCTTGTCCTAACTGTACAAGGTCTTTAGTGGAACAGTGCCAGTGTACAGGCAGTGAACACTGCAGTACCCAGGTTCAGCATTGTACTGCGTGTCATGGAAAAAGCCCAGCTGTATTTGGGCATGAATATGCTTTGCCGGATGGTAAGGCACTTTATCAGTTGCCAGAGCAAGGTTTTCTCCCTTGGTTCATGATTGATTTGTTTCAATGTTGTTTCCTTATTTTGATGAAGGTTGTTTGTTATTTCTTAAGTCTTGAAAGCATTTTTGTTCCACACTTGAGGAATTGCATGTAGAGAAATACAGTTTTTTAGCAGATACTTTAAACACATTTTTTTTTCTGTGTTGAGCATGATAACTTGACAGTTTAGAATGGAACGTGAGATTTGTTAAAATACTAAAAATAATTACTATATTTGAATGTAGTTTCTTTGATATTGCAAAATTGAAATATAGAAAGTTAGACAATGGTAATACGCATTTATGATGGAATCTTTTTTACATACTCTTTTCATGTGCCCTTTTCTCACTCTATATTATGCCAAAAGTTTACAAGTTTGTGAGATGGTTTCAGTTTTTCATGCTTTTGATCAACAGGCCCAAGTCTTGGAGTTAGTGACAAAGGAGGAAGAGGAGGAGGTGGAGGAGGAGGAGGGGGAGGAGGCAGAGGAGGAGGAGATGTTCCAGTTCCCTCTCTTGATCTGACAGGGGCAGGGAGAGATGGTGGACCAACATCAAGGGTTCGCTTCAAAGATAACAGGTGAAAAATAATTTGGCTAGAGGAGTATGAGTATATATGGTAATGTTTTCAGAAGATATTTTTCAGTCTCCCAATGTCAGCATCATTGTGACATTAATTTTTTTAAAGTTGCTATACATTTATGATGCACAAGATAAGCACAACGTTAAAAGAAAGATACATTGTTTGTTTGTATCATTCATTTGAGTTGATGAGGTGACTTTAATGCCAGAATATTTTATGCTGTCTGTTCAGTACAATATGTAAAAAGAAATATTTTCCTTGAGGGGTGTTGATGGTGGCTCCAGAAAAAAGGTGGAGCAGGAAAGTACAGCTAGAAGGGACTGAATTTTGGCTTTATATCAAATGAGTAAACTCTGGTAAAACTAATGGAATATGATAGTCAAAGGCATATAGTAATAGAATCTGTAGCACTGTCAGCAGGCTGTAGGGGATAGTCGGCAATATCATACCTTGCTTTTCCACATTAACATTTGCTTCATCAGTACTGCAGGTAGCATGTAGAATTTCATCTTGTGGACAGTACATAGGGTTAAGGATTGAAGTTGTTAACAGCATATTCCTCTCTCTGCAACAGACCAGCAGCTGGAATGGATTTCGCAGATGATAATGATCGTAAGAGGGACCAGAGACAACAGCAGAATGAATACAGAGAGGAATTAGAGAGACAGATGCTGGAGAAAAACATGCGAAAACAGAAGGATAGAGAGGAACGGGAAAGGTATGAATTCAGCCATTGTGATTAGCTTTGAGTGAAAGGGAGGGGGACTGTTGAAAAGCACTGTCAATTTGTGATTATGAAAGGAAAAAAGAAAGATCTGATTTAGAGAACAAAATTTACAGAACATTTTTGAGGATGAACATCAACATCAAGAAGAAAGACAGCAACTTTATGGACATCGTTGTTGGAATCCAGAGAAATCACTAAGTGGAAGAGAGAGATGGGGTGGGGCCATAGCAGGGATGAATTAGATTTGAAGAGGAGAGAAACATGGTCAGAAAATTCATACTGAACTGATAAACTAATTTTTTTATATATGGTTCAGATATGCCATTTGATGTCACCTGCATAATTTGTGATATATACTGATCTTTGTAGAGTGGTGTTGCGGAGAGATAGGTAATCAACTTGACAGCAGTTTCACTGTTTAAACAACATTGGCATCTCTGCCTTATTTGATTTTCATTTGGATTATAGACTTTTGCACTTCTTCACCTTTTCAGTCCTATGAACTGTCTTCATGATTTTACTTAATATGTTTCTGTTTACTGGTCATTAAACATCATCAGCATCAGTTAGTATAACACTGCTGGAGCAGAATATCATCTTTCACATAGGTATAGAATTGTTGCAATATTTGGAAAAGTGTTTGACTGCGGTGTTGTTTTAAACTGTTGAGTTTCAAACATTATTTGCATTTATGGCTGTGGATCATACATTTAGGGGCTAAAGAGATACAGGTGTTTGTGGTCTGAATATTTGGAAGACACAATATGTACTAAGAGACTTGCAAATGATTCTCTTTTAGATACGTTTTAATACATTATAAGATGTAAAGTATTACAAATGATCCTTATCCAGTGAGTCAGACTGAAACAGTCATAGACAATTAACATAATCAGTTTCAGCACCTCTTGGATAATCAGTCAGCCTCATCAGCCATAGATCATAGGTACTGCATACAGATGCAGCTCTCGTGCCTAAAGGATTAACTTCATAAGCTTTTGACTTGGGCATGTACATTAGGAACCCTCATCCCACTGCATGATAGTATGCTTTTAACATTGTTCAACAATCTCACAGATATGAAAGGAAAATGGAGGAAGAGGCACGTAACTACGACCCATTTGGTAAAGGTGGTGGAGGGGCACCTATGAGAGACCAGTTTGGCAATGTCATTAGTAAGTTTATCAGTTTTATGTTACAGGTATTGAAATTTAAGAAGGCACAGTGAATGATCAAGTAGCATATTCCTTAAATGTTTTAAGTAGTTATGAATTAAACATTCCTGTCATAAAGCAAGCTGAGAAGCCTTAATGTATGCAATAGTTCTATATATCTGCATTTGTGATTTTGAGAATAGTGGAATCTAAATTGGTCATTGAAAATATTTTTCTTTCATACAAAATTTCATCACTTTTGCCAGTTGTGTATAATGCTTTTGTAATATCGTTAAAGTGGAAAAAAACAACATTGCATTCTTCAGAAAAGTTTTGCCCCTTTTCTCAGTGATGCCATGATTTAAGTAAAAGTTTATATGTATTTAAGACCTTATGACAGTTAAAAAAGGTGTGAAGACATCTGCCTATTTCATTCTCATTGTTTATTGACTGGACACTTAAAATATCTTTTTAGCTAACATAATAGATGGGGTACTCGTTTTTCTCAAACTCACCTCATGAAGGATCGGAACATTTCTTTTGTGACATCAAGTTAATCAGTCTTTTACATTCATCAGTCTCTTGCCATTAACTATTTTGAAATCGTGTTAATTGCTAGCGCTGGATGTGTCTGGCATAATTATACCAATCATGCATTTACTTAACTTTGCTTTTTTCTTCCTTTTTTTCTGTTTTGCTCACTGATGTTAAACAGATGGTATGTAAATTCAACTCTCTGTGTGCTCTTGATTTTTCCCTCACACTAGTTACGTTCAAACCTAGACAAATTGCACCAGTGGATTTCTCATGCATTGAGTCTGATTGGTCCTTTCCTATTTTCCCCTAGTTTTTATGTCAGGATAATTTGGGAATATGGGGTAGTATAACAATCTCAGTGGAATGAATGTTTATGAATGTCACTTCATATAATCTAGTTGAGTCTTTTTCATGAATCATTAATGTCCTAAATGTCCCATGGCAGTTTCATTGTCCCTACCTTGGTGTGTATTGCAAGTGAAGGTTTTACTCCTCCTTTTGCACTCTGAACCTTTTCTGATACATGTACTCTTCTTATTACTTGTGCAAAACAAGATTCATTGATCAATGATTAAGAAAAAAAAGCAGTCAGTTATGCTCCTAGCAATCTTGACTTCCTTGAAAATGATTTTACAATCCTTCTCCCTCTCATTAACCCTTAATCCTCTTGGGCGTTGGTGCTTATTTTATTTTCTGAGTCAGCCTGAGTATGTGGGTAATCTGTTTGTAATGTCAGATGTTTTGCATAAAATGTACCCCCTAAGAAATGTTTCAGCATGAGGTAAGTTATAACGCTGTTGTGCCAGGTGAATGTAAACATTCTTGTGGTCTTAGCAAAAACTCAGTGGATGGACACAACCAATGGCTTTCATTATTATGGCTTAGTGTCATGAACCATCCTTATGATGTTTTGAATTGATGACAATTCTAAGACTTGGGCAGGGTTTTGGTTTGTGATGCGTGACCTGCCTTATTAATATATGAATTTATATCATTTGTTATTCAGTAATTCTATAGGGTTTTCATACCTGCCTGCTGCTTTTCTGATTTCCAGCTGACCTGCGTCAGATGAGAAGTGATAACAATAACCGTGAGACTAAATACACACCTAGAGGTTTTGGTGGAGGTGGAGCTTCACCATATGACCCTGGTCATGCAGGCAACACAACGCGGGCAGGAGCTAGCAGCTACAGAGATGACCTTATTGGACCCCCACCTGCCCAGACCACAGCAGAGGGGGAAACCACCTTTGCTCGTGGAGGTCACGGAATATTTGGCATGCCAAAGGTGGAGAATTCTTGAGATTATGATGTTATTTTTAACTAAACATGCTGTGTTTATCATGTTCTGTCATCTATTATGTAGCAGGTCCGCTGCCATACTGTCTTTATAGATCTGAACATGTTTGTTGGAAGCACTCTTCAAGACAGGTGTGAAAAACCTTCATTGAATTCTCCAATACTTTATATCTCAAAACTCATATAAATTTTGGATGTCTTACTCATTCATTGACAAGGTTTTCTAAGCTTTCTACTGTTAAGAATCTGGTTGTCCTATTCCTTGTAAGTCTCATATCACTGCTCATGATTCTGGTGCCAACAAGAACTTACAGTGTTTTTATGTATGTATATGTGTGTTACTTCCTACTAGGTGTCAGCAAAAGCAAGTAAATTCTTCAGCAGTCAGTTTTGAGCATGTTAAGTGTCTTGAAAACATACAAAGAAGACTTGCATGGTGGTCTGATGAGATGGGTGGGAATGGATCAGAACAGTGGATGTTATGGGCTGCAAAGGAATGATTGTCAAGAAGGGCAACGATGAATCTATTCATGCAGCGTGGCACTTCATTATGAAGTGTTTACTCTCTTGTTTGTTTTTGAGTCTACATCAGAGATCAGTAGTTGCTAGTAGGTCAGACTGAATCATCATATTATTTGATGTGACAGGTCAATAATTGTTTTTGATGTTAGTAGCTGCTAATGCATTATTTATGGTGTTATAAGACTCGCATATGAATGACCTACACTATTGCATTCTGAGAAGCTGCTTCTGAGCTGGGTACTTTCATTGTTCGGTGCGACTCAAGACAGTAATTTCTTCTGGTATTTGTGGTTTCAGACTGATGCGGAGAAAGTGCAGGCTGATAAATACAAGCTGGAATTACAGAGGCAGGTAAGTACTGACACTGACGGCAGTGGACAACGTTATATGTCCCACAAATATTACATAAAACATACAATGCTGTGTGCAAACATAACAAACTGTAATTTGCAGCTTACAGTAAATTAATCTGTTAAGAAGAGAAGGGAGGCAAGGTTGTGTGCCTCAATATGTTCAGAATTTACACTATGGAGATACAGTTGCATAAGATAAATACATAAAGTTTTAACTATTTGTTCAGCTATAAACCATTATCATAATGCAAGGACTGTTATATTATATATATATAGATACTGTTATATACTGAATGTCATTAGAAATCATCTCATGATGATGATGATATTGTGACTGTTATGCAGGGAGGAATTACGGTGTGCCCTTTATTCATAAGTGACTATCACAGAAATACTGGATACTTCCTGATGGTGTTCAGTTTATAAAGTTGTCAGATTTATTTGAGTTATGGAAAAAGTATAGGGCTTCTTTTTATACAGTATATATGTAGACTGAACTTAAAAGACTATCATGTATTTTAATAATATGTCCATTCAGTTTTTGAAATTAGATTAAAATACATTATAACAGATCTAGTTTAGAAATATTTATTAATTTATCATTTATTCATTTGAATGATCCACATCTGGATTTGATTTCAGATTGAGGAAAAGAGGGCTGATGAGTACAGAAAGAAACAGCTCGAAAAATTGGAAGAAGAAAGGGAACAGAAGTTGTTAGATGAACAGAGAGCCAAAATGCAGAGAGAATATGAAGAGGAACAGAGAAAGTTAAAGGAGAAGGAGGAAGAGGTCTGTAGGCTTGCATGAAATAGCATGCAACATGAAATGTTTAAAAGCAGAAGATTTCAACACAGAGATAGAGGAAGAAAGAATAATGTTGTGGTATTTTCATTAGCGATTGGATTGAATACTCTATAAACAAGTTAGCATTTGCGAAGTTGATCATGTACTGTGTTGACAAACTCAAGGTTCTGTTGTCTTCTCCATATGAACTGTTAGGTATTTTCACTTTCAAGTGTTATTTGTTTATCTTTTGTTGATTCAGATAAGTGTGACATACGTCTTAATTAAATAGCAAAGGTTTTTTTCTGTTTTATGTTATTGTCATCACAAAATATGAGTCACATTACATAGGCCTAAGTGTTGGCAGAAAACAACATGACAGTAAATAGATGTCAGGCAAAAATGATTGGGGAGCACCTTACAAACACATACAGATTTCTTGAACCTCAAGGTTTGAGACAGTGCACATTGTGGAGAAATGATAACCATTTACAAACCACTAGTTGACATTTTAAGAGTATGTGTGCCAAGTGGAGCTGTTTCTTGTGGCTGAACTTCCATTATTTGTTTTTCTTCCTTGACACGACCATCCAGGCAAGAAGAAAGAATGAAGAAATGATCCGCGCTGCAGAGGAGAAGAAGAAAGAGATCGAAAGAAAGCGGCGGGAAGCAGAGGAACAGAGGCAGCAGGAACTGAGAGAGGAGCAGGAAAGAGAACTAAGGGAGAGGCAATTGGTGAGTTGCATCCATGTCACCGACATTTATCAGTTATGGTTATAATGTCAGTTTCTGTTCCCACCCTTGCGAAAATTACCTGTAACTATTTGTGACCATTATTGTGTAACTCTGTGTAATATTGTCTTGGAATGGTGCCTGTCTTGGAATGGTGCCTGTCTTGAAATGGTGTATCAACATCCTGTGCCATGATGATTTTGTCATATGCAGTTTGTGGTGACTTTTATGTTCCTGAGACATGCTTCAATTCAGTCTTCAAAACAGAAAAACACAACATGAACCATTTCTCTGTTGAGGGCTATCTTGCCCTAGGGGATATTGCCCAAATTCAGATAAGTCAGTCAGACTGAACTGTTCAAAGCATTAGCTTTAATGAAGACAGTTTGTACCTCAGGTTGCTTCAATATGTACCAAATTGTTTGAATCAAATTGGGTATTAGCAATACCTATGTATCACATTGATAGGGGTCACTAGACATAGTAAGGAAATTATCGTCACGCTCAATCTATGTTTGCCTGAGTAATTTTTTTGAGGTTTTGAGAAAATGAACCCTTTCAACCAGTTGCTCAAAGCAAAGCCGTAGGGCAGATATGGTTAAGCTTGTAAAATTGGAATAAAATAAAGAGTCAGTACTCTACATTGTTTAAATATGAAAAAGAAGGTGTAAATGGAAGATCATAGTAATGTAAACAGCTCAGATCATCCAGAAAATTACCTAGGCAAATGTGGAATGAACGTGACGTTACATAAGTAGCATGGTATACATCACTTATACAGGGAACCAGTGTAAATCTATGTTGTTCCTCTCATTATTATGCTTGTACTTTGTCATTACTATGCTACTGTGTATATGCCCACCTACAGGCAGAGGAAGCAAAGAGGGGCAAGTCCCCTCCCATTCCAGCCCTAAGGGGCAAACAGGAGGAAGAAGAACAACAACAGAGTAGTGACAAGGTGGTAAAAGTTTGCCTTCAACCCTAAATCCCACTTGCTAATTTCAGTACAGTATATTGTGTGTATGGTCACCTTGGTTACAGATTCATCTGCTCAGTTAACTCGATGCTTCTTCATGAGTGCTTTGTTACTGTTTGTTTGTTTCATTGCTGAAGTTGAAGAAATTATCTCTATTACCTTATTCATTTGTGGTATTTTTATGGCTTAAGATTTTACTCTTGAAGATATTGATTGAAATCTTCAAGGTTAAGCTGGTATGTATTGAGCAAACAAGATACATGATATATTTGGTATTGACTTTAAAAAAAAAACAACAATACACGAGACTTCGAAGAGTTACTATTGAAAGCAGGGAGGTTGATGTGAAATTTGAGAATAAAATGAAGTCACTTTTAGAGATACACTGACTGTAGTGACAGTGTATGTTCGAGACTAGATTACAAGAGAATTCTCTCAGATGAAGAGCACATCAGTGCTCCAAAGTGATACTGCAATAGTTTGACATATCTGTCACTTGAATTAAAGCAGTAGCATTTCTGATCAGTGATGTTAAATGCTGTATATATGACTCCAGGCAATGAAGAAAGGAACAAGGATCATGCATCATAAGTTGCAAAGCATTAATAAAAAGCTGTCTGTGAAGAATTCAGGAGAAACGGGCATACAAGTATTACATCTGTTGTTGTTGAAGCTAGGAATTCAGCTCAGGGAACCATAATGTAAATGCTTAAATAAATGTGATATTTGCCATTACACGTGCACCTATTTTATTTCATTAATGTTTTTGAGTGCTGAATTTGATGCTTTTGTTCTGTGTCTTTTGATGTTGCAGTTTATGTCATGTCTGTCAGTATATAGGTGATGGACCTTAACCCATGTCACCGTAGAGAAATTAATTCACCTGTTGTGGGCATGGCTAGGAATCCCCTTAGAAAATCAGATGTCCTCTCTCTGTGCCTCTCAATTTCCACCATTTTACCCTTCATTGCTAACACTCTCTGTCATTTAGTGTCAATGAAAATTCCAGCAAACTGTCTGTAGAAAAGTAACATTTAATACTAAAAGATGGATTATTTTATGCTTTGATGAACACCATTTCTGGTTCAGTGTTATGTACATAGTACCTATATAATTTCACCTGCTAGTAAACAAGAAACTTGTGTGAAAAAATTAGAAATCCAAACACACTTTGAAGTGGATGTCTGCAGTCCAGGTTTGTTTTGCATATTGGTGTGTAGTTTTACCATCCGTCATTCTGTTGGTCAGTAATTTATCTATTTCGAAACAGTATCTAAATACTGTAGTACCATTTCTCCATACAATGGATAAATGTTGAAAGAGACCATTCTCAACTTTTATATTGTTTTTATTATTAGTGTTTATCAAGTTTGGGCTGAGCGCATCAGAGTCATTAGTAAGGTAGAGACAGGCAGTCTAATCCTTCAGAGCACTTGGTCTATATCAGATGAAGAGTTAACCACCCTTGTGTGCCCAGTGGAAATTAAAGAAACATAAGGAAATGATCATTTTGAAGAATAACTCTTTGATGCTTTCAGTTTGTGTGTGGATTCACTTACCAAATGATGTGCTGCACATTTTTGTTTGTTTTGTTTTCTGTATATTTAAGTTATTTCCAGTGTTTTCCAGATTTCTGCTATTTGGGTTCTGAAGGGATACTGTAATAACATGTTGGCTAGGTGTCATCATTCCTGATACAATTTATTATCACTCTGTCTGCAGTCACTTGTTTTCACCACCCTTTTTGTCATTGCTTCTCTCTCATTCCCCTGCCATTAGCATAGTGATAATGGTAAATTGCTAGTTTTGTCAGTTTGCAGTAAACACGCTAGTAAATAGATCTGTACTGAATAATGTTCAAAATTGATGGAAATTATCTCGTGAGATAAACTTTTCAGCATAAAATAAGGTGTAAAATTGTAAAGGCAGCATTTATCTTGCAACATATTTATCAGATGTTGATAAGACGAACCTGCAGTGCAAAAAGATCCATGAGATTCATTTACTATGGAAGTATGGCTTTTGTTTACAATGTTTTGTAAGCTTCAGTGTTAGATACGTTGGAATATCTTAACAGAGGCTTTTAAGAAGAATAAAATTTTACCAGACAAACAGGATTTGATGTAAGCAGGATGTGTTCGGAACTCTTAATTGAATTATCATTGGTGCTTTTGATCTGGAATTTTGCTAATTTTGAGCATTTTGGTTCAGCATATGTACTCATTTATGCTGTGCAGGCTGTGAGTGCAATATCTCACAATATGGTTGTATGAAAAATACACTGGAGGACAGAATTGGAAGGAGTATGACACAGAGCAAAGAAAATGTTCAAGCCCATCATAACAGTACTTATCATGATTTGTTCAATTTGTTTCACCTGTACTAAGAGTATCTATAGTGTAAAAGTATGACAATGTTTTCCCGCTGTCAGCAAGTTTCCCCAAGTTAGAGATAACAATATGAGCTATCAGCTGAATGACTGGACTGCCTTCATTGCAGGGTTACAGTGATCCTGTAGAATGCCATCATTACAGATAGGCAGTCTTAACTTTGGAATTAGAAATATTTTAGAAGCTATTAAGTTATATTCAACCATACCATCCTCCTTTCAACCGCGCAGTCATGCATATTACAGAAAATTTTGGTAAAAAAATGCAAGTAAAATATACTATGTTGTCCAGATGACTCAGTTCTGTTTGTTGAAAATTTAATTCATTCAAGCATCCACCAGTGTGTGATGTTTCATCTTTGCATATTTGATAGTTTTCTGTAAGTGATGTTAAGAAACCACTGTTAAAGTGGTGGGATTCCATTGATGAGGCATGGAAAAAAAAATCAAAGTAGTTAGGAAGGAAGTTTAGCATCACATTGCCATAAGCTTTCTCTTGTTCTCACAACCATATTATGTATAATTTCAACAGAGACTGATGAAGCTGTAATTGTAACATCATTTCAGATGCAGGTATATGCCTCTTTAGTTTAAATCAGTACAGAGTGCTGCAGGTGCTGTGGAATTGCCTTGCTATATTTATTATGAAGTTCAGCATTGTTCTTTATTCTTCTGTCTGCAGATGCAACCACCATCCCCACCTATTCCTGCTGCACGCACAAGGCCACATTTAGAACAGTCACCAGTAAGTCTGTTTACTGCCTTTCTTAATTATTAAAAAAGACATATATATTTGCAATTTTTGATAGTTGAGATCATATTCAAATTATTGTAAAGCAAATTCTCCACCTTACTTAGGTTAGGGCAGAGAGAAGGAGCTAACATGGGAAACCTTCGCTGTTATCATTTAATAATGGGCGATAAGGGAAGGGGTTCTTCATTGTTAACAGGGACAAAGAAAGGGAGGGTACCAACTTTTACTTTCTGGGTACAATTATCTAATTATCTGTTATTGTGCTATTGACCATGGTTGGTTTAGTCCCTGTTTATGTTGAAAGTCCAGTCCACAAGTCCAGTCCACTGTCATTTCCACTGTCCATCTTCATAAGGGTACGTTGTTCTGTTAATAAGCTAGTATATTTTTATTTTCTATTAATATCTCTTTTTCAGACCAGGCAAGAATTTGCACCCAGAGCACAAAGTAAGTATTGCAGAGGTTTTTTTGAAAATAATAATATATCTTTTTTTGGGGGGGTAGTAAACCTATAACATCTAAATGATATCATTTATGTCAGTCAAAAGTACATATGTGGCCATATATTGAGGACTAAATGTAATGTAATGACGAAAAAGACAAAGCTTGGTTTCAAACTAAAATGGTAACAATTTTTATAAAGGGCAGAAATTTCGTCATGAACTAAAATCTTCAAATGCTTCAGTTCCTTATACTGGGTCCTGTATCTTAAGTATCTTTGATGCTGCTGTTGTGGAGCTATTCATCTATAGATGAAACCTTATAAGTTTATCAGCTTTAAACGAGTGCATGTAGTATTCCCATCAGACTTGTCCATTTTTCTTCCTCATCATTTTCAATTCACTCTTATTTCAAACCTCAGGCGCTGATGTATTGAACCAGCTTGCACACATGAGAGCTCAGTTACAAAATGAACGCAAACGAGTCCAGACATTGCTTAATGATCAGGATGTAAGTATCTTCACATCACTGTCATCATCATCATCATATGATCCATGTTGTTATAGACTCATCTCATCATCTTCGCTGCTCCAGTCATTGTCACTCTCATTACTATGGTTATCACTGTAGTCTGTCATTCTGGTTGTTTTCCATCAACAAGGTGTAGACCAAAGATTACTTTATTATAACCTCTCACCTTACATTAAATCTGCTTGGGTTACTTGGATGATAAACTAGCATCCATGCACATGGGACACACTTACATATGCTCCGTCTTCCAACCAATGGTCCAGCGAAGAGCTCTGGGGCTAGGTCTTCCTGTGGTGATGTGATTCGGACATCTTTATCCTCCCACTGATTCTTACATGAAGACCTAATCCTGCAACTATTCTACATATGTAAAGAATCGAAATGTTTAGAAAAAACTTTAATAAATTGAGAGTTGACAATGATATTATGAGTGACTCTAGCGATTCTTATCAGTGCTTTATTCTCTTCTTTGATCAGGATGATGTTGAGATCTATGATCCCAGACAAGTGCAGCGACCACCACCAGCACCAGTGTAAGTTTCAGGTTTCTTGAACCAGCATCATGGCATTAAAAACATTCCCACATTTGCTCCACTTCCTCTTACTGCAGCCACCGAAGATTAATCTTGCTCATTGTTCCCAGTTGTTTCACAGCTCTACATATTTCTGTTTCTATTCTCCATGTGCTCTTCTCTATACTTAAAATTTATTTTCTTTCTAATAGTTGTCCGTACACATGTCAACTTCAGGGCAGTTCTGTTTACTTAACTCCATAGCACAGAGATTGTAGAAATAAAGAATATGGTCATTTATGTTAACACTTGGAATGTAGCTACATACTGCCAAATGTGATTCTTTTGTGACAAATGTCTTGGAAAGGTACATTGATTTGTTACGAAACACCTTCATTAGCAGTGTGCATGTCTGGAATTACAGACATATTATGAATTTTGTATCAAAATTTATTATGTCAGCACCTTATGTCAACCTGCTACAATATTCTGCAACTCATAATTAGTTCAGAATTGATATTTCAACATGATTGCATCCCTTTCTCCATCATGTGTTAAAATTTCAGGGCTCTGTGGTAAAAAATGACAATAGTTCTGTTAACATTTATAATGATTTGCTTACCTATGTTTACAGCCGTGGTAGGCAAGAGATAGATGTGTTTGAGACAGCAATGAACAGAAGTGCAGCACCAGTAGTGAGAAGAACGCCAGGGGACAGGGCAAATTCCAGAGCAGTAGAGGATTTCAATGCCCTGAAGCACAAAAGTGAGTTGGATATATGGCTTAACTAAGTTATCATTTCTCATTTCTGTTTTATGAGCTCCTGCAAAACGGCGGAAGTTACAGTTTTAAAATCATAGAAAAGAAGGCCTAGCAATCATTGTTTGGACAAAAATGTGCAGAAAAAATGGGTAGGAAAATTCTACCCATATTCCTATGGGTCAGTATTCCTATGACCAGGCCAAATTTATGGATTGTGAAAACACCTTTGTCAAGTATACTCAAAATGCTTTTGCATTAGTAAACTTTACTGTTATGATTCTTCTTAGCTGATTCTGACTCTCGCAAGCAGTTCCGCCAGTTGTTCCCCGGTGAGCCGGTGACAGATGATGCTTTGGAGACTCAACAAAATGCTATGCTTAGGCAACAGGAGGATCAACTCCGCAACCTGAAAGATAGAAGTGAGTTTTCTCCCTTCGCACAATGTTTGAAAGTACAACTTTGTAAGAGTACAACTTTTTCTAGATGTTCTATATATTCATAATGTTGGTTGAAACAGCACAATTCAAACCACTGGTAGCAGTTTCTGTCGTTTTAATCATTTATGATGAATACCAGGAAGAGGTGTTTCAAGTCAAACTCAAACTGTGAGTAATGATTTTGTTAAGAATTGAAATGATAAAGCTCATGTGTGAAATAAGAAAAATATATTATGTTCATCTATAACTTTTGCTGTTAGGGGTGAATCTAAGATATTTTGTAAATGTTGCTTGATGTTCATATAATTCTTGTGCTCGCAGACATAACCATGAGCATTTCCAATAGTATATGTAGTCTAGTGTTTTTTGTTTAATTCACAATTTGCACCCTGTAGAAGCAACAAGAGGAAATCATTGTTTTATGTGATTATGCTGCTTGCCATGTTATTTTACTGCAGGGAACTCATTATGCAAATTAAGGATGCAATATTTGAGCGCTTTAGAGCACGCCCAAGTTTCATTATTCACCCTGAAATTTTTGCCAGCTTAAGATATTTGTCAGTCACTTTGAATATCATTCTCTAGATCTCCTTTATCTTTCTGATATTAGAACAACAAAAATTTCTTTGTTCCCTTTATTTTCTGCCTGAAACAGTATCCAGATTTTGCTTTGATCTTCAGTGCTGAATCACATTATAAAGTTTAAGCTGCCTTCTCTTTATTCAGCATGCTTTAAGCAGCACCTTGCAGCATACATTTTTGTCATTTGTTGCAGCAGAGGATGAAGTTAAAATTTTTTTCTTCTCTATCTTTGACATTGAATCACATAAATTTGAGAAAGACAGCTGGATAATTTGCCCACATAGTTTTGTTTTTTTTCAAATATGACACATGAAAACTATCCTTACCTCTGTTTTCTCCAGTCCTTGATAATTACTGGAATAGATTACACAAAGGTTTGTTTGGAGACTTGGTTAGATCATTTAGATAGGATGATCAAGGTTTACGGAGTAGATTCACTCTTAGATCGTGTGATTAGGGCTCAAGGTGTTTAAATAGCAAATTTTTGATGATGTGATAGACTGATTTGAGTAGATACACTTTTTTCTTAAACTAGAGATCTGTGCCACTACTCTTCTTGTCTTAAATTTCTCTAAAGACTTTCATAGAGTTGTGGTGAATTCATCTTTTCCTGTTACTAATATCCTACTTTTAGAAATGTGTCAGTGTATTTTTCCCCAGGTTTTAAGCTTCCTACTCTCAAATCAATTAGAGCGGTCTTTAAATTTACCAGCATAATGGTGGTAGCCTGTTTGCGGTGGGGTACAGTGGTAGCCATGAACTCTCTTTATTTCATGAACAGTCTAGCCTTTGTCTTCTACCTCTCTGTGGTAGTTTTCTTGAAACAAAAAGTCAGTTTCTCTTCTGTGTCAAGAAACTAGGAATACAATATTCCTTATTAACTCTGTTTTCACTGGATCACCTGCCATCGCCAGTCCTTAGGTTTTGCCATATTGCTCCTCTGGTATCATAATAATGAAAGAAGTAATAAAAATGATACCAGGTCTGTGGCGTTTACTTTGATATTGACAGAATGGCTTCCCATGATACGATGTTTAAAATAATGCAGAGTGCCTTGGTGGTAATTAAAGGGTTAATCTTCCATCTTTGTATTGTCTTACCCAATTTGTTTCTTTATTGTATGCATAAGGTGTAAAACATATTTCCCCAAAAAATTAAACAAAAAACACTTCTGCTTATTGTCTCAAGAATGAAACTCTGGTGAAAGTAAAAGACAATAGATTTTGGGTAAAAGGTGTTTTTGCCTTCTATAGGCATCAAGATCAAACTTATGGCATAGAATGATTAAACTGCATGTAAGATGAAAATAATTTACACATAAATTTGACAGCATATTATATGGATTGTGCATTATGTTGCAGTATGCAGGTTTCTTTTTTGGGTCTTGTTTTCACACTACACCACATACCATCATAACTATTATTTCTCATATTCAGAGTAATATATCTGTGTAACTTGTGGCATGCTTTTATGGTAGTCTGAATTGTTAGGTCAAAGATAGTAAACAAGAGTCTCAAGAAAATGGATGCAGCCTGACTAGAAGCAACACTGAAGAGTGGAACATTATTGATTTTGTTTTGGTTTTCAACATTTTGTTCACTTGAATTCAGCTGTGGGAGAAAGGCACTATTATAGTGTGAGGCTTATATTTTGTTATTGCCACATGTAAGGAAATGATTTTTTAAAAACAAATTTGTTTAACACATTCCATACCTACCATACAGGAGCTCTAGAGGACCCGTCTCCACATCGTCTGAATCGGGACATTCGTAGCTCCTCCTCCCAGCTTCATTCCAACAGTGCCTTCGTAGGTCAGTCATCAAATAACAGAACATTTGTTTCCTTTCCTCTTCAGACTTGGTCCGCATTGTTATGTTGAAGTTTTGCTTTTTCTGTAGCAGACCATCCAAGTTTTTAATTCATAGTTTTCACAAGAAGTATAATTATCTCTACTGATATTTCTCACAGATAAGTAGTGCAGGGATGAGGTATAAGGTCTAGTTCTCATTTCCTCTTTCATCATTACATGGGCACTAACTTTTCTTTCACACTGTACTAATTTTGTCAAAAGATGTGAGCTGAAAGTTGTGGAGATGCTGGCTTTTTTTTACTGTAAATATGATTCCTGATAACTACGTGCACACTGTATTCAGCACCCAATATCTGTAGAATAGATATAAAAGTAAATGAAGTCAAATGTAAATGTGTTCATTACAACACTTAACTTTATATAATGGACCATATTTTACTGCATGTATGCCTGCTGTAGTTTGTTAGGAGATGGGTTTATAACTCTTGCAGCCAATTAGAATGAGGTTTATGTTGCTAGACTAAGGAACTGACATATCAAACTCTGAAGATGGTTGGGTCCATCCAGTATCAAATTTTCATTTTTTTGCAGCAGTTGAGAATAAAAGTCATTTCCATACAAAAAACAACTGATTTTATGGATGAATGGCATCGAACTGTAGATAAATGTGAGTATTTGTGAAGCAGAATAGATGACCTTTATAGTAAAAAATAGTTCTTCAATTTTTATCAGAATTTTGTCCATTGTATGGGAGTGATCCCTGATACTTAAATCACTATATCTCAGGCTAAAATAATGCTGGGTTGAAACATTTTTTTCCACATCATGAAAATACTGTAAAAAGCTTTCATTTCATACCAATGACTTGATACTGTCAAAAAGTCACCTAAACCTCATTTTGACAGGTTGCAAGACATATACACTGTACATGTAATACTCACTTGCTTTGCCTGTCTGTCTTTGCATGCTTGATGTGCTTCTCAGCTTGATTTGCACAAACTTTTTCACTTTGCTTATTGCTTTGTGTATATTCTCAAAATAACTTCCCAGCAAACAAAGATAAAAAAGTTCAGTTAAAGTGATGGATGCTGATACCGAGGTCATGGTTTCAACTCTCAGTAGCACTAACATCTTTATTCTTTCCTCTCCTCTCTGTGTTTTTCGAATACTTTCTCTTCGCCATATCTTGTTCAGTGCGGTATTTGTTTGTATAAATTGCTTTTTCCCTAATGCTGTTACAGTCAGATTTACAACTTGTACAATTCTTTGTGATATGCGCACCATTTCGCTGATTACCTCCCTTGTATGGTCTTCGATTCAGGTTTGTGACACCTATTAGAAGGGCAAATCACTCATAGTGTACAACCCAATTAATCCACTAATCTATAAAATCCCCCTTTTTTGGGGCCCTCCAGCCAGTGTTAGGGTGTAGAAATGTGTAAAATGACCTGTGATCTAAATAAAGCATCCAATTTTAAAGTTTCAGGTACAATTTGAGCCTTCTAGATAAAAAAATAAAATGTGTAGACCTATGTATTCGCACGCGGTCAAAACCAGCCAAATCGAAATTTGGGGACCAAATCAGAATTTGAGGTGATCTTTTTCAAAAGACATTTGTGAAAAATTTTGGGCGTTGACCCCCCTTTTTCTTCCCGTTAAAAGATCGGGCAAAAGAAGTACTTTAACCTCCATGGAAGAAATTTCCCCTGGAAGAAATTTCCCCAAATCACAGTGGTATTTTTAGAATAACGCAAAATGTTAATAGGGCCAAAAGAAGAAAAAACAATAGGTGTCAAAGACCTTAATAGGCAGCTAGTACCTGGCATGTTTCCACTTAGAAACACAATGTTTACTTCATGGTGGTCGAGGTAGGTCATCTAGGCTATCTGGACAGTCTTTTAAACTTCCTCTACCCCTGGGGCCCTCCCCAGCCCCCCTCTCCCCCCACCCCCCTAGTCTAGCCTGTATGGGACTTAGATCTAGATCTACGTGCTGCAGACTCAGTTTACATGACACACGCTTTTTTTTAAATAGTTTTTTTCTCGTTCTCTTTTTGTCCTTGTCTCTCTTGTTTTCCTCCCACCCTCCACCCCCTCCCCCCACCTTTGACACACACACCCAGTGTTGCCAAAAAATGCACCAAATTTGGCCATTTTTTTTAAATTTAAGATTTCATTCGTTCCTTTTTCCTTCCCTACTTCCACCCCCAACCCCACCATCAACCCCTCCCCCCACCCACCCCACCCCACCCCTACCCTTAAGAAAAATCACCACCCCACCCCTTCTCAGCCCACCCCATAGGCTCATATGGTATTGCCAAAGGAAGCTGAATTTTTAAAAAAATTTTTTGGGCAGATGCACCAAACTTTTGTTTCTCCAGGGCTTCTTCCCCAATCAATAACACAATCACCCTTTAAGAAATGCCAATATGATCACTTTTAGGTTTTAAATGTGTGGTTACAAGTGGATTTTATCATCAAGGGTTGCAAATATGGTCAACTAAAAACTATCTGCTCATGCCAAGGTGTTTACATGAAAACAATGACCAGCCAAGAGAGGGTCATTTTTCCTCTCCCCTCCCAATCACCCCCAGGTCACTCCCCTCTGACCATTCCCTACTTGTTCCCTTCCAAACAGGCTACCATGGCTAAATTTTAGGGTTGAACTGTAGGTTCATGGGAGCTATCAAAGTAGCATAGGGTATGCCATCAAGAGAACTGGCTATTTTGAGAGGTATCAAACTCTTAATTGGGCCATAAGAATGATCTAAGGCATATAATTCAGCAACATTGGCACCATTTTGTAGGGAAATGAATGTGCTTGACAGCTGACAGTTGCATATTTCTCCAGGGAACTAACAAAGGCTACCAACACCTCATCCAATCCATCTCAGTGAGTGAGACTCTTGAAAATTTTCTGTATCCCTATGCAAATATACCTCACCACAGGAATATCATTCTCTGTCATGAAAGAAGCAAGAAAGAGACACTTCAACAGTACAGAATGCATCACTATTGACTACTCAAAACATATGTAGGAAATAATTAAATGTGGGGAGGGGTTAAGGTTTGTGACACCTATTAGAAGGGCAAATCACTCATAGTGTACAACCCAATTAATCCGCTAATCTATAAAATCCCCCTTTTTTGGGGCCCTGCCAGCCAGTGTTAGGGTGTAGAAATGTGTAAAATGACCTGTGATCTAAATAAAGCATCCAATTTTAAAGTTTCAGGTACAATTTGAGCCTTCTAGATAAAAAAATAAAATGTGTAGACCTATGTATTCGCACGCGGTCAAAACCAGCCAAATGGAAATTTGGGGACCAAATCAGAATTTGAGGTGATCTTTTTCAAAAGACATTTGTGAAAAATTTTGGGCGTTGACCCCCCTTTTTCTTCCCGTTAAAAGATCGGGCAAAAGAAGTACTTTAACCTCCATGGAAGAAATTTCCCCAAATCACAGTGGTATATTTAGAATAACGCAAAATGTTAATAGGGCCAAAAGAAGAAAAAACAATAGGTGTCAAAGACCTTCATGGTCGTTCTTGCCCTTTGACATAGCGTCGAAGCTGTTTAAATTTAATTCAGTATGAGGAGGCGAAGAAAGTATAAAGCACTTTATCCTCCTAGGGTTGAAGAACAATGAAGTGATCATTTTGAAGAGGAATATTCTAAGTAGGGAAGAGAGAGAGAGAGAGAGAGAGAGAGAGAGAGAAGAAAGTATAAAGCACTTTATCCTCCTAGGGTTGAAGAACAATGAAATGATTATTTTGAAGAGGAATATTCTAAGTAGGGAAGAGAGAGAGAGAGAGAGTGAGTGTGTGTTTGTGCTTGTGTGTGAGTGCCTGCGAGTGTGCGTGTTTGTGTGTGTGTGTGTGTGTGTGTGATTAAAGCCCCATATCAGTTTGGATTAAAAATTTTAAGTATGTAAGCTCTTCCAGAAGAAGTACAAAAATGTGTCATGTTCTCAGACTGCGTCACAAGTCACCACCCATAAAGCAAACATTACATGCCTGTTATACCCTCAGATGGGGAATTCCGCAACCATCTAAATAACTAAATTACACCTTTCTTAGTTTGACTTTTCAAATTAATCGTCACTTTGTCACAGCTTGCTGTCTCTTTGGAGAAGCCATATTACATTTCCCATTCTAAATCTATGTCTCCACAGACTTGATAACCTTGCTTTGTCATTACGTTGCAAGATTAGTTTGACTGTTATAGATAATTCACTGGCAGCATAAAAAAACAAACCAAAAAAACTCGACACAAAGGTAGAAATGTTTTTATCAGAACAGTGAGGAATATAAATGCAAATTAAACCTTAGTATAGGGATTAACGTGTGTGTGAAAAAAAAATCAGTGGTGTGATGGTACTCAGTTAATGTACACATACTGAACTTCCCAGTAAACAATTTACTTCAGTAATTTTGTTCAAGAGAAAGATGAAAGGTATACATTTCCTTTCAGTGTCCTGTTTTCTTTAACTTGGTTGAAATTGAAGCAAAGAAAAAAAGGGGCAAAAACATACACATAAAATTCTATGGCAATCATGCAGTATCGAATGATACTCAGAGACATTATTGTCTTCTCTCTGATGTCCTAACTCGTGTTGTCCATAACTATCCTGTGAAATGTTACCGAACATAAGAAGTACAACATTTTCACAAGAAGGGACGCAGAGAGACAGTGTTAAAGTACAGGTTATTGACATACCTCTGTTCTAACCTTCATCATCTTTTGTTTATGACCAGAAATTAATTAGTACACAATATTTGAAATACTATACTGTGGCTTGTCCAAGCCAGACATAGTAATGCTTGCAGTCTAGATTGCAAATTTATTTATGAAGACATGTGATCAGAAAAATATGACAGTATAAATTGATGAAATGTGATTTTTTTTTGTTTGAAATTGTGTACTTTTTTTGCGATTTCGTATCGTGCTCTTTTGTGGCTGCAGATAGATATGTGTAGTCTGTAAATCAGGTCAATAGATATTTTTTATTTGGGAGCCATACTGTCAGTTCTCAGCTATAAGATAATGTTAATATTCAAGTAAAAAGTGTAAACTGTGTAAATATTGCTGGATAGCTAACCGAGCTGAATTACAATTTCATGTGTCTAATAGTTAGAATATTGCAAAACTGGAGTGATAAGCTCCTATTTAAATGTTTGAGAATTAGAAGTTCACATGAATCATGTCCTACAGAGCTGACTGACGCGATGTTTTGGTTGAACTCTTTAGAAATTTCACCGAAGAGTTTACAAAAATATTTCCCTCATGCGTCGTTTCATTTTAACGAAACTGTCAGGAAGCAGAGAATGAGCTAGCACTGAGAAGTTTGGCTCCGGTAACCATCATCAGACAGTGAGTAGGTTTTGCTCCTTTTCACACATTAAAAGTTTGTTCCATATCAAGTGTCCCAGAGATAATTAAATCTTAAGACACATCATGGGTAGATGAAATCTGTTGCGCCCGATGGCCATCATAAATAACAGACGGGAAATTAAGAACAGTGTTTATTTGGATAGTCATAAACCTCTGTCTGCGCTCGATGGTAATTTGAAATTACTGTGTTCTGAACCATCTCTTAAATCACGCCGGTTAATGAGAAAAGTTAATTTCAGAATAAACATTTTTTTCTCTGTTTCAACGAGATGTTGTCTATACGGCTATAGATGTCTACAAAGTGAGATTTATGTGGGCTGATTATTCTTTTTAGTGTATATTATTTCATCGACTACAGAAACAAAACTCTTCTAACTAAAACTGACTTCTGTATGTAATGTGCAGTATTGTGAGGTTTGTTGTACGATATGCGCCAGTCTTGCACTACCTCATTCCTTTAATTCGTAGACCGCTAGACAGGGCTTTGATCAGGTTTCTTAGGGGAGAATTTGTTTTAATGTTGTCTTCCTTGAAGTTTATGACGTGTCTCTTGTCATTCATTGATTGTTTTGCAACAGCTGACGCCCCGGGGTCCGTTATTATGTTCTGCAGTAGCGTTGCTCACCATCATAAAGAGGAATGAATATCAATACCTGGTGTCTGTGATATCATGAATGGACATATATGTATTTTCAATGAGATATTATTTCGATCTCACAGCACCAGATAGATAGTTTTATTCAAGACACGCGTTAAAAGGTATTTTATGACATCAAAACATTCTGGAGATCATTTTTTTTTCTAAAACAAATTTTAATGATGAACCCCCATTTAAGAATCAAGAATCTCATCAGGTTTGCCAAGTACAGAAAAATTATGTTTCTTGAGACATGATTTAAGCCTTTATTTACCTGATCGCAAGCCACCCCCCCCCCCCCNCTTTTAAGATTTACCGTACTGGCGCAAAGCACCATTAGAAAAATTCTTTTTTTGTGTGTGACGTCTTTGTTCGTTTTGACTGAGTTGTGTCCCTTGATGGTACTCAGACTAAGGCTGGTAATTAAATGTTTAAGTATGCTTTTACAATAACATTGATTGTGCTTTGAGATCACATGGGTATATAATGATGTCACATTGAAGATGAAACTCTGAGTTTGTGTGTAGCAGTGCATCTGTAGATTGGTATTCTGGGCAAGATTTACGTTATGAATAGGTGCCTACTGGCATAAATTGTAAAAGATCTGGGCAGCTTTTGTTTTGTTAAATAAATTATGGTCCCACGAACAGATGGAACATATTGTGAACCCCATTGTCGCTAAGTTAAAGGTCTAGGCCTTTGTCCAGCACAGCTGTAGGCGAAATTTAGATAAAGTGTATACAGGGGTAACTTGGAACATCTGCTATGTTATTTAGCACCCTCACTCTCAGTGACCCTGTCCTGTCGGCACAGCACTAGCTCTTCATCTTGCGTAATGTGTCAATTCACTTAAGAGCAGACACCTTCGATTGTTTAACCCGTGCTTTAATAGACGTGTTCCTTCTTCTTCTTCCTTTGTCCGTGTTTGCTTATTCATAGAGCCTTTCTCACCAACAGCGCTGTAGCATAGTTTGAAGCTTATAAAATTATTTCCTCTTTCCCTTTCTGCCCACTTCTGTCCCTCTGTCCTTCTCACACCGGCTGTGTTTGCTGTGTGTAAGGTAGAACTTGGCCCCTATTTGTGGCCCCTCTGATTCATTATTCCTGGCATTTACATTTATGGGGCATACTCTTTAAACAGAGGTCAGTGAAGCTCCTAAGAAAGTGTTACATTTTTGCATAAAGTGATTGACTTATTTGTCCTGGATTTTTCCTTCTTTGCTTTTTTTTTTTCCCCACACCTTTCACCATTAACATATAAAATTTTCTCACGGCACTGAATTAACTCCTTAATGCTTTTGTGTAACAGTTGCACGTAATCCTTCTTTTTCAGTTTGAGTTATCTCAGAATTTTAGGAATTTTAGAATGGATTGGCATTTCTTTTTATCAAAATTTCTGAAAGTAGTAATGGTGTTTTGTTTTTGAGGTAGAATTATAGGGTCGAGTTGATAATATCAGGGATGGAACCAAGTCACGGATAAAGACTTGCCAGTATTTGTGAGTTCTCGAAAATGGCGGTTTCTTGTTAAAGAAACGCGGCTAAAAAAACAACAACAACAGAACATTCAAAATAAGAATTTAACCTGAGGCGGTTCCATCCCTGTATTCCATACAGTCTGTGAAAGGAGACCAGAAGGATATAGTTTAGCACGAAGTGATTGTAGATGCCCGGTTAAGCACAGGGCTTCTCCAGATCTAATCTTCCACCCTTTCTCTCACCTACTTTTTTCTGTCAATTATAATTCTTTCTATAGAGGTGAACGGGATTGGGCATTTCCCTGATGATTTTGAAGACATGCCTAAGACGAGAAACGACTCTGCACGGCATAAGAGGCGGAGCAGGGTTTCATCTAGTCCGAGGGTAAGCTCCCTTGTTATTTAGTTTTTAAAATTAGTATTCCTACTTTCTTTTTGTTTCTTTGCTCCCCATGTCACGCTCTGTTCATGTGAACTGTGAACACATTTTTTTGGTTGTTTTACCTAGGACTATAATATGGCCCACCAAAGGTATAAAACATGCCCAGCGAAGTTGTCTTTTACGGTATTCAATAGAGTGCTTCAAAATGGTCATTGTGGCCATGGATTTTGAAGAGACATGTATGGTATAAGCACGACCCTCTATAGATGACTAACAAACAAAACTGGTTCCTTACCTGAGAAAGTGGGGAACCCTTGGCCTAGGAAAAGGCAGTAACTGCAAGGCCTCTTCTAATTCTAGGGTCGTAATTATTGCCTGGCCCTATATAGGTGACTACATCTAAAACTGGTCACCCATCTGAAAAGGTTGGGCATCCCGGGTCTTAGTAAAAAAGGTAGCTGCAAAACCTCTTCTTCTTCTTCCAGGGCTGTAATTATAACCAATCTTTCCGCCCCTGTTCTGGCAAGAGATTCGGATGAAGCAGCCCTTGGCGGTATTAACAGGACAATTTTTATTCCTATTGACTTTACATGTAATATGCCCAAAGATTTGGGGCTCATGATCTATTTCATTACCAGGGCTACTAATAAGGGTGTCGCCCTATATGTTTCCAACAATTTCGAACCTTTTCCAGTTGTCTATGTGTATCTTTGGTGAACTTTGTTCCCAGATCACAACGCCAGATTTCAACAGCAGAGCCACCTTCGGTTCACAGACAAGTCTCAATGTAGACAAACTGGCCAGAAAGAATGAGGACAGGCTAAGAAAACTGAGGGACATGCAAGGTACTGTACACCCCTAGGCATAAATTCTTACATCTCATGTCCTTTTTGAATCTAAGCCATTAGACATAGAAAAAAAACAACAACAAAAAAACATGTCCAACATGGCGGAATGAGAAGATCTCGTGGCATGCGCTTGGCTACCGATGGCCGTACTAATTGATACATGCATAATAATGTACATTTTATTTTCATATTTGTCTGCAACTTATAAGCCCTTGGAGTGTTCAGAGTGTACTGTGGCTTTAAAACAGTACTTCTCAAATGAGCTACAGTGCTAAGAATTTAGTGCATTTTTTTTTTAAAGTGGGCGGGCAGAAGCCTAGCTTATGCGATGATGATTTCACTAAAAGTATTTAAATGGAAGAAAAAGCGTCTAGACAGACAAAAAGTTTTAGGGTGGAACTGAGAATGGAAATGCCTGTAGTCAGAGTGTGGATCGGGCGCTTCCTAGTCTATCACGTTCTCCCTTGCCGTGCGCGTTACTGTTTTCCCTCGATTTTGCAAGTCGTACTATTTTGTTTACCTCGAAAGTTGCTTCCCCCTTTTTTCCCTCGCCCCCTAGGCCAATCACGCATAGATGCTGCTAAGGCGATAGTTTTAAAGCCTTTGAGGAAGTGGATAAAATGTGAAGAATGGATATGGGTTTCCTGGTGTCAGTCAGTTACTCAAATACATGTAAATGGACTCTAGCAATAATCTGTATTTGACCATCATTTCCAGGTGATGATCTCTCGCTGTATGACCCGGATGACGTCCTTGACCGGTTTATGTCTAAACAAGGTCACAATAGGTGAGACAGGATTTTTGTTGTGGTTGTTTTTAAACATCACTTGTGTGATTTGGGAAGTGGCTTGTAATTCACAAGTGTGGCTTATTATTTGCATGCGTTCAGGACTTACCACAGGCATTGGCTGAGTTTGCAGCACTGCTTAGTATATATGTATAAATCAGAGTTCCTTTGCTAATCTCTTCAAAGTTTTGTCCTATGGTCTTAATCACTCTTCTGGCATTTTGCTACAGTTCTCTCATACTGTGATTCGTCTGTTCTTTCTTTCACTCAAGATCTGCCCCTGCCCTTTTTTATTACTTTCTTCTGAGCTCACCCTTGTGAACACCTTGAACTGTATATAAATATATCATCATGCCCCAAATGGTGGAGCTTAAGCCATGAGCAGTCTAGATGGAATCTCTCAACGACTGATAGACACACTGAGTCAGAAAACGATGACGTGGCATTTATCCTGCAAGCAGTCTCGACTTTCTACTACCTTCCTCCCTCACTCCTCCCCCCCTCCCCCCGCCA
>JAWQUT010000167.1:625028-643457 GCA_033807755.1 Ellobium chinense
CCCCCCACCCCCACCAGTTTCTTCTCCAGTCCATGAACGGGGCGGTAACTAGCACCCCTGCCGTCCCTGACATAAAGGAAGAGCCCGAGGGGCAGACTTCGATCCCGCGTTTCTTGGCCTAGACCTGGATCATCAAAGATTACATTGACAAACAGCTCTTTGCATTAATTCACTTTAGTGAAATATCACTAGGTTGCTGGTGTGGCCGCAGTGGTTAACTATTCCAAAAGCCGCCCACAGCATGTTTGACAAAGAAATGCGATCGTCAGCTGCAGGTGCCATAATCCCCTCCCTCCAGCAGTGGTACATTTTACTCTGTCCTTATTTTATGTCTTTTGGTTAACTTCTGTATCTTTCTGCACACAATAACAACTGCAAAATGTGTCTCCCTCTGCCTGAGCCCACCACATGTTTCTAAAGCCATTCAGAAACATGCCTGAGCCTAGCATGATCGTCTTTCCTCTCTCTTTTCCCATAAGAGAACCACCATCATGTTGCATGTCTGATGATCATAATCCTCAAAACTCAGATCAAAATCTCATCTCTCATCACACACAGAAAGAATCTGTAATAAGTTGTTGCCTTCCCTCGGCGCACACGTCACGTGAAAGTGGTTAGGTCAATCGCCCTCTTCAATGGGGCACATCTGGCAGCAGTAAAACACCTTAGTGCCTTCTGAAACGCACGAAACAGATCTGTCAAAGGGTAATTACTCGCGTTGGCAGTGTTACAATAAAGGAAACACTATGGCGAAATGCATTGCATTCTGGGAGTGCTGAGCGATAGATCAGAATTTCCTGAAGTTGTCTTTGCCTTTTGGACAGATTCTTTTAGTATTTCGGGATGTTGTTTTTTACTTAATGAATCTTCATACATACAGTAGCAGTTGTTTTGGCCAATATTTGAAGAAAATAAGCCAGGCAAAAGAGCTGGCACCTATTGATTTTGCAGAATTTTATAAAGTTTATCTCAGTGGTGTGTTGCACTTCATCATCCTGAGAAAAACTTCTTATTGAGTCAACCACACCTCAGGAGGGTATCAATTTTCTGCCATGTTTGTATCACTTGCAATCCCCAACAAAAGATCTGTCACCGACAATGAAGCTGTTTGCGAGATAAAGGAAGGGGATGACAAAAAATAAGTTCCACCCTGGGTTGTGGGTTGTAGTCAAAGCAGACACGGATATTGTGCCACAAAAGTCTAGTGTAATAGGTCGTAAAAAAACGTGAGCACGTCTCGCCGGCAAAAGGTTTAAAGTTACCGGCCTCTCCTCTCAATAATTATTTTGTGCAAAACTATCGGTGTTGTTTGGCAACCTAGACAACTAAGAAGAGATGATTAAACTGTTGATCTAGGTCACAGTCAGGGCGCATAATTGGATCGAAACCACATTGTAAGTAACTTCCCGCTGACGATTTTTTTTTTTTGGAAATTTTTATGGCACAGCAGCGATATAGACTACATTTTATGGCTCCTTGCCGTTGGGCATGATGCAGGAGTTCGAATTTTGAGACAAGGATTAAGAAGATAGTGTAGATAAAAAGTAATTCGTGAGGTGAGGTCTAGGCGTACAATGTATGGATTACCTTTTTGGGACCACCCATCCATAAAAGAGTTGGTGCTAATCTTTGGCCATTGAAAATATATCTTGCAAGGTTGTAAATCAGAAAGTACTTTATTTTGGTTCCACGCGATGTAAAAGTTAGTTCTTTGCGCTGTTGTAGTCACAGTGCGAAACTAAAATTTCACTGTGACCAGGGGCAGTGTTGCCTGACACGAACATGTTTTCAACCTAGAGGATAACTTTCTCAATCAGCAGGAGCGATTTATTGTTGCCTTTGGCATAATAAAAGAGTTAAATACCCAATTGATCCGTTCATCGGCTGGAGCTGCCCGAAGTTAAAAAGGAAATCGGAGATCTTGCTACAGATAGGATACACAGGGTGCAAAAGCAGACCCCGGGTCTTCGTCAAAAGATACCCACCAAATATTATCATTATCGGTGAGTTTTTTATTAAGCAGGGAGAAGAGAAGTTATAGAATTCTGGATGCATAATTCTTCTCAATGCCGATTTTTTTTTTCACGTTTTTACGTCGAGAAATTAAAGTGTCAAATTATATTGTTCTTGTGCACCTGGTCTCGGAATGCGTTATCTTTTCCTCCAAGGAAAGGAGTGAAATAATTTTTTGCAGCTCTGTTGGGTGTTAAAGAAATCAGTTTTACATGTGAAAGGTTGAGCTCTTCGCTTTTTATTACGAGAACGATATCACACCCTTCATAAACGTTATATGGTCCACAGAACATGGCAAGGAAATTGACACAAAAGAGTTAATAAATCACTGATTGTCCGATATTCATTGCCCTACGCGGAAACTTCAATCAGCGGGCCAGATGCTCACCAATCACCAGTGCAACTGAACGTCAACAGTGATATGATACGTATCAGATCAATATTATTACTCAAAGCAACTCCTGCTGCGCAGCAATAGGGTTAATGCTATACCTTCCAGACCTCTGCACCACCACGACTTCCGCTTCCGCAGCCTTTGCAAAAGATGGAAAATTCCTAAATCCTGAAAACCCTTGTCGATGCAGTCTTTTATTGCAGTTAAGTGCGAGCAACAGGCCTACAAGCAACTGGATACTTTGTAACTCTGGAATAGAAAATTCGACAGGCGTAACTCTGGCTTTTGTAACCTCCTTTGGAATACCTTGGTAACGTGTTTTTGTACTCTATAGATTCCCTTTTCAGACAGGGGGCGTGTTCCCTCCCGTTTACTTCCTCTGGGGGAAATCCGGCGCCGGCCAGGGTGGGCGTGCCGAAGATGCAATGATAAATAGCTTTTCTGCTGATAAATATACCACGTCATGGGTCTAGAGGCATTATGGGATTGTTATGGCCGCGGTCGTCTCAGAGGTGGCACCTACCTCACGCAATGGATGTACAATGGTGCCTAATTTTGTCGTAACGAGAGGCGAATTGTGGGAAAGTTATGTGTCCTCTTGCCCTGAAGGTGTTACCTTGTCACGCGACGACCGTATTAACATCAGATCGTAGCGCTGTGTCGTAAAAAAAAAAGATAATAATTGTAGCGGAATATCGTAAACAGAAGGAGCGTATCTCTCCTACGTTAGTCTTACATAGAACAGTGTTCTTTATGAAGGTTATAGTCTACTGTAACTTGCTAACTGTGGAGCGCGTGCAAGAAGCAACCTATATTAGGGTAACCCAATGAATTAGGCCATCGCGTAATCTGACCGAGAGCGAACGATCTGGAGATTTATCTCAATCTTGATCTGCGCTCCGCCCTGCAAATTTTTATGAACGAGGTGAAATATATGAGATTTTGACTACACGGCCTGCCCGAAGAAAAAGCAAAAAGGCAGTTTCAGGACATGAAACAGATGGGCAGTAGAGGCTCCCTTGCTGGGACGAGAAAGAATCAGAACGGGATAAAACAGAGAGGAATAAAACCTGAAGAGCTGCTGCTCGTCTTCAAGTTATGTTCCAGATCCATAGAACAGTTTTTAGTTAAGTCCGAGACAAGAAATCAAGCAACAAAGTCTTTGTTATATCAAGTGTAGACTTCTACTTCTTTAGGTTTAAGATAGGTCGCGGGAGGACAAAGAGTTTTGAAAAACATATTATCAGCCTCACTGGGAACTCTTTCTTTGAGAGACTCATTGTACATCATGATGTGCTTATAAAGTCGTTTTTTTTAAAAAAACTATTGTTGATTATTTTGTTTGATGGTACATGTTCTCACCAAATTGCTGCCTGTCTCTCGCTACACCCTTCCGCCAGTGCTATGCATGTAGGCCTATGTAGCTCTGCTGTTAAAAACCTTTGCCCTGCAGTATTGTTTAATAAATACCGTCACACAGGTAACCCCTATTTCATATCATTTTGACAAACATCCAGAAGAGCAGATGCTAAGCAAAACATAGGGCCGAGCCCTTTCATTGTATCCCTCATTGTGTGTAAGAATGATTGGTTAGTATTTCTCCTGTTGTTGTTGTTGTTGTTATTTTGGTCTTTGTGTAGTCGTCGAACAAAACTTACAAGTCATTTCACCATTGCTTCTCACTGTTTTTGGCAACCCTTCAGGATGTATGTTGAAGACCTTGAGGTTCGCTCAGACACGTTTAGCCCAGAGTTTGGTGTAAGTCACAAACTTGCCAAACTTTTATCCTTGCGTTACTCAGGCATACTCATACTTACTTTAATTATACATTGCATTTTGCACATTCATTTTGCATTATTATGGTTACATGTTTTATTGCAGCTTTATAATGCTTAACATAGTTTTACTTTTATTGTATGTTTCACACCATACCGTAGAAGTCCTAACATTTTCATCCTATGATAGATTGTAGATATACATTATGTACATTTTGATAGGCAGTAAATACTTTTGTCATCACAGTTGTCATTGTTATCATCAGCATCATCATTGTCTAGTCAGAATCATCATCATCGTCATCCTTATTATTTTCAAAAATATAGAAACTCTCAAAACTATGACATGAAAAAAAGTCAATAAACATTCCAAATTTTCGGCCGTGTGTCCTTCATAAGGGAACAGATTTAAAAAAAAAAATCATGATTATCATTAGGAACACAATAACAAAAAATTAAAAGTTCTGTCCAAACCAGCGAAGAGTAAGAAATATACTTTAATATTTAGAATTTAAAATGGACTTATATAATGATATAAAATAATTCTGAATTTTCGAAATAAAAATGTTATTCCTCATCAGATTAAATACAAAATGAAATAAATGGGTAAAAAGAGACGAAGGGTAAATGGCTTTAAAAGCGTTCACGGAGAAAGAATATTATCATCATCATCATCATCATCATCATCATCACCACTATTATCATTGATTATGAGTAATATATTAAAAATATATATTAAGGAACTGTCTACCAGTCAGTGTTAAACAATTTAATAATTATAACACAAAAGGGAGTAAGAATTTCACAAATAAAAATCACAATCTAATAAGAATCTCCAGTGGTAAAATTTGCCAAATTTTCGGTCGCTAGACCTTCATCAGGGCGAAATCACCACCATTATCATAATGGTCATCATCATCCATCTTTTTCCTCGGTAGCAATGCACCCTATTGTATGATTATTTCTTGAGGCTTTGGCTTGAAAACTTGTACAATAATTGTAGATACACTATAGTTATCCGCCCTGTGCCTTTCATTAGACTCAAAAGGTACTTCAGATACCGCAACCTCTACCGCTTCAAATGATGGCAAAGAGATGGAACGAATAAGCGCCATGAGTAAGACGTAGCCAGTTAATCCCCTCGTCATGTTTAGATGCCTCTCTGCTGGCACTCGTGTGTAGCGAGGTTTCTCCCTCGTGGCTGTTACGATCTTTTCGATGTAATGCCTCCACTTATGTTACAGTCATGTGTGAAGTTAAGTTTATTTAGTGGAATCCGTTCATTGAGTGGTCTGTTGTTGAGTGCATAGAGAGTCTGGACTTTTATTCCTCTATATGTGAGATAGGTAGTGTGCAGATGAAAATGTGGTAAAATTTTCAGTATCAGACACGGATATAGTTCATTTCTTTAAATCGATAAATTAAGAACAGCACTCAAAAAAAAAAAAAGACAGTGGCCCTTGTTAGCGTGAAATTAGCTATGTTCCAGATGTAAATATGTATATATTCACTAGCGCATAATATAGATCTATGTTACAGTGTTAGCGTGAAAACAGATACGTTTGAGATGTAAAGATATTTATTCACTAGCACATAATATAGACCTAAATTCCAAAGTAAATATTCGACTTCCTAGTACGATTTGCTTCATTAAAGAAGTTACTTAATGAAAGTATGCACTAGACATTATGAAACTTCGCAGCAGACATTAGGAAGGTATGCAGCATTATCATTACTTGAAAGGGCTGAAATCCTGACTTTGTAGGAAGACACCTTTCCCTTAGATGATATTCTGTTGTTTTACTCTCTACACTGGAGAGTGTCCTGCCAGTCTCTATGCATCGAAGAAGAATAAAATCGCATCCTCTTCCCTTTGTCTCACATTTGTGAAAGTAAACAAGCAAATAAATCCTCATGGATTCACCAAGCAGGCAGGCATTATCGAACCGAATGTAAGTGGTTTTTAGTCAGACGCCACAAAGTACATCATTAACAACAATTTTAACAGCAATCTTAGTGGCTTTAGCAACAGCAACTTTTGTTTTGCTTAATCTACTAGATGTACATTTTAGTCCGTGTTACTTCTGATCGTTTCTTGAATAGTAACTAACTGAAGTACATGTGTGTGCTAGTAAATAATATTCTTCCGAAGGTGTATACTATTTCAATGTTATACATATTTTTTTCATCATTCCTTCTCCATTCCAGCGCAGGTAGACATACTCGCATTCCTTTTCTAGCTGTACAGTTCTAGTGTAGCAGATTACTGATTTTTTTTTCGGACATCCCATCATTTATTTCTCTAAGATGTCAGTTTGTCTAGTGAATGTTACTTCATTCACAAGTGTGAATGTTCGGTCATTCATTTATTGTTCTCCTTCTTTATCATTGTTTTCTTTTATCAAAAATACTTTTGATATTAGAGAGCTGTTTTTTTCAAGTCGATTCTCTTAGGATCCTTATGGCAGAGGTTTGCAAGAGCATGTGGCATTTCCTGGTGTTATGAGCACAGTGCACATTACGAACTGGAATCAGATCTAAATTTCACTCGTAGTGGTAATATGCATTGTTGTAACACTAAAGATGCCATAAGCGCAGGCCTACCACTGCACTAGAGTCCGTTAGAGATCCGAACTTGATAATAAAGGCTGTCTAGAGTGTATTTACTAACACATTTCCCCCAGACGATATATCTCCATGAAGAATTTACAGATTGACAGTCATGGATATGTCTCTCGTGACTGGCACTTCAGATGCGTACCCAGAAATCTGAAAGCATAGATGTACATTATTAATTTATCATACCCTTAACAACTTCCTCGAGTCAGTCAATATCTTCACTAGATCTATATCTAGTGTGAAAACGTTACGTTGCGATAGTATTATCTGCGAGGCCATTTCTTTGGGCCTACCTCTTGACACTCATTGCTTGTTGTAAAATGAAGACGTGCTTAGAATTAATCCCTTCTAACAAATTTTGTCCCTAGTCATGTTTTTATTTGACGTCCATTTTTCTTTTTATTTTATTTTGCTGTTGAGTTTTTGTAGATTTGAAAAAAAAAATAGAAGTGATATAGACGTCCTAATGCCAGTACTGTATATGAATGTGTTTGTGTATGTGTGTGACGTAAATGTGGAATTTGATTTTCTTGGGTAGACAGTACTTATTGACGACAGTTTATCGAAACATTTGTTTGCGTGGACGTTCTGATGTATATGTCCATTGTACACTATTATAAAGACTATCACATTAGCGCAGTCATGCATCAATGCACAGACACTGCCACTCATTCACAGCCAGGTTGTGCGGAAGAATTAAAGATATCTAAAGAATTTTGATTTATGATGCATGGTTAACGGGATTGTTTAATTTTTCCATGAGAAAAAAAGGAGAGGAATACTCTGAGCCCGCCAAGCAACTTCAGGCGTGTACGGCTAAGCTGTGGGCATTGTTTATATAATATGCTGTTGGGCCATTTCTGTTGGCGTGTTGGTGGTTTTAAGTTATATGGGAAAAAAAAATCAACCCTTTCTTCTGTATTCCTTTGCTTGGACAGAAGAAGTAGCTTACTTAAACTGTGTTAAAAGGAACATCTTTTACCCATAAATAAACAGTAATTCAGTACTCACAAACCAGTAATAAATGGAAATTGAGAATTGCAGTTAACTGATTTCGTTATGGGCAACATTTTCTGAGTTCTTAGTAACGCTGCTTTGCTTATTTCATAATATCGATTTGAAAGTTTAGGTGCCATTTAGACTGTTAAATGAAAATTACTTTGATGTGTTTGATAATTTAATTTTCGATTGCACTCTTTTTCAGACCCCCGTCGCGTAATACCTTACTGGACGACACCTGGATGAGGGCTGGCAGTAAAGGTTCCAAATATTAATTATTGCAAATTTATCATACATTTTATAATAACATTCCATGTTTAGTCCCTATTATTTATTCATTTATTTATGTTTTTATCTGCGTATTTTTTAACAGTCAGACATATCCGTCCATTTGTAGTATGAAATGGAAAATACAGCATGTAACTTAATTCACATGCAATTTTGTTCTGTATCTTTTAAAGTAGAAAAGTGTGGAATTTGTGTTTGTCTACTATACTGCCTTGATTTTTGTTTGCTTTGTTTGTAGTATTACACAATTGAAGTTTGTTTGCTTGTTTTGTTTGTAGAAAAATAAAACACAGTTGAAGGTGTTTGTTTCAGATTTATGTTGGTAGCACAGTGTACTGTTTGGTTAGTTAAGGTCATGAAATATTATTAAAGTTATTATTCCTCCGTCCATATTTAACTCCACAGATTCAGGGATGTTTTCACTGATTTTCCTTTTGTTACCAAAGTCATTTACCGGTTATGCCTGTCATTTGAAAAGTGATGTGCAATTCTGAGTGTTGATAGGCGAAGTGTGAATAAACAACAACATTAACGACGATGACGACGACAACAACAAGAACAAAAACAATAACGATAACAAGGCCTCAGTATAAATTTATGAAATATGTTTTTTTTTTTTTTCTGAAACCACTTTTGGCACAATAGTAACGAACGTTTTTTAAAAGGCAAAATCCTCATAACTGAACCTCATAAATTGAGTCTCTCAAGACCACTCTATGATGTACAACACAAACTCTCTTCCTTAGTATGAAGGGGAAGACAGTTTTCTATCCAAGTGCAGTTGTTTCTTTATACAAAGTTAATGTTTTTCACACTAATTGACAACTGCAGAATTTGCACGTCGCTATTCACATTGCATGTTTGTTTATGCTGGAATCAGCCTTGGAATTGCTCAAGTTGATGCTTATGTTCTACTTAGATGCCTTGACCTCTGGGGATTGATGATTCCAGCATTGAACTGGCCATCTATGATAGTCTATGCTTGAAATCAGTGTGTTGTTTTTTTTGTAATGTGCTGAGTTGGCATAAGCCAAAAAATTGCGTGAATGGAATGTGTGCATGTGTCCATTTACATATATTTTGGCAATATTGTGATTTCTCTTTTTTTTCGCTCAGCTGAAAGTTCTTCCAATGAACGTAATTTTTTTTCCCTCGGTATTGACTTTACGAGGAATCTATATATAAAAAAAATGTTCTTTGCGAGCAAGAGCTTTGCTGTATGACTTAGCAAATCCTTCTGCTTACAAGTCCGACCTACAAAATAAGAAAAATAAATTTATTCCACCATACTGCCAGACATGTAATCTACTCTGATATTTCCAGGCCGTCGATGCCGCTGTTCATTTTGTTCCCTGTTTCCTCGTTTCGTCTTCTTGACTTGTGCACAAGTCTAGAAAGTGTACCAGAATAATCCAAGTTCTGGCTTTGAGCCCTGGTGGGCAAAAACGTTAAAAACTAACATATTAGGAGACAGTCACGTTTAGTGACAGTGTTTTTACCCCTTGAAACAGTAGGTTTTAGTGGGCAATGTAAATCAAAACCTACACTGAGAAGGAACAAAAACAAGGATTTAGTGTATTCTTAACAACAACATGTTGGCAATTTTATGGACTCGTCGCTGCATTGCACCAAGAGACCTGACAAAAAGTACCAAGCTGACATGAATATTATGTTTCATCTTTTGCCTTTGAGTGTCTGGGCTCGGCGATATTAATGTGCGATAGTTATTCAAGAAATTGAAACTCCAAATCGCTGCCTGTCGAGATGGCGTGTTTTTCTAAAGCATACCCTGTAATTATGTGAGTGGCATTTCTTTTTGGTGGGCTTTCATAAGATGCATATCAAGTTGAAATTGTATGCAGTCTTCATAATATCTGCCGCTTTAACAAGAGTAGGTTTATCCTGCACGTCTCATATTATTGTTAAAATTTTTATGAGAAAAAGATCATTAAATATTATCAGTATTTTTTTTCTAAATGCTTGGCTTTGAATAGAGAGAGGGAAACGGCTGGCTGTACAAAGGGCCATGCTTCAGTATTTTTTGTTTCGTTACTTTCATGGTTTTTAATCCTGAATTTGAACATATGACACACCTTATAATGACGCAATGAAACAGCAGTTCTTTGAATTAGCAACAGCCTGTGGCTTACCTCTCTCGACGGGCATAAACCACTTAAAATATTGCATTTCTCCAACTGCAAATGGAGTTAAGCCCAAAAACAACTAATGAATATGGTTCCAGACAGTGGCTTATGAATAATTTTGTAATTGGGATCCCTTAAACACGTCTAATACTCTTCTTTTTACTTTAACGGGCTTGGCTGTCGCAATCGTTCTTAAGGTTACACTGTTCCAGAACGTTTCCTTGCAATTTCGTAATATTCACCAAGGAAGCGATAATCTACTGGAGATGCATGGTAATGGAAATGAGATGTTAATTAGCAGATGGAAGTTTTACACGACGTGGAAACATGAGCCAGTGGAAACTTATAGTATGAATTGCTCTTACCAGCCTTCTGGCTGCATCTTTCCGCGAAGTTGCGTTTCGTTTCAGTGCTGTTGAACGGATCGCGGTTTTTAGTGTAGCTAGGGTTCAAGCCTGGGGCTGAACATTTTTACCCAGAATTCTGTTTTCTTTATCAAGCCTTGCCTTTCCACATGAGTTTCAGACTAGTAAAGCGAAATTTTTAGGGGCATGTTTATGCATTTAATGATTCTTGCGAATGCGTCCATGGAGCAGGTGCCCGCATGTCCGTTTTTGTTTCCTAGGTTTAAAAACCCATGAACCTCCCATGGAGTTAAAATTTGATCCGAGCAGTGATGTTTATCAAGGTTACTCTGAACCAATTTGGGACTCTAGGGACACATCCTTTGTGAATTTTATTGTTTTAAATTCATTCTCCCCCACCGCTGGAAATGGCTAAATTCTTATTGCAAGCTGTCTACAGAAGGAGCTGATGCGGATAAATTTATTCAATATACCTGCGAAAAGTTGAATATCTCCGACGACGAGGCTAATTATTATTATTATGATGATTATTATAATTGCGGTAAATCTTGAGGTGGGAAAGATATACAAGCACGTGATGTATATCAAGCAACATAGTTCCTGCGTCTCCATTTTTTTTTTCTATACTTGTCATGCTGGGATATTTGTGTGAGGCAAACCGACCAAACCACATCTACACGCTTTCGCGCTGTTCTGCTGTTAGCAGTTATTATGCTCAAAGGGAAGATTGTATGCAAAAAATAACGATTACGCTGAGAAAAGACCAAAACGCCAAATGATGTTCATTGACGCCTGCCCTTTTCAAAACCCCACCTACTTTGAGGAATCTGGACTCCAAAACACTAACTTGTCTGCAGACTTCACTAGAGGTAGTGATGTCCTGTGCAGAGATCACAGGTTAACAAAAATTGAACAGCTTTTCCTGTAAATCCAGAGATAGGAGCAGCTGATCAAAAGAGAACCATTAAAATTTACACTAAATTTGTGACTCATAGCAAATTTGCGAAATAGATGGAGAAATAAACTAGTTTTTTAATTTTTTTATTTTTATTTTATGATAATCTAAGGCAGAAGGCCTCCACGTAACTTAATTGCCACGAATGACATCATCCGGATCAAATTAGACCCTGCTGAACTGAATTGATGTAATTATGTTTGAAGATTTTTTTTTTTTTTTAAATTTTGTAGAGTAATCATTCTTGATGTTTATCCTCAATTTCACCTGTTTCTTTCATCAATTTACACTATGATCAGATTTGTTTTTGTTATTAATCTACTTGTTGGGGTTTTGTATCGTTGTTTCCATCATCTGGTAATTCCACCCTGTTTACAAAGGGCCATTGATTTGAACTCTTCTAATGCTATAAACAGGTAAACATTTAATTTCTTTGGTAAAAGAAAATAGTCGTCTGTCTGTGTCTTTTGGCACTGTGAGGTGAAAACTTGACCTTATGTGTAAGAATGATGAGTGAGAAGAATAAGTCATAATAATAATTAATATGGTTGTTAAGATCGCTGAAACATAAAGATCCTATGTTTTACAACATGATATGTGTATTATGTGCTTATTCATTGCATACATTCCTAATACTGTGAGGTTTGGCACTCCATTGTATTCTACTGTGATACTAATCGCCTCCAATATGTTGGAGTCAATAAATACCTCATAGGTTTTGAGAGAGGGGAAAAAATACAGTTCTTAAGTTCTTTTGATGAGCTAGACTGAGAGGGAGAGAAAGAGAGAGCGAAAGACAGACAGGCTGGCAGGCAGACAGGCAGGTACATAGGTAGGTAGGCAGGCAAGCAAGCAGGCAAATTAAGGAGAGAGGAAGAAAAAGAGATCAATGAAGAGATCGCTGCCCCACAAGGACTTACTGATTTCAGATCGAAGAAGTGACCAGTAATTGGTACGCGCATCCGCGCATCGTGGTTTTCACCATGAACTTCATAAATTTCTTCACAAAAATCGCAGCAATCAGGAACATCGTAAGGTGCTGTCACACATCTCACAGCACATATTTTATCTCGTGCATCGAAAACCACAACACAGAAGCATGGCGTGGATCAGTACAGTGATCAGATCTCGTTGACACTATCAACAAACGGTATTGTAAAATATGTCCGGCGCCTGAATGAATTACAACGGCGATGACCTTTGCATTCATACCTTGGCCTGTAGACAAGAAATTCATTCAGGACAAGCCACGGTGCAGTAAAACGCCGCTAGTGCTGGGCCGAACTTTCGAAACTTAGGACTTTCTATGAAATATCGGAGGTATTTAGATCGGTAAAGATCGAGGTACTCATTGTTCAGCCAAACCTCATTATGAGAGCTTCGGTCTAGACCTCGGCTCAAGCAGAAACACTGTCGAGGATCCTCCATTTCATCCCCAAACCACAAGGTCTGATTCTGAAACGCTCTAGAAAGGATCCTGAGCAAAACAACAATAATAACAATTATTATTATTATAATGCGGTTTAAAAGTCTTGTATCCAGGCTAATGCTCGCTCACGCGACTTCACACTATTATTACCCCAGCAGGCTTGATCCCTCGAGGACATTCTTAGCTCCCTGGGGAGCATACAGTACCGATGCCATTTACAGTCGCTGATCTTTAATGGTTACGGCGTTGGACTCAAGATCTGAAGGTCGTGAGTTCGATTCCCGACCACGGTCATGTTGTAAGTGCCTTGGGAAAGCATTTCATTCTCATTTTCCTCAGTCCACCCGTCTGTAAAATGGGTACCTGGCTATAGGCAGTGGAAGATATTGTCAGAATGCAAGTGATCAGCGCCTACAAATGGCAGCGGCACTGTATGCTCCCCAGGGAGTCGAGAAAGTTCTAGAGTGATCAGGCCTGCTGGGGTAATGATAGTGTGAAGTCGCGTGAGCGGGCATTAGCCTGGATACGAGACTTCTAAACCGCATTATTATTATTATTATTATTATTCTGACAATATCTTCCCCTGCCTATAACCAGGTACCCTTTTTACAGACGGGTGGACTGAGGAAAATGTGAATGAAATGCTTTCCCAAGGCACTTACTGTGGTCACGATCTTTAGATCTTGAGCCCAGCGCCTTATCTGCCTTAACGTTTTGAACTTATGTAAGAAAGGAATGGGCAGTTGTTTCCATCCTAAATAGCAGGAATAGATTCTTAAATAGACTCTTAATGACCTGTACTTCATCAAAGTAATCTAGTGCCGAATCTGAAAGTTAAGAACTCAGTGGGGCGGGGATTTTTTTTTTTTTTGGCCCTCCNGAAGGGGGAATGGGAGGAAAGCTTATAAACAATCTTTCCTTTATAGACCATATTCCTTAAGAAAGCGGAAGCAATAAAAATTTGAAGACTTCCAGTTAACAGAACATATTTCTATACGTATATCCTCTTTGGGTTTATTATCATATTCTAATTCTTTATTTTACATGAAATTCTGTTCCTGAATGGAGTCATGTTATACATCAAACTGTCAGGCCCAACTTCCTGAGTACAGATCTGTAAAGATATTTAATATAGCTACTGGCACAAGCGATAAAATTTGATACAGAAAAGTCTAGTCGGTGGAGCAAACATCGGGTTATTGCCGGCAGTCTAGCGCAAACTTCTGCTCGATGGATCAGGGAATACATAATCATGTACGTGAATATCTATGAAACTCTGGAGACTTTTCGCAGAGTCCTACCATCTCATGTCTTCAGTGCTATGCGAATCAAGTTACAATGAATTACTAAGAAATGCTCTGTTCACCAGACTACAATAAAAGTGGTTTCTGTGCTACAAGCGTAATGTAGCATAGCATAGCGTTTGCATCGTGATCTATCAAGAACACAGAGGCATTTTAAGGCTGCCAACTTAAGGTTTCATACATGTTCGATATTATCACTGAAGAAGCAGGAACGTAAAAATAGTCGGATTGATGCACAATCCAGTCATTCATATCAGTCCTGAGACGCACAAAGCACAACGCCATCATTCAGCAGAAAGCAAATAAAAAGCCATAACATACAGACGATAAAGTACGCCTAGGTCTTAAAACTTAGAGACGGATTAGGTCAGTTGGTACTTAGCTTCCTTATTATAACGGGCCCTTGCATATATTCATTTTGCGTCCAGAGCCACGATACTTTCTACTGATCCGATGAAAACAGATGGGCACATACACTGTTAAGAGCAATGGCGGAATGACGTCTGGGCATGGCGGATTCGTCCAACCTCATCAAGGGGACTCGGGCTGGCGTCGGACTGATCATACATCATACATGATACATCATACACATGAATGAGCATGCTCATTTTTTTGTTGTTGTATCACTTGGACAGGACGTATTGTTTTTATCGCTCCTGGAAGCTTTGCTGAGACATTTATCGCATAATTCTTGAATTTTTCGGGGTCATGCAGCAGCTTAGGGTACAGAGTAGCATATTCACTCTCAGTCTGGCGGGTACAGTAGATAGGTCTACACCACATTTTTTTTCTTTGCTGCGAAGCATGCAGAATCACAGGATCAATGATCAGGGAATCACTTAATAAAAACATCATTTTGCGAGATGAAACACAGAACACACGCACGACATTCAAACCACAACTGTTCTGAGCTGCAAAAGCGTAGAGTGTATGCATGTGTATGGTGTATGGAGACAGTTTGTGTATGGCCAGTCGGACACCCCCTGTATGATGTATGATGTATGATATATGATGTATGATCAGTCCGACGCCAGCCTTACTCTTGCAAACCCCGGAATAAGGTCCATAGTAAAAATTTACTGGTTTTTTTTTCATCAGGGAGAAGTCTGGGACCATTGGGGGGTTGGTTGTGATGGACATGGAGGTGGTCTGGGATACAGAAATTCGTTTTAACAGCAAAGTGGAAGAGCATAATACCTGTGAGCAATGTGGGCATTATCACCGACGGAACTCTGGCATAGCTTGTGCTAAATAGGACGAAGCATTTAGGGATTTGTATCCATGAAATCCGTCTTTCGAACAAACAAGTGAGGGCCTGCAGGAAATTTCTCCTTGATCCCAGGAGTTACATAATCCTGTTCGTGTCCTCTTCTTGGAGATCAACATGGCAAATATTCATCTTTTCCTGCACCTTGCCCATGCAACACAAACACACACTTATATTACGACTGAGATTGCGAAGGTTCTGGTGAAAGGGACTGGATTCATAACTTGCCATAAAGCTATAATCTTGTTACATTTAGCAGAGTAAGTAACCTAATATTCAGATTAATACTTTATCTCAAATGATTAGCTTGACTAAAATTTGTATCAACACTTCTTTAAGTTCTTTGATTATCCTCTCGCCCATTCCATTACCTCTGAAACTTCCCCCTGTGTGAGGTCCCCCACCTTTCTGAGTTCCAGGGTCCACAATACTTTCTATCATGTTAGCTCACAGACTAAACCCAGTGACACTAACGACTGCCCGTAGCTAGTGTCATCTTCGTACACTGTTATATTCACCTCTCTGTTTCTCATCTGTTCACTCAGTGCGTTTGACGTTCATGATATGACACGGCACGTTTACGGGCTATTTTGAGCGCCAGAGGTGCCCCCCAGCAGTCATGCTTACCTTAGAGTAGACAAAGCCGGAAGGGTTTCTTTGTCTTACAGTATTCTCAACTGTAGACCAAGACTGATCAGCCGTCAACAAATCCTCCGTTACTACCCCTGGGCAGACTGACCCTCGGAGACCTGCAAACCTCACTCCTGGTGTCGTTCATAGAGGGCCAAGTCACTTCTGCTGGATGCACGTCACGTGCATGGGCACAACAGATAACCGGAAATGCTGTGTGATCATTTTACTGGAGTAGCTCCGGAGCAAATGTAGTTTCCGTTCATGTGACGTCACACATGTAAATATTTTTCTACCGAGTCTACTGTCTACAGAGGACGTGATCCATGCCTGTTTCGGGCTGGCTCAGAACTACAATTTGAAGCCAGAAATAGAACTTCGTGATTTCTGTACACAAATAAGTTCCTAAAAGAGGAACAGGTATATCGAACTATGACCTTTACACGTATATTTTTCCAGCAAAAACGGAGTGGGACAGAAGAGGAATAAGACATTGGAAAGTCCATTGTGATCAGATGCAACAAAATGTCAGAGACTATTGTTCTTTATTCCATAACACATTTTCATGTATGCCACAATCTTGTTCTAGACAGTTTCAGAAAGCTGACCCATTCACGAGCGGGTCATTTTGTTGTTGTGTTGTGTTGTATGTGTGTGTATGTATGTATGTATATATATATATATATATATATATATATATATATATATATATATATATATATATATATGTGTGTGTGTGTGTTGTTTTTTTTTCGTGTAGTATAATAATGTGTATTTGTTTTTAAAATTCAGGCATTTAACCGGGTTCGTATCTACAGGAAAACGAACCCCAAAAAAATCTATATAGCAGAGATTCCCATGGTAAAATATAAACAAATATAGGCTTTAATTTGTTCGTTATTTTTTCCATGATTTATTTGTGGGTGGAGGGGGAAGGATACAGGTACTGTAATTAAATTTCTGATAAGACCGCTGTGAGGCCTAGGTGAGGATTGAATGTTGTCGCCCATCATGTCCAAATTCCAAATTTTTATTTTATTGTTATTTTTGCGCTAGTGAAAGGTAGATAGTTTTTGGTGAAAAAAAAAATAGAAGGTTTACCGTTACAGTCAGAAATTCAAAACTTTTTATAAAGATTGTTTCTTATTTACCTCTTCCGATCGCTATATTTTCTCATCTCTTCATTTCATGATGAAAGATGTTGTCCCCATGTACACCAGCGGATGAGACAGTGCAGGGACCTACTATGACCATGACATGCGGATTTTGTGCAATGTAACGAATATTTGTTGGACACTTCTTGTTTTGCATCAGATATATTGTATCTAATTTTCATAAGATATCTTTAGAACTCTCAATCTGCTCTAACAACAATTACATCAAAATACATTTATCATGAAATACGAAACAACAAAGCAGGTAACTTAATGTTTACCATGGATACGCTGTCGGCTTTGAATGTACTGAACTGTTATTATAAGAAATATTACAAAATCGTGTTAGATCTCAAGATCGGCAAATCGAAAACAAAATACGGCTAGACCTAGACAGAAATAGCATCTTATTGCACATGAGCTCAATCTGCCAGTGTGGCGCAATAATATGTCGAAAAAAATATTATGGGGTGGTTTTTTTTCTTTGGGGNNNNGGGGGGGGGGGGGGGGGAGGAGGGGACATTTAGATCATCATGTAGATCGACGCTGTTCTTTAAAAGGCTGAAACTTTTAAATCATACCCCAAGTATGAGCATGAGCCTTCTATTCAGTTTCAGTATCTTAAGCCAATCTCTTCCAGTTCATGACTGTTATATAATCAAGAATCATGATAATTATGTCACTCAGAGGCTGCAGCAGGCAGTGTATCTATGAAGCAAAATCTTAAATTCAAATCTAAGCCCGCGACTTTATATGTAATTCATATTCCACAATGATCGAGAAAGTGATAATGTTTTTATCAGAATCACTATTGTGACTTCAAACAAATGTTGTCACTTAAGATTTTGTAAAACTCAAGATGTTCTGAAATTTTCAGTGTGGTCGTTTTTTTTCCGTGATTAAGATCAGTTATACCACTGTGGTTGTTGTATTCATGTGGCTATAAACTTGATGGAGCATTATGTTCTCTTTATCGTTGGCCGTCTAAAATTCGAAAAACAAAAGCACGCGCGCGCGCTCGCACACACACACACACACACACACACACACACACACACACACACACACACACACACACACACACACACACACA
>JAWQUT010000167.1:643534-669750 GCA_033807755.1 Ellobium chinense
CACACACACACACACACACACACACACAAAAGGCATGCGTATCATATCGAGTAGCAGCATCCAAGTGTATCTCAAGACATGCGCCTTTCACTTTTTTGATCTCACAAGAAAACTGTCTCCATCAGATAAGACCAGAACACTTGGGAGTGAATCAGAGGAGTCTTGCTACCATCGCAAAAGATGCTCACTTTTTTCCAGGACATCTTCGTTGATTATGCTGAGAGAAAAGGCAATGATGCTTTTATTCATCACTAATGTGAAGTTTTAATGAAATCACAACAGCTTGGCAGTGCTTGCCTCATAAAATTTGTCCAGACTAATGATATGATCCCTGAGGTGAAAAGAATAGATCCCGAGCTGTGAGATGAACGTTGGATGATACTGACTGACATATAAGAGGCCATTGTTAGACATCTGCAATGATAATTTATAAATCAGAACACCATTACAATAACGGCAAAGGCTCACCTGACATTTTTAGTATGTCTAAAGGCTGGGATACTTCATTTATAAGTGAGAAAGAGAGGGTAGCAAAAAGAAAACAGAAATATAAAGAACGATTTTGATTTTTTTTTCAGTGTCTTTGGATGGCAGCAAAGCGAAACAAAGAGTACCAAAAGAAAGTGGGGCTCTGTTATCATATTTTCTTCCCAACCTTTAAATATTTTGTTATATTCATTATTATGGTGCTTGTTTTCGCATATCAAATTGATTATTTTTTGTCGTTTATGTGTAATTTTGATGAGTAAGTCCGAGGCCACCCACTAGATTGAACATGGACACTAAAAAAGAATGAAGGAATAATCGTCAGAACTTTGTACCTGTATTAGAGGGGATATAGTGATATAATATGAAGCTAAACTGAAAGCTTTTATAGACTAAAACCTTTTGCTTTGCATTCTTTTCTTTTTTTTTAATTCGAGGGCTTTGGGTGGAGAGGAATAGAACTACCCACACTGCATTTAGGCTCCTTTGTTGATCAAAGTTGGGCCGTTTCAAGGGAAAATGCAACCTCTCGATAAGCGGTTGAAATTTTGCCACAATAGTACAGTGAAAATGACCAGAATTTCTCATGTATTCGAGACTTTCTTTAGCCCTCCTTTTCATCCTAATTCCCAATGTCCGTGTCTGTTCATTGAAGTCCAAAAAAAGCAATCTGATTTTTTTTCCAGCAATGATTTTGGGCGATAGTCTATGGATTATAGTTACTTCCCTGCAGTGAGGAAGTTCAAAGAGAATTTGGATATAAAAAAGAACAAAGGGAGAGAGAAAAAATCAAGGGCTGCGGCAACCACCGAAAATGCATTGTCTCGTGGTCACAGCGGCTACCTCAGGCCTGAAAGAATAAATGAAATCTACGCTTTTATAGAGAACGTCCTAATCTCCATGTAATGTAATGGCCTCTGTGGCTGATACTGTGAGGGGAGCTGGTTAGCGATGAACTAAAGGCTGTCTATTATGAACAATGCACCTTTAAGAACTTCTCTAGCTGGCTCGTTTTCCAAGCCTATGTAAGAGGCACAGGGAATTTGTTTCCACAAAGATGGCATTCATTTGCGGTCATTGTAACGAGCTGCATTTCTACGTCTTTGAGGAGCAACGGTGGAAAATACAAGAGTTTTGCCTGAAACGAGCTGACTGCTGCGGTGCTCTGGTAATTTAGGTAATCCTCGAAGGCCATAACAGTTTCATGCAGGCAGCTCAAGAGCACGCAAGGCTGGTCAGCGATAGTTGGACTATTCATCATTCTTGTCCTTGTAGATGACCAGTCCTGCGTTAACAGTAGCCTACAAAGGACACATAATAAATTGCTGTCTGGTAAGCCGAGGCCAAATCCCAGCGACGGCATTCAAAACAATAGCAAAACAGTCTAAACTAATGTATCACTGTGAACAGAGAACGATCCTGAATGTCTTAGCATAGTAGTGTCTGAAAGTGTAAGGAACACAAACAAAGCACTCCCGGTTTAAAACACACACAGACACAGACAGACACAGACACACACAGGTACACAGACAGACAGACAGACAGACAGACAGACACAGACACACACACACACACACACACACACACACACACACACACACACACACACACACACACACACACAAACACACACATCTGAGGCCGCGTATGACAGTTCTGGTACTATACAATCTAATAGACATTAACCCATGCCCATTATTCTCAAAGAAGGTTGAAATGAACTTGATGCGAGCTCTTAGATCACCGAATGCCACTGAGCCGTTCTCTGACAGGAAAATTACATGCACTTGACTTAGGCCCTGGGTCTATGGGTCCTTAAGGGACACAAGATCTTGGGCAGTTGCCCCAGTGTTCTAATGAAGTGGCACCACTGCTCCCGGGATTGAGAAATTGCCTTGATATCTTGAAAACCATCCATCTAGCGAATGGGTGGTTTTCAGGAATTTCTGGAGGTTGCGGAAGCAAATCCCTTCCGCGACGAAAAAAAACCAAAAACATTTGTGAATCATGAACCATGGGTGGCCCCAGTCCCTTTAGAGTGTCAGGGAGTCAAAGGGCCGAAACACTTGTTAGAAGGGGGTAACTTCCTCTGAAGATCTTCTGTTGCCTCGCTCTCCGAGTAAGAGAGTTTCCTAATTACTATCACAAATGGCTTGAAGCCACGTTAACGACCACACCAAATTATTAAATACGCTCCTACGTGAGTCTCTCAGCTTCTATTTCTCTGTCTACAATGCTCTAATCCAGGCTGTTATGCAAAGGCAGATAATTTCTCAAGAAAGAGAGAATCAAACAGTTAAATTCTCATTCCCAAAATGACAAAACGCGATTTTTTCCACAGGACGAAGCCAGCTCACAACAATATTTACTTTTTCTTAATCTTTTAGTTGTTGTTGCCGCGCTAGTGTCATTTCCATTTTGTTTTCTGGCTGTTGTAGTTGTTGAAGATGGCAGTATGATGATCGAATAAAGAATGTAATTGATCTATTTTTCGAGAACATTTTGCTCGCATCTGTTTGAGGAGCTGTTGCAATGTATGCCGTTAGCGTTGCGAAGTTTCTTTTCATGCCACGGTGCTGCTGTTTTGATGATGGCTGCTGCTGCTGCTGTTGTTGTTGCTGTTGCTGCTGCTGCTGCTACTCCCGCTGTTGCTGTTGCTGCTGCTGCTGCTCTCGTTGATACCTAACAAGCACCACGTACACTGTGACTCCGGTCATATTGGTGCTATTCGCCTAAATAGCCACGCCTACAACTATACCTGTGAGCATGAATGAGGCAGGCGGGAGACCAGAGGTCGTCTTGACAGCCCAGGGTCTCAAGTTATGCCTCTAGTCGCCGATTAGCGGAGACTTCGACATTGTAATTCCTATGGTAATTCGTGTTACACGGGAGGTCCAAACACTGGCTAACTATACTTGATCTTGTGAATTCTCTTCATGCTCACCGATCACTGACTTAAGCTTTCCAAGAATGCCAACAACGCGACAGTGGAAAGGGTCCGCGCATTCCTGATGAAATTCTTAAGCCAAATTCCACCTCAAAACATCACGATATGAACCTATTGTCTTGTTGTGTGGGCGGTTGGTGCAAAGGATGTTACTTGGTACAGTTCTAATAAATTACGCGTGTTTTGAAATTGCGGTATCCAGAGGTGACGATATAATAAGATGATACGATTGTGATGTTTGCGGCGAGGGATATATATATATATATTGTACAATAATGTAAACTTAGTATAACAGGTGTTGATCAGAACAAACTGATGCTTGCAAGGCCATCGCACGGTTATATCTGACAGTAATGAAAAGCCAGCCATTTATTTCGGTAGTAAAGACAATGTTGCAAGACTCTGTACGTGACACTATTGTTTTAATGCAATGACCTCCGTGCCACTTACACTTTGTCTCATTAAAGCAATCAAACGCATGGAAAATGCAGATCTGCCTAACGTTACGGCAGTGTTTCTTTCTTCATTCATGTGTACTTGATTAAACGTTTTAAAAAGGCTCGTTTAAAATGTCTCTCCGTACCCGACACAAAACTCGATAATTTATTTGCATTGCCAAATGTCAAGTATGGCACTACCGAAATGCACTTGAATTTTGTTTTCTTTTCCCATTCTTAGAGAGGTGATATCAAGTATCAGAGTAAAAGTGCCACTCTACAGAGCGCCTGGCTGCCACCAAAACCCCGAGCGTGTCAGTGTTTTAAAAACGCATTCGGCCTTGTAGCCGCTGCCAGCCGGTTGCTTCGCCATGTGCAAATGAACCCTTTTTGAAATATTAAACAATCCCGCTGTCGCTTTCGAGATTTCAATTTTAGGACATAAATGTGAATTGATGCGCCCCTGGACTAGCCACAGACGGACGTAAATCGGCACCGCTCGACGTGGAGGTGTGGGTTGAGGTAGTAAATAGTCCCCTGTCTCTAGACGACAAAGCAGTCCCAGCGACGACGCTGACACTCTGGGTATGGCGGTTTTTTTTTTTTTCGTCCGTTGNGTATGGCGGTTTTTTTTTTTTTTCGTCCGTTGTCCTCCAAAAATGTCTCGGGAAACGTCTTTTAAAAAGCCCGATCTTCTCGATTCCACAAAGTCGTGCCGTAAACTGTAAACCTGACAAGCCCGGGAAAGAGTAGAGCCCTAAAATGTGTTACCTCGACGCCTCCGGGATCGTAATTGTTGCACTTTTTGTCCCGATGTCATCCTGGGTCACGTTCTTAAGTTCCAACAGGCCTGTCCAACTGCCGATTTAGAGCCCTTAATTGGATCGAGAAGAGGGGATAGGGTTTGGTTGAAGATTTTGGGAAACTGGTTGATTTCTGTTGGAATAGAAGGGAAGAAATGAATCTGGCTCACAGACTGATGGATCAATGAAGGACTAACAAATAGAAAGACATGACGACGGACAGATACTCATAGTCGAACAGAATATCGAATCAACTGATAGACCAACAAGCACAAAAAAGAGTACATAATACTGTATGTACTTAGAAAATTGCTTCATCTTCCTGGCTAAGTGATAAGAGATACACAATGGGTTTAATTGTGGATGAGGGTGAGCAGTTACTTCTATGAACAATGCCATGACCTTCGGTTCAGCATCTCAAGCTCACAGCAATGAAGAGAGAGAGGAGAAAAGCAACATCACTCTCAAAGATGATGATTTAAGAAGAAAAAAAAATAAAATGGAGCGACGAACACAAGAGAAGAAAAAAATAAGGTTTGCTTTTGACGGACACTTTTGGGAGAAAAGTCAGGCTCTCCTTAGACACCATGAAGCCAGTTAGGGCGGTGTGAATTTGCTCAACAAACTGATTCACCTCTGGAGGTCAGCCGTTAACACCTCGCGCATGAGTTGTCACCAGCGCGAGGCCCTTGCCAGATGCAAAAGTCAACAGCTCCTTTACCTTGTCTAGCAGGAACCCGCGAAAGGGGAAAACCTTTTTGTGAGCGTGTGTTTGTTTGCATGTGCCATTTTCGTCTCTTTTAAGACAAGCACCGCTGGTAAAAAAGGGGGAAGAAAAAAAAAGATAAGATTTCTACTGTTAACTCTGCTCTGCCAGTCCTGCTTTTTAATAATTTTAGAGGTCTTTCTTTTTCAGCCACGTGCTCCGGGAACCAATCAAACAGTCTGTTGACACGCCCTGACTTCGCGCATGTGTAAATAGTGTCGTGCTATTGTTTCAACTACAATACGTGCTCTTGACCGCCCTGGGAGAAACTGGGCTGTCTTTCCTTCGTTTCTGAGAGCAATGCAGTACCAGAATGTGAAGTAAAAGGTGTGCCGTTTGTCTTTTTCTAAACAAAAAAAAAATTATGCACAGGAGATAAGCAAGACAAGTTGGAAGAGTGAAAAAGAGACATAGAGGCAAAGTGGACAGAATGACAAGACAGGCAGGCAGGCGGATAGACTTTTTTTTAGTAGTGGAGAACCGTAGCTGCATTGCATTCGGTTCCCGCTACGCTGGTTTTATGTCGCCAGGAGAAGGGTAAAATGGACTGAGCTTGAGGAAGAAGGGTAGATAGTCACCTAGCCGGAGAATAGGATGCATTGGTTAGCGCTGTAATTTATGTTATGCAGCTAGTCAAATTGAGGCTTTCTGGCTAAGTCAGGTTGTTGGTATGACCTGGGCGCATTATGTGTATTATTTCATTAGATCTAGAAGTTTTTTATCTAGCATTATTTTGGCCCGAGATATAAGTGTGTGAAGTCGCATGGGGCCACCCCATAAAAGAAAAAAAAACCTGAGCAAATCTTCAATTAAGAACAGTTCTACACTATATAATTCACCTAATATGCCTCAGACACCCACTGTCACACACACGCACACACACACACACACACACAAACACACACACACACGCATGCACACAATCATACACACACACTCACACACGCATACACACAATCACACACACACACNTTCATTAGATCTAGAAGTTTTTAATCTAGCATTATTTTGGCCCGAGATATAAGTGTGTGAAGTCTCATGGGGCCACCCAATAAAAGGAAAAAAACAATCTGAGAAAATCTCCAATTAAGAACAATTCTATACTATATAATTCACCTAATATGCCTCAGACACTCACACACACACACACACACACACACACACACACACACACACACACACGCGCACACACACACACACACACACACACACACACACACACACACACACATGTATCCACAACTGCTTGCCTTTAGCCCAAGAAAACCAATGGCATTGCTTACAGACACGATTTTACCCTCGATTTCTGCAACATGCAAAACAGTCATACTTGATGGCTCCATTCAGCTTCAGAACTTGGTATCTCAGTTTCTAGTTTAGCGACATAAGCCTTATCAGGACTGGCTGCAAGACATAGATCTTTCAAGATGCAGTAGCTGGAAACATTGAAAGAAGAAACTAATATGTTACAGTGGAGCTCGATAATGATAGGGTGATCGGAACTTTCACAATTTTACCTGTGGTTCTGGGACATGATGGAAATCCTAAACCAAATTTCTTGTTTACCAGCATGTCCTTGGCCAGATTTGTGACCGCACTATAGAAGGCGAGTATCCGCGATGTGTAGTTTGCATCATCTTCTTCTTTCCTTACCTCCTACCCCAGTATCAATATCATTAATGCGATATGAATGGAACGTAAAATTTCTTAGGAAAATTATTGATGTTCATTCTCCCTTAAGCCCTCTCCCTTTCTTTCTCTCGCTCTCGCTCTCTTGCTGTCTCTCTCTTATTCTCTCTCTCTCCTTTCTCTCACATACACATGCACCCGCGCCGTCTCTCTCGGTTTTTTCTAAAGATGGTCGATTTAAATCCGATCCTAATGCTACAGGTCCGGCACTAGTAGCTTAATCAGGTCTTGAGCGAAGGACACACGAGGCTTTCAAGAAAGCTTTCCTTTGCAAAGGGCGCACTATATGGACAACAAGACATATAATGTACTAGACCTCCAGAGTAACACCTCTTGAGAGTGGGCCTCCCCCTTCCTCCCTCCTACCCTCCCCTCTTCCCCAAGAGGACAGTAGTACGGTCCTGACCATACATTAATATTTATTATGTCCAATAATAATGAAAATTTATGCGGTCTAAAAAGCAAGCTATTTCTTACTTTTGTTATCTATGTACAGTATATCTATTTCTTATTTTTGTAAACTACAGTGTATAAATTATATCTCACCTTAACAGTTGTCACAGACTATTCAGCCGTGAACTGGTGAACATATAGAGAAAATCATGGCAACAAGCCGAGCAGCATTGATATGTATGAAGGCTATTATTTGTTGAACAACCATAAATCATTTAGATACCATTAGTCTATGTCCTTCAGTCTGGGAGATAATGACATCGAATTCCTTCACTGTCCAGCGCTGGAATGAAAGGTGTAGTCTTTAAACACACGTCCTTGCAAGAAACGGGCTAAGCGGAACTCGATATTCCTCAAGTCGTTTCGCACAATTAATTATTCGTATCCTCTTGACGTCGACGTTAGTCAAGCAGCAAGTTATGTCCGGTATAACTTGAACAAACTCACTGCAGGACTTTAATGTTTCGTTAGATATCCAAGCCTTAGAGTGACCGCTGTTAGGTCCATCTCCTGTTTCTGTGGTCTGCAGGCCAAGACACAACAAGGTTGACGAATATAATTGACCAGACACACTAGCCAGGGGTAATTCATCAAAGGGGATTAGAGATCCTATCCCATAGAACATTGCATTTTACGGAAACAAACAGAACTGTGTACAATGACCAATATCTTGCTTTTTTGTACGGGGACAGACGTGAGCTTAAGACAGCATTAGTAGTTATTATTTATCTCTGTTGTTTGTTTCATGTTAATGTGAATAATACAGTAGATAAAAAATATGCGGTCACCATTGCCTTTTATAGGTCGATTTAGCCACTTGTATATACTTGTCAAAATTGGTCGTCCCAGCAAACTCAACCCAGAGATTAATATCTTTTCGCTGCAGAAAGGGAAGGAAAAAGGAGACGGAAAANGGGGGGGGGGGGGGGGCAAGGGGGTAGAGTGTGTAGATTTCCACGATTTTGACGTCTTATGGCTCCTACAAAATGCCTGACTTACCACAGTTTCCTGAACTCCAAACGCATTTAATGCAAGATGAATATGGATACATTGATTGATGGTCGGATAGAAGAATATCGTAATCGGAAGTTTTCTGTGGATTCGTGACATCAAACAAGAAGCGTATCGATAATATCCCTCCACCCACTAGTTCTGTTAATGAACTTAAGAAAAACATCTGTTATGACAGCAGACAACAATGAAGTTTCCGCTCTCGAGTCAAAAGTTTGTGGCAGAGTGAGATAAACAGGAAGGGCGGACATTCTGATGAGTCTTGAAAAACCCGCATTCATTACTGATTAACAAACAGTCTTCGCTTTGCACAAAATACATGTGATAAACCTGTTTATCAGCGACTCAAGAGAACAAAATCGGGAATATTAGCAAAGAAACTCGTAATTTATGGAGATATCACATTTCCCACTTGCTAATTTCGCTAAAAGCTTCATAATTCGATATTCTGTATTTAAGATCATGAAAGACTGAGCGACTCTGACAAGCAGTGTGACAGTTTACCAACATGTTTTTTCATCGAGCTAACAAGCCTGCTTTAAGTCTGCCCATAACCCTCAGTATTATTCCCTCCTTCATACTGATAAATTTGGAGCCAGGACCGTATTTACTTCCTTTCCCAGCCTCCACCCGCCCGAAAATATGTCGTCCGCGAGACTATCAATATATTAATAATTGCTTGCTTTAATGTTACTGCCTCTAAGGTTGGGGGTCTAGTCTCCTGTAGTGCATATTGGATAGAGGCGAGACTGGCAGTTTCGACCCTTTCCAGAAACGTTATTGAAACATCAACTTGTCCTACAGCTAAAGATGCTTTTTTTTACGAATGATAGCAGTATTGTTTGCCCTGATGAATTCCGGACCCCCAGAGCCCATGAACGTATTCTCAAAACGTCGTGCTTAATTTTGCGATGTCGTCAACTTGTACAGGAAGCCTTGTGTGTAAGATAAAACAGCCCAAAAAATCGACGAGGACGAAGGGGAGAGGAGAGAAGGAGGAAGGAAGGAAACCAGTGAAATATCGAGAACAAAATAAAGAGAATAATAGTCTGTCATTATTTTCTGCTTCGTCTCGTAATTTTTAAACCTAATATAACAATTATAGAAGGAGATCGGTTATCTTTCAACGCCGGGGCGTCAGGAACTATGAGGCCAATGCTTAATGGAGACGTTCTATCCTGTCTTTGTGCCCGTAAGTAATCGAAAAGTGGCTTCTTATTTTTTTTGAGAAAAGTTTAGACAAGAGTTTCATTGCTCATGTAAAATTTCAGTGTGGTTTCTTAATTTTTTGATGACAGTTTAGATGAGAGTTTTATTGTTCATGTAAAATCACTTTGGCTTCTTAGTTTGGTGAGAGAAGTTTGATGGGAGTTTTTTTGCTCTTGTAAAAAGTCACTGTAGCTCCTTTTCTTTTGGATGAAAGTTTAGATGAGAGTTTCAATGCTCATGTAAAATTCATTGAGGCTTCTTCTTTTTCTTTGGGAGAGGTTTATTTGAGAGTATCATTGTTTATGTAAAATTCGCGGTTGCTTCTCATTTTGAAGAGAGAACTTTAGACGAGAGTTTCTTTGCTCATGTAAAATTCACCGCGACTTCTTCTTTTTCATGAGAGAAGTTTAGATGAGTTTTATTGCTCATGTAAAATTTACTGTGGCTTCATATTTTAAAGACAGAAATTTAGATGAGAGTTTCACTGGTCATGTAAACTTCACTGGATAATAGCCATGCCCTCTATTGGTAATCGTTTCCGCTGTAACATCTTAAATCAAACCGTCATAGTTTTCCAAAAAATCCAGACCTCCAGTTCAATCAACACTGTTTTGAGAAAGTGCATGCAGATACATTCATTGACATATTATCTGAGTTTCATTAAAAAAAAAAAAATACTTATCAATCTCTGGGAATCCACTCTTCAGTTATTCTGAAACTGAATGGCATTTCAAAGACCTGCTAGTTAATAATGCCAATTTAGAAACGCTGCCTTTGGTTATAGCAGTCACTCGTTCGCTCACACGATTTACAAATGCCCACAGAGTTCCAGCTTGAACCTGAATTGTTTACACTAATGAAAGGACCCCTCAGCAAACATACAACTGTGAGAGTTCTTTAAAAAAAAAAATAGGCCAATCTAGACGCACATTTAATTCTTCTTCCTAGCAGCAAAGTACGCACGTGAACACATATTCTTAGAGCAATGCGTCCAAATTAAATGAAAACAAAATCTATCTTTTTAAGGTTGGTTGTCACTTCTGTAAATAATACTATAAATCGACTACTGTCGAGGCAGCTGTCGTTGGAAACACGGACGGCAGCCAAGAAACAAAAAATGCGAAATTCAATAAATTGTCCAAACATTAATCGCCGTGACCACTAAGTGTCGCCTTTTCCTCCTTGAATTTCACATTATCTTCATAATAACTTTCAATGAACTACCTGTCCCCCGTGTGACCCCAGCAGAAATGGTGAGCTACTCTACCTATGTTTGAACTGGATGTAGAGAGGCGTCTTGATTAAAGTTGGTGATCAAAGCCAGTATCTTTGTATCTTCTGTAGTCTTTGCACAGAACGAAATTAGGTTTAAGAATCAATGTGCACAGTGTGTACCTCACTGTCTAGGCCAATACATGGCGCACTACATTTATTTATCTATGACCAAGATCAAGCGATTTCAGACATCATGGATTAAGATGAGGATTTTCTACGTAGATGGTATAGTCAATAGTTCACAGGAAGAAAACCTTTCTCTCATTCTACCCNGGGGAGGAAAAGCGGGGCAATGACTGTTATAGGAGAAGACCACGTTTAGCAAACAAGAACTAAAGCCAACCCACAATGATTCCACAGTTTCTGTTTCTCCGAAAGTCCCAAACATAAGCGACCAATGTGTTATATTATGACATGATTAGTAAAAGTATTTTTTCTTAGAGCCAGACCTTGCAATGTATTCCACAACCAAAGACCTGTTTAATACAGCTTCACGCACTAACTCACTAATAATAGGAGTCAAATGCTAGCGAAGCTGACTTTTTTAATGCTTAAGTATTTCGTGACAGAACTGTAAATTTAAACAGTGTTGAGTCTAATCTAGATACAGACTTAAGGAAACTGTTCTCCTTACCTGGGTGTGTAAAGGTGATATCCTAGACAAGCAGCGATTAAAGGAGACCTGTTGGCATTTTGATGAGTATTATCCTATACAAATCTTTTTGAAATAAGTTCTCCAGGTCCTGCCACTAAACTCTGTTCTATTGTAGCCACAGGTGTTCAGTGGTTAAGTATGCTATATATTTAGTGATTATTATTAGGTTGTTAATCGCGCTTTGATAGACATACGCATCTGTCGATTTTAAAAAAAAAACATTGCACCATGTCGTTAGGCCACATGTTAGCACGTTTTCTATATCCAATCTTGATGATTGCAGTTAAGGCAGAATGAGTGAATTGCATACAGCCGGACGGAAGCCGTAAATAGGTTACGTTACGAAATGCTCGCTGGGCCTGTTGAGTCCTCTCTCAAAATCATATGTTTTGTCTCAATGGCTAATCCTGTAGCAGTCTGTGTAGATGATATGACCATAATTATGTCTCCAATTGTTACAAATGTCGCAGATGAATAAGAAATTGCAATTTTCAGAATCTTGAGCCAAAAGGACGAAAAACAGTGATTTTGTGGTTGCCGAATCCCCAATCAAATCAAACCCGAACATCGGTAATGTCTTCACTGTGAATATGTTACCCTACACTATTAAGTAGTTTCAGTTCTGTCACGCTCACAAATTGGTTTGTTAATATGCTCTGCTCATGCATGATTGCTCGCTTTTCATCAAGAGTAGTCCGGAAGATGGAGGGCCTGTACCCAATCTACTGTGTGAGCGACATCTCCTTGGTCACATGACGAAACTGACAATGCCTAATTGTTTTGTTTTAACATGGCGTAGAAGAATTTTTATCCTGGGCTCTTCAATTCACATTTTAGCACAAATAACGACGAAGGTCATAACGGATGACCAGTCTAATTCAGGAATGTCCAATAAACCAGTGCAATCCATTATTGTCAGGACATATGATGGAGCCTCAAAAACATCAGTGGTGGAGCTGAAATGTAGGTGTATGAGAGGGTGTGTGGGTGTGGGGGTGGGTGGACATTGCTAGGGTCTGGATCATCTTTTTGGAATGTTACAACAGAAAAGAGATATGTCGGATAACCCAGAAAAAAACCCCACCGTTTACTTAATTCAAAGGCATCAGCATCAAGAGCTAAGAAAACACAGGAATGAAATTTCAAGCACAGACAATGTATAACGTGTTGCAGATTTCATTAAGCTAGTTATTAGAATATACTTTTGCTACAGCAAAGAAATTTAAAACACTTGTCAAAATATAACGTCCTCTAGTCATTGTATCAGACAAACAGCTAACACACATTTAGTCCTGTTTTAGTCATGTGTTTTTAATTTTTAGATTTTTCAGCTGTGACATAAACTGGGCACCTAGATAAATTGAAATTAGCAGCAATAACAGATACTTTCTAACTGCGAATGTGTTATTAATTTCAAGGTACTAAAATTTGGTTTTTGAATTTTGTGAAGTTATCAAACTTTAAAATTAAGTAAACTTTTTTTTTTTTGGGCTGGCCTAATATACACAGTGAGACCTCATAATATCTAAATTCATATTCTAGAAAACCTATATACTTATAAGTAAGTGTTTTCACGAATAATATCTCACAAACTCGACATTATGGGCTGATTCCTCGCAGATCCATTTTGTGATATCTTACCTTGTTTGATATGGTTCTTTTAGTCCCATATGATGGGTCACACTATTCAGAAACCCTTTCTCAAAAAAGAATCGAGTAACTTAATCCACGGCAATTTTAAGTGTTTAGGATATTATTTTAATCTCCGCATAAACCAGAGCACATTTAGTGACGTGATTATAATATAAATGAAAGATAACAACGATCACCTCACCTCTTGCATGCCCTCTTCCACCTCCACCCTCCTTCCAGCTTCATCTTCCATTTCATCAGCCTGGGTCCGCCTCTTGGTTACCAAGGGAAAAAAAAAGGTAATTGGAAGCCACAATATTTACACCGAAATTATTATTAATTTTACCCATCAATCATTGGGAAGAAGACATCACGTGATGCGCATACACAGCGCGGTTGAGGTTGTCCGGGAGGTGGCGCAAGGCGGAAGACGGAATTAATCTTTTCCGCCAGTGTCTCGACTGCGATCTTTCGTGTAACTCTAATCAAGCAACACATCGCGTCCATTTCGCCATTTCCGATGGACGTTTCATTTCTTGATGTTTTCATTCCGCTGGTGGGATGTGGGCGTCCACGTACTTCGCCATTTGAGTCCTCATTCAGCTGCTCTTCCGAGGCAAGTTTTTCAATTTCCTTCAATATTGTTTGACAAATTGGACAAGATGGTTCCCCCGAATATTTTCACGACCAATGGTTGCCAATTATTGTTAATGGTTGGGTGGTCTGTGATTATTGAGTACTGCCTTCGGGGTAGTGATGAACGTTTTTTTATATGGCAGATCTCAAATGACAGCGTTGTGAGGAGAATCGGAACAGTCAAGATATTACTGTAGTTTTATTAGAGTCACTGTCTCAGATCCATCAATTACAAAATAAATATGTCATAGTAATGAAATGGAATGATAGGAGATTATCAGTTCAACGAGATATCGTTGGATTCGTGCATACCACCGCATGAGATTTCGAGATTAGATGAGGAGATGTAGGATTCGGGTATCGGAAAAAACTAGCTGTGGAGATTGTGAGACGTTTGCACGTTAAAATCTACAGACTGAATCTGCCCAGACCAATTAACCAGGCAAATAAGTAAAATTCAAGAAAACAAACCAGACCAGCGTCGAAGGTATCCACAGTCACATTTATATATTTCTCAAATACGTATACTCTATCTCTTTCAGTGAGAAGTGTTTCGTGCTCGGATAATTGAATCTGTATCTACGTATCGGTAATTTACAAAGCGTCTATATGATGTTTGCTTGCGTGGTCTGAGAGGTCGATCAATCAGCTAATCGATAAATTTCAAACTGTGTGCAAGTTTATTGTCGGCTGCACTCTTTCAAACACAGGACGATAAATCGCAACGCTGCCCCTCGCAAAGTAGATCTGCAGATATATTCGTTTGTTATTGCCAAATTCTAGCTCCTAATAAATTCACAAAAATGAACGTCAAAGGCATCATTACCTTTCCTAAATAATGAAAAAAGGTCTCAAAAACATTTTTTTAACAACTAAATATTAAGTACATGTACATAGAAATGAACCAGACTAGTTCCTTATACCTCATGTTACTGAAAGTGCAGATATTAAGCGTGCGAAATGTTGCATGCGTCTATTATTAACGGCTCATTATTACCAGGAAGGTAACTTTTTGTTGAGTTCGGTGAACAAAAGGGGATTCAGAAAAGGCAGAAAATGTATCACGCAAACGTGCAAGGCGGAACACTATAAATGTAATGTTATTTTTTTTGATGACGTGTTTCGAACTTTATGTCCAAGGCGTCAGCGCTGATTGTGCCATATCTCCAATGTTATGATAATGACTCTTAGATTTAACAGTGACTTGCCGTGAATTCTAACATTTCTTTAGGAAGATCAGTATTTAGGTAAAGTATATCTGGGCTACATTTGTTGGGTCTCCGCTGTTGCAGGAAAGGCTTCGCCCTTTTATTTTGTCCGGGTGGTCTCTCGGAGACAGCGAAAGTGTCTGACTCTAAGAAAGCCAAGATAGCTGCGCCTGATGCGGAAGTGCTAGAAAAGAGTGCGCTGACTTGCGCGTAGTGTTTGCTGTACATATGCCTTTGTCACAATTATCAGCAAACATACTACCGTCGATTCCTGCCAGAGTCTCCTCCTCCGACCCAAGGCTGTTGATAAAATTTCCACTACCAATTAATTTTAAATCATAGATAATGATCACCATTTTGCCGAGCTCCTTCTTCCGGTGTAAGCAAAGGATGCCAAATTTCTAACCAATGTCTAGAAGGAGCGGACATTTCCCCAGTGACGATAACCGGCGCGGGGTGTGGGGGTGTGGGGGAGTGTAGTTTCAGCGCCAGAAATTTTATGCCCTACAGCTGCATCACTCAGGGAAGATAATAGAAGTATATATTATGTACACCGTCAAAAGGCGGGGTCAAAATACATGCTGATTTCTATTGTTGTAGAAATAAAGTTACAGGACAAAGAAGCGGATTCAGTAAACATGCTCATATCTGTTTCTATACACAGTTTGCCCGTACGTTTTTACTGAGTTCAACAACTTGGATGAACCTCAGGTTTAATACAGTCTAAGGAATGTAATGATCTTGTTAGAAACTGAAATTTCTCACCCTCTCTAGCTCCCTGCCTCCCCCCTCTCTCTCTCTCTCTCTCTCTCTCTCTCTCCCTTCCCCCGCTCTGTGCACAAGAAGGATAATTCACTTGAACACACCCAACACTTACACACACAATTACTCACATAAAGACACGTGATTTGACTATCACATTTCAACAACCTTAACAGTTCACCAGTGTAGTTGGCAATTTTAAATGTCGCTCCGCCCAGTTTCGCTGAAACGGTGACACTGTAAATGTATACCATATCGCTGAAACGACGTATCTCTGGCTTTCGCGTAGCACCAAAAGAAGAATACCCTAAATCTTGATATAAAAATAGCAGTCCTATTGCCATCTTTTTTAATGTGCCCCGGACGATAGTGAAGGTCTCTGGATATCCTCCTTTATAATACACATTTAATACATTATATGCTTCAAGCCAATAGACTGAAGTTTAAATCACATCATTATAATACATTTCACGGTTACTGACAGGCTGTGTGTGTCTCATTAATTCAAAAACAATCAGATTAGTTTCCTTCTAAATTGATTCATTCATTGTCCGCGGCATACGTTTGAAAGAGTGTTTTAAAAGAGTTTGCAACAAAACGCCTCGGTATTATGTTTGACTTAGAGATTGACGTATAGCATGTTCCGACTTTGATTAAAAAAAAAAAATGAGTCCACCTCCATACTTGGGAATAGTTTTTGTTATGATGTGTGCTTAATTCCTATGATGATGATGATGATGACGATGGTGATGATGATGATAGTAATAATAATAATAATGATGTTTTATATGAATAACAATAATAATGTTTATATGAATGGTATCCAGCTTACTGCCGGCTCAAGAGACTTCACACTATTTTTTTTACCCCAACAGGCCTGATCTCTCCAAGACTTTCTCAACTCCCTAGGTTGCATACAGTGCCCGCTGTCATTTGCAGGCGCTGATCACTAGCATTTTGACAATATTCCTCACTGCCTGTAGGCTGGGACCCATTTTACAGACAAATTTATCCATTTTACTGAGGGAAATGTGAATGAAATGTTTTGTTAAGACACTTAGATTACTGTGATCGGAAAGCGAACCTACGACCTTCTGATCTTGAGTTCAACGCAGCAATCATTCGGCCATACTGATTTTTCAGTTTAAACAGAAGCTATAAAATGGGACGACACTTTCTGTTGTTCAGGCAAAAGAACCGAGTGTTCCATGCTTTGTTTCTTTACACGCTAATGAAGTGATGCTAAAACTGATTGTGAACGTTAGTGAAGGCAGTGACGAACTTTGTTCTGATGTAAAACACTTGTGAAAAGGATGAAGAACATGTGTCGCTGTGACAATCTAACACTGTTTCAAATACATAATGAAAACAGCATGTCTTTATTGTGGGTGTTCCTTCTGCATCGTTGACACAAATGTTGCTAAGTTTTGTAATATTGAATAAGTTATTATATCGCCTTCTTAAACAAAATAGATGCATCAAGTCTGGGTTCCCGCAGACGAAACATAGACATCTTTCGGATTTAGAAAGCACAAAGAAGGTGTGTGGTCAGATTTCCGCAATATTCACTTCTACAACAATGTCTCTCAATCACCTGATCTCTAAACACATAATCAGCCCAAGGTGAAGAAGTATGAAATTATTTAAATTAGTTACTTAAAGCCAAGATCGATGCCTTTAGACAGTGGTCCCAAGCTAAATACAACAAAAAAAAATCAGTGACGCATGTAAAAAAAAAAAAGTCTTACAAAGTGTGATAAAGCTTTTGCCAAGATTAAAAACAAAATGCAACGTCATGAGCAGACACCTACAAGACGTAAATATCTAGAATTCATGTATTTTATTTCATATATTCAGATGAGTAATTTTATCACATAGTCCCCATGGACATATCATTCCTGATAAATTAGTTAACCCATTTACAAAACAATCAATTAACGCCAACGATTCTCGATCCAGGTTTTCGTTTACTCAAGCTTTGATTACTCACGGGCGGCTTGGATAAAAAACTGAGATCTTTGGCGAATACATTGCTGGTGTCAAAAGCCCCGTAAATGTGAAATGTTATAGCTGACAGCTAAACTTAAGGTATTAAGGTTTTCTTCGCCATTTTAAGACGGGAACAATGATGTCTAAATGCCAAAAGAGTGAGGAAATCTTGGTGAACTTCAGCGAGCTCAGGACATCAGCCAGGACTCTTCCAGATGGTCGTCATTCTCTGCTGAGAGATCTGATTACAGTATTCTGTGTCGAAGGAATGCATTTGCATTTCTTGTCATGCTTGAAGATAACGCGTTTTCACACTCATATTTTCTGGCCCTCCATTAATGATTCCACATTCTATTGCCCATTTGAACAAGCATACTAATTTCTTTTGCAGCCCTTTAATACAACTTTCGGAAATATGACTTTGATGAATTCTTTTAATAACTATATTGTACATCATTTAATTTGTGATGTTTAAAATATAGAACATCTGAAAATCTTTAATAAAACTATCACTGATTTATGAAGATAAAGCTCAGAAATTCAATGAAAATAGATCTAAAAATTGGCGATCGGGAATTGCCTCAATATGACCAATTAGGTTATTTGGAATTTAACACCAGGATGTTATAAGGCTACACTGCAGCCAACTACGTAATAGATCTATGTGTTATAATTTTGAATCAGACAACTTTTTCAGTGCTTTAGTAGTCCAGTAGTAAATAACTTTTACAGAAATAAGAACAGCTGTGGTTTGGTTCTCTTGCGTATATGGGTGGTTGGATTGGATAGTTATTAAAGTTAGTGTGTTTTGATTTTTCGTATGATATTGATTATCAAGCTGAAGAAGTGGTCCGTATTACTGAAAACAAAAATCTCATTTTCTAGAAATGATTTTTCTCTGTTTCCATGAAGCTGCTTCGAAGTTCACAGAGCACTGTAATTCTAATGTCAGTCTAATATGATTTTTTTCTTTTTTTATCCAATTTAAAAAAAAAAAAAAAGTTTTGGCTGCACGCATCTTTCATTTCGTCATGCTTACATTTTGGAGTATCGTGGTACCAGTAAAGATACAAAATCTCAAACAATGATACCTGTACTGACCTAGCTTGACCTGAGAATTTTTCAAACTTTGGGCAAGTTGGGTGGCAGAAACCTGCAAAAATTTTATGGCAGAATTATCCATTCATTTTTATATGCAGTTAGACATCTTGTCTGTCCTGACAGAGTATGTTGGACCTAAATTCTTTTAGATTATTGATCCAGGGTCAACTGAATTTCATCATCTGCTTTAAAAACGCGCTCCAGTAACGCTATTATAGACTCCAGAGATTATACACGAAATTTACTGTTAGAAAACAGGTGTCGTGCTATATGGATTTGTTGACTATTACAAAGTCTGCAGAAATTAGAGAGAAGTGTATGTGATATGCGTACCGAAAATGTCCTGACTTGGCCATTCTCATTACTGGTAACTTTTCATGCAGAGCATTTTATGCATATTTAACGAACAATTGTATAAGACACTGGTATAAATCATAAATAAGTTTAACAATAACTGTGGTAACAAGAACAGGAACTAGCATCACCTGCTTTCCTACATGCGTGAAATGTTACAGGAATGAGTGACATGTTACAGGAGTGAAAAATGCTCACTGGTAGTAAAAATGAAGACCACTTTCTTTGGAATAAATCTTACATCTTGAAAAGGAATTAACAAGGTTGCTGCTTGAAACCTGCTCATATTACCAAAATGTGTCCTCTCATTAATTATTCTCACTCTTGTAATATGACGCTAACAGAGATTGTTACAGAAGTGAGTATTACAAAAGTGAAATTGAGCTCATAAGTTTAAAGCTACACACATTCAGATTCCAGCTGAGGCCGGTCCATGATTATGATAAGCTAGGCATGTAATCGGACATTTTTTTAGATTCTACAGCTGCTTATAAGAAATGAGGTAAAGAAGTGTTACAGAAATGAACCTTATCGTTGTGAAAAGAAGTTTTCTATTTCATATCAATATAGGCGCAAACGATCCCATTTTATATTAATCACATTGTGGCAAGAAATGAGCACCTTTTTTTTTTTTTGCATTCAGTCCAAGTAATCGCGTATACAGTGAGGTCTTGCCAAATACGAATTTTATAAGTGTCGTTACGGAAGTGAATCACAACTGAGGGACAGACATGAATTTCAACAGTGCTCGGAAGAAAATGCGTTATTAAGAGTGCATTAAAAAAAGATATCACAGAAGGGTGAAGTAATGTTTATATTTACTGTGCAGATCATTTAAATTTTTTTAATCTTTCGAAAATAATGATTTAAATTATTGATTTTTTTTTTGCCAGTTAAACATTGCATGTTGCACTGAGGAACAAGCACTTTTCTTTCCCCTTTAAAGACAAAATGTGTCCTCTAAGTAAAGAAACTCGTAAAATCTTTAACAGTTTGGCACTTTTAAGTTTGTGAGATAAATATTACAGATATCCTATTTACTATAATATACAAGATCTAAAGAAAACCCAAACATGCAATATAATAGAGACTCAAAATGGCGTGAGACACACATTTGCCCCACAATTGAAAAGGTCTCACATAATGACGTAGCGCCAAGAGTCATAACTATGTTTTAAATATCTTGTTTACAGTAATTCACTGAACAGAGCAATGGCACCCATTATTATCTTGAAATTCTTAAGACCAATAGCCAAATGCCTAAATACTGTACCACATATTAATATCAATGTTTTTTTGTATCTCTTTTTCACAAATACTTATATTCGATGATAGTACCGAATATATTAATACGAGTATCTCAAATCGAGTACACATTAACGAAGGTGGTGAAGACATTCTTTTTGTTTCATAATAAGGGGCTCAAAATTCCCCAACCTTTAACCTTCAAAATCGACCATTAGGTGAAAACGATGCAGTGCAGCTACCCATCCGAGCCTACCGATATCATTACTGTAAAGTAAATTTTACTTGTCTTTCTTTCTTTCTTTCTTTCTTTCTTTCTTTCTTTCTTTTTTACTCGCTTCCATTTTCTTAAAAAGCCTGAAAATCTTAGAATCTAATTTGCCTGCTTTGATTGAGGCTGTAAGACTGCAGCCCACATGTGCCTTTCTTGATGAGAGATCTCTGATGCTATTGTTGTTGTATTTGAAAAACAGGCAGGTTAGTTGCAATACAATGTCTTTCGATTTGTACTATTGTATTATTTACTTTTCTTGGTATAAATGATATCGTTCGTGTGTGTGTGTGTGTGTGTGTGTGTGTGTGTGTGTGTGTGTGTGTGTGTGTGTGTGTGTGTGTGTGTGTGTGCATGCATAGCTTAGTAAAGGACACAGTGGATCGTACATACTTTTGTGAACTTCAGACATACAGATATTTCATTAAAATATTTGTATGAAATTTTATTGAATAATTAAAAAAAAAATAACATGGGTGATTACAAAAATGTTTAATGTCTCATTTGTCACAGTGCGTGTGTTCTTCTTCCTTTACGCTTAAGGGAGGAGAACTCGTGCAGGAAAATATCCTCTTGCACACGCACGCCGATCTCTGAAGTGCCACTGTTCAAACATATAGCGCTATATTGGCGGTTCGCACGTTTTCTAGCGTCTCCTATGTCGGGCCACAACAATGTACCACTAGGACAAAAAGAATAAAAAAGAAGAGGGAATCGTCGGGGAAGGCAAAACCAATAAAGCTGTCCATTAGCTACCGGTGTCAATAGCAAGGTGGACACGCCCACTCTCCCCTGCCTTGATCCTCATCGATACAGTGCTGGGAAACCGCATCACGAGCAAGATACATCAAACGACCAATGAGCGGCCGGAGGAGTCAAACAAACGAGCGCGCGCCGAGGCAACTTTTTACGCGACGGAGAAAGGCGCGCAGCTATCTTTTCCAAATCGATACACGGACGCTGTAGCGGGGAGTGTTGAAATCCGGGCGACATTGAGGCGGAGCCTAAGAGGTGTGACGCTCTGTCACCAGGCACAAAGGGCCGAGGTGTGAGAGGCCCCCTCCCCTATTTCCTATTTTATTCTATTTTATGTTGATTCCGAGAGGCTTTATTATGTTGTCTCGACTTTCTCATCTCATTCAGTGTCTTTGGTGTCCACCTGGTGCTGTCACCAGCCCATAGCAACACTTCGGAACGTTTTGAGGATTGACTCTTATCATTTGCTATAACTTAGTGACTGTTTACATTCGCTATTGGCTTTGGACTCTTTTGAACACCAGCGCGTCTTCTTCGTGGCTTATGTTTCATGCTGGCTCAGTCAAGAACTTTGCAAGTGCAGTGACACGATTCCAGTGAATAGAGAATCATTTTCAAGCTTACATTTAACTATTTGACCTACACAGACTTCTTCAATGTTTCACTGAATACAAGCCAGGATATGTAATGATATATTTTTAAAAGAAAAGATCACAAAAACTTGCTACAAAGTTACATAGACTTATTACATAATATTTAAGCAAGTGGAAATATACAAAATACGAGTGCTGCCTGGCTATCTAAACTTAACAGTTGAATCGTCATGTGTATTTCTTGAAGATTTCCTCCAAATCCTGACAGTTGCTCTTGCCGTATGTACGAATGAACACGTGAGGAAAGGGCGGTTAGCTCAATATTACCTGTCTTTGTGGCCCACGTCAAAGACAGGTGATCTGACCTATTGGTGACGGTGTTCATAAGCATTTCGAGACGAACAACCTTGATTACACAACTCTATAGATAGAAACATGTCGTCATCTGATGAAGAGAAGGGTCGAGGGGATGGAATTTCAGGCCAGGTCGATGGTCCAAATGGCACCATGTTCATGAGAGCTTCAGATCGCTACCCAAGAACCCCCAAATGCGCCAGATGCCGCAACCACGGTGTGGTGTCCGCTCTCAAAGGTCACAAGAGATACTGTCGCTGGAGAGACTGCGTTTGCGCCAAATGCACACTCATCGCAGAAAGACAGAGGGTCATGGCTGCTCAGGTGGCTCTGAGAAGACAGCAGGCACAAGAAGAAAATGAAGCTCGTGAGTTGGGCTTACTTTATGGACCAAACGGACTCTTGCAGTTGAATCCGGAGACTGTCGATTATTTTCCTGAAGCTAAGACATTCTTGCATCAACCACCACCACAGAACATGAACGTGAGCAGTTCCATACCTGCCGGTGGCCAAACCGAGAGCAACAAAACTGCCAGTACCGAAAATGGTGTCGTGAATCATGGACAGACTCCAGCCCACAAACAGACACATATGGACAGCAGCCAGAGGCTACACGAAGAGTCCAGGTCGCCGCTTCAGTCTTGTCGACCCCATCCCGATGATTCCTGTGAACCTACGGGTAAGTACAGACATTGTTTGATTCCATTGCGGGGATTTATAAATACGTACATGTATCAGCCATATAAGCTACAGCTTAGGGCGTCACAACCCACAGGGACCTCAGAAAACATCAGAATTTTGTCTCTTTGCGTTATTAATTCCTTTAGGATGCTATTTCATTCACTTTAAATATCTTACTATTAACTAAATTATAGACATTATTGTCTCAATTTTTGTGGCCACTGAAGTCCAGTTTTGCTGCTTACCTTTGTGGGACCAAGAGGCTTCCAAGGTTCATATACCTTTCGGCCTCAAGTTGTTTCCAAAGTCTATATCATTGTAGCTTTGGGTCAAACCAAGACTAAATCGGGCATTTGTTGATTTATATATTATATAGACAATCAACTCAGAGGTTGAGCATCAGAGACAAGGCTTTCAAACCTAATCAGTTTGATTCAAAATCATGAGCCATTTGGTAAGGCACGATTCAAAATCATGAGTCATTTGGTAAGGCATGGGCTTATCACGTCTGATAGGATCGAGTTCCAGAGGGGGAAGGGAGAGAAAGTATTCACTGTGATGAGACCCGAATGACTGAAATCATGATGTTATGCCTTTACTGTAGCCAACATATCAAGCCATTTATTTTCCTTAATGAAAGATGTTACTTCCTTTTTTTTTTAGTCAGTGACATTGTTATTTTGTTATTGTTCCTTTTACGCTGTTATTCCCTGCCCATATATTGCTGTAACGATAATTACAAGTGTGTATAATATTGCTACAGTGGTAACTCATGCCTGGTGAAGCTTTACAACTAACAATGGACAGCTTCATCTGATATATGTATTAATAATACTAGTATGTTGCTACATGAATGACTTGTGTCGTCATTTTGGGCATCGCATCATCTATATTAAAGGCACTATTCAATTCGTGGTAATTATATTCCATCTGGCTGCTGTCAAGCAGTAAGTAGTAGAGCTCGATCAAGGCATTAGCACTGAAAATATTCAGAGCGATAACGCAGAGGGACTGACAATATTTGCAAGTATGTGCATATTCTCACCCCAGAGACATCGCATTATGCTTTTTAAGTGCAAAAAATAATGATTTAAATGAACATGCAGTGGTAGGCGTTAAAAAGACGAAACAAGAATTTAAAGGTTACTAAAGAAAAAGTAGCTGATTCATTCCTAATACATGTACTTTGACGTTACTTATGACAGCGACCCTTTTCCTATAGATCTCACAGAGCATGTCAAATAAGAAAATTAGTTATTTAGTAACTATTTGAGGGTAACATAACAGTGGTGTTGAGAAGGGAGAGAATAACGGACGGGGCTCGATCCATAACTGCATTTTACTGATCCATAATCTCGACTGACTTTGAGCTCTCTAGCTACTCTCCTCAAGCCTTTCAGAATGTCAAGTTCAGCTGGTTTCTATACTAATCCCCTGTCCGGATTCCCCCGGCTTTCAGCCCGCACATGGATACACTCCTGCACCACCTACGCTAACCCTCAAGTTTGGGATCATTCATCCTCCTATGCAAACATGTCATGTCAGGACCAATGTAACACGCACCCCGCTTTCTCAGTATCATCAGGAATTCTTTCACCTCCTGATGGAACTGTTACATACTTTCATCAACTCAGCAGTGTCATTTAATGACCGTAACGAACACCCGTATTTGACACGTCCATGAATTTTAATAATGTACGTGCTTAGTTTAGTATGTTTACATTCTCAGCGAAAAATGCAATTTTGGCCATAAAAAGACTATGAGTCACCTTTAACAAAACCCATCGGTGCGCACCGCACCATAGAAATTCATTAACTCCAACACGTTTTAAGGGGCTGTATACTCTCCATATTTTTAACTGAACCGTCTACGCTTTCGAACTTAATGTACCATTACTGCCGAATCTGGATTTTCTGCGATACATTGTTACAATCATGGCGGCGCGTACAAAGAAAGAGGTCAACCGCGAGTCTATGCGTGGCGAGTCGTAACTGTGCTGGTATTTTTAGCATCATTTTATGGTTCAAAGGATAATCTCGCGTCTTATTGTAGAGACTAAGGGCGTAGGTTTTTCATGGTTATGAAGGACTGTTATTTCACGGGCAAAATGCATTAAATCCAGACAGGCAGTATCATTTCAGAGTGTTCTATTCAGCATTGTGCAACATTCCTTGAGAAGACTCCATCCTGAGTTAGTTCACGTTTGAATTGTGTTACCGATTATTCTGTCACATTCTCACCATGATTTGCTGTCTCTATACATGATGCAATCGTACAAGACAAAGCCCACTACTGGCTAATGTATATCTGGCTCGCACTTTTGAAATGAAGACTCAGTAGACCTCGCTGTGGGAAAGTGTTTTTTTTTTCCTCACTCCAGATTTTTTAATGGGTTAGATATAGAGTAAAGGCAGGTCGTTGAGAATTAGCTCAGTTTTGGCATTCTTGTAATCTGATGTCGATCTTGGTGGAGGAATACAAAGCAAACCGTTTTCAACTTCTTTCTACACATGCAAGATGCTAACGAAAAGCGGAATGAATGACGCCTAGAGCACCTACCTGCTTTTAATCTAGTATTGTTCCAAAAACTGGGGTTAAGGCTTGTCGATGACAACATTTCTATTTTCTTCCAAAGGGGAGGAGAGGGGACATGGAAAGAAGGACAAGAGATAGGAGAGGTTGGAGGTGTTTGTTATGAACTAACTATGCTCTGCAAGCAGCAAAAAGCTTGAAAAATAGAGAATCCTAATGCATACTCTTCCTGCTAATATAAAAAAAAAAGGGCAAAATTTCACGTTGTACTCTTCAATCCTGTATCGCATACCAACCAAGTTATCATTAGTAAGATACGAGTGAAACACAGAGAAATGAACTTGGAATTATGACCTAGGTTTTCACGTAG
>JAWQUT010000167.1:679082-701351 GCA_033807755.1 Ellobium chinense
GGCGCAGAGGTTGGACGCTGGCGAGCGACCAGGGAGGGGAGTCAGAACCCAAATGTAGTAAGAATTGTTAAAATTAATGTTGAAGTAGATCTTGTATTTTGTCTTGTTATGGACTATTTTCTTCTAACTTTAATGGTTTCCGAGATAGCAAACCGTTGACATTGATTTATTAGTGTGGTGCGCGCAAAATGAATTTAATATTTTTGTTTTTGTGCCTCCTTTAATACTATTATGCCAGCTCATCATCACCACCACCAACAACAGCTAGCACCACAGGCATTTCCTCTGCCAGTACCAGCACCTTCAACACGACAACAACAACAACAACAACAACAACAACAACAACAACAACAACAACAACAACAACAGACCGACCATAATTATTATGCCGTTAGGATATTTCAAGAATGCACCTAGTCCATCACAAAGGCACTGCCTTCAAAATGAGTCCTATCTTACAAATCCAGGTGGAAGCAATTATAGGAAAACCCCATTTTTTCCCCAGCGAATCTTCATTACAGACATTTGCATGTAATAACATTTAACTACCGTATATATGGAACTTGCAAACTTACTCAAACAAAATGGCAGCTGTGCAAATCTTATTACATGCATCAATTAATGATGTGGAGTAGCACGAAATAAGTGCAGCAGTTATAGGATTATATTTCACATAATACCGATCAAAACCGATCCAAAGTGATCTGAATTATGTACAAGTGAAAAAAACGTCGGTTGTGGACTAGAACTGCGGATACGATGTTTTTGCATTGATGTGACATTACATCACTTAGAGGGATTGTTACGGATATAAATTCACGAAGAAAGTTTCATACAAAAAAAAAAAATCTGGCTCCGCTGCGCATCAGACAGGAGTTAAAAGTTAACAAAAAGTTAACAAAAAAGCAGTCCATGCATGAGTTCTTGTCAATCAAAGGATTAGTTCCTTGTGGTGTTTTTAAAGACGTTGGCTGGATACAGTTTTCATTTGGGGTACGAAAGGAATTGCCGGGAGCGAATCTCCACCAATCTACCCCGGCGTCATTTTGTATCCAGTGTCTACATTAGGAATCATCTTCACCTTGGCGTGACGGACACTTAACCAGGTAGATGCCGAACTCAACAATAAAATAACAAACACAGACAGCAGCTCCGGTAGCTTTGAAGTTTCTCATCTCGGATTATCAACATACTGCTGACAAAAAGTAAGCGTAGAATGTTATCAGAAGCCAAACGAATGCACCAATACCAGTGGTTCGTCATGCATATGAATAATAATAATAATAATATCATAATAAACTTTCTTTAGGGTCGCCTTTGGTTGTGGTTTAATCAGAACATTATCTTAATGTGGCTGGGCCCATTTTCATTATATTTTTTTTGGGTTTTGAGATTGTCTACTACCCCTTAATAACAGGTCTTTACATCAAAAATAAAGAATTAAACAAGAGCCAGGCAATTTGTCCAGCATCCATGGATTGACACATTAATAAAAAGTATAGAAGTGTTTTAGAAGCAGGGAAACCTTCTTAATCCTGTAAGCTTCAAGCCGACAGTTAGGCATCTAAGCGCTTGAAACTCGACAGACATGCAGTCAGGGCTATAAAGTGCTGAGACCATTCAATATAATTACATTTTAAATCTCTTGCTCGGGTCTTCACAAGAAACTCATCGAATTCCTGGGGTGCCAGTCCATAATATATCGAACTAGTGGGGTGGCTGAGATCATGAGTAACAGATGTATGAGAATGCCGGTCAAAGTTTTACGAGGACAAGGGGTATGAGATCTTTAGACTCTTGACTGCAGCATTTTATGATGATTGAGAACTTGCGCATTAACGACGGGATCTCCTGCCATCGTTAGAATTACATTAACTCTGCATGTTGAACGCTATTAATAGTAAATCCTGCACTGACGCACAATTATAATTCTTATGATGATAAGAAATTCCATCGTTAAGCCGCAAGCTCTCAATCGAAAGGCGCATACTGTCTTGTTATGGATCTGGGATTTTTCTCTATTATTTTATTAAGGATGAATAATCTGCAGAGACTGAAATATATGGGTCTACCCAAAGTTTTGAAGCAAACATTGTTTATACATGTATAATCTCTCGGATATGAACACAAATATAATCCAGAATAAGAAAACCCTGGGCGCCCCACAACACGATAATCCTTGCCACTTCTTTTTTTAAATATTTTTTCTTAATTTCTATTTTTCATTCCTAAGGAAACTCTAATGTTACAGCACGAAGCAGGCAAAACAAAATTCAATTGAAACATGGCAGGTTGTATCAACAATGATTGATGGCGCAAGGCACCTCTTTCACTTCTTGTACCGTCACTGCTGTTTCGGCAGTGGGGACATTTTTTAAGGAATTCATCAACTTATTATTTACAAAAGGCAACAACAAAAATAATTACGCCAACATTGCCGAGGCATGCACCTGACTTGAAACTGTCGGCGATTATATCGCCATGTCTTATTGTGCTGGCTTATGATACAGTCTACTGCGCCCTGAAAAAAATATTCACAACGTAATACACTTCCTCAGTTTACTGGGGAAAACCCGAGTTCACCCCAGTTCAGTAGGATTTTAACCTTGTAAAGTATGACAAATAAACCACCGCATACATTACAAAACCGCGTGTTCCGTAAATATTTTAAAAAATTCAATTTATTCTGAGTTCTAGTCAGGGTGAACAACATTACAGATATTGGTCGAATGGTGAGATCAGGAGACTTAAGAACGAATGTCCAGTCAAACAGCGGATATTCACTGCAGTGAAATAATGCCTACAGAAAAGATGCTTACAAAACGAAAACAGTATGCCTAACAAAGATAAAAAAGAGAAAAGAAAGATGTCATGTACATAATTTCAAGGACGGGTTTGGCGTCTCCCAGTGTAACCTCTTTTACACAAGAATCACTGTTTTCCCATTTTGATCATGTAACGCTTTTTCCATTTCCATAACCCATGCCATGGTCTAATTTAACCAATTTCTTTAGCGGCAACAGTTTTGTCCCTTCATGTTTTGAGCACCTTCTGCTTTTTTGTTTCTAAAAGATACCCTATAACAAACAGAACTTGAAACTGAAATTATAACAAAACGTTTCCGATGCGAGCACGATAAGGCACGCAGTACTCGTGTACTTTGCGTCACGATGGTGGAGATACATCAGCCCGGTGCCTCGACCAGTGTCAGTCTGAGCTCACTGATCTTCAAACTGATTCTCAGAATGCCAGTACTGAATTTCACCAGGGTGGGCGAAATCGCGTATTGAATCGAATACTGTCTCAGTACGCAGAAAGCTGTCACAAACTCGATTTCCTAGGGGTGATACAATGATTTCGAATTCGGGACGAGATGGAGGTTATGTGTAGAATTTTAACTATGTTACGGTAAATAAAGGCCTCCGATGTAAAAACATTTCAACAAATACGCTAATAACTCAAGTAGACTATGTGTTGAAAGAGATCGAGAGGGCCTTCTGTGGTTTGAAGAAGACGACACTTTAGATACTAGGGCGGAAATCAGTAATAGGGTTCCTGTGCAGCACCTCTATATAATACCCGATGCGTCCTGCTTTTATTTGGCTATGCAAAGGAGTGATCGAGTTTTTCTTTACGAGGGTATCGTCTACTAGAAGTAACTTTGCTCTATTTTGCGTGTTATAAAAGTGCACTTTTAAGACATTTGTTGCTTAGCTGTTGGATGTGAGAGAAAAACAGAGGTGATTAAGAAACAGCAACAGAATAGGTCAACAAAACATAGTCGCTCTTGAGTAATCGTTCATATAGTGGTCGGTTCCGCCCGTTATTTCCCTTGGTCTTAAAGGTTGTTTGTCAACCATCGACCGTCGCCTTGACAAAGCAAACAGCCGTTTTGATCATAGAGAAACTGTTTCGTGATGTGTGTGGATGGACGTGATCACGAAACTTACTAATTAGCGTGACGATCAATGGAGGATGGACGAGGCTGTTTGAAATATGAGTGACATACGGATAAGGATATCAGTAAAGCGGTCTATAGATCAAGCAGTCGATCAATCAACTGACTGATCTGTTTATAAAACTATGCGTCAAAATTAAAAGAACATATAAATAGTCTCTGTATTGACGTGAACTGACTTTTGAAATAATTGTATCATTTTCTTTGTGTTTCCACAGCCGCCAAGAGAGCCCGACGGGACACCGATCCTGAGGAACATCTCAGTTCAGCACCGTCGTCTCCCGTGGGTGTGGACTCCCCCAGATCCACCAAGGGACACGATTCCCCGTTACCAAGGACTCCGACCCCTCAAGGCGACAGCTACTCCCCCAAACTCATCAACGGTTCCGTCTCTCCCTACCGGACATCTTCATCATCCGGAGAGCCCAGGATGTCTTCTCCGGCTGCCGCTACCAAACCCGAGCACTTCTCTCACGCCATGGCGCTGGAAGAGGCAATGCTGTCTTCGGCAAATGCCGGCAGCAAGAGGCCGCCCTTGGACATGTTGTGTCGCGTGTTCCCACATATGAAGCGAGGCGTCCTCCAGCTCATTCTTCAAGGCTGCAACAATGACATGGTCCAGGCGATCGAGCAAGTGCTGAACAACCACAACAGTGGCAATGGCAGTAGCGACAGCCAGACGGGCAGCGGCGGCTCCCCCTTGTCTCTACCCTTGACCGGGATGGGTATGGGAGCGGCTCTAGGCGCTTTGCAAGCCGGACTTCCGGGACCCGGCTTCTTCCCGCAGACTTACCTTCCTCCATCTTTAGGATCCTCCGCCTTCAAATCGGCGTTCTCTCCGATCTCTTCCCCACCCACAGCCCACCTCAACTCCATACGATACACATACGGTACCACCCCTGGGTCCCGCACCAGTAGCATGGCAGCCGCCCTTGCTCTCCCTTACCCTCCCCTGCTTCCCAGTCTAGCGTTGAGCTCTAGCTACGGGTACAGCAGTTTGCCCAGTGCAAACAAAGCATTACATTACGCTATTGGGTGTTCTTGTTGTCCTTCTAAGCCATATTCCACTCAAACAGGAGAGAAGGCTGCGGGCTGCATTGGTGATTGATGACTCTGAATCGCAACTGTATCCACGTAATCATACAAGTAGACTATTGTAAATGATCCATCGTGGACTGAGAAAAAAACTTAACAGTCAGACAGTCTGAGAGTAATGCGTCCATTACAGAAGTCCGTCTTTCACTGATAGTAGTAATACACTTGAGCCAATGTGACCAACGGAGACTTTCTCTGTTTTTATGTCCATGCTAGGAGATCAGCCATATCAGAGAATAGATCTGAACCTTTTGAAAAATAGTTCCGACACTGACAGCACAGGACAGTCAAACTTCCAAACTGCTCTTCTATTTCTTGGCACATTGGACAAATTAATGTTTCCGTTCATGAACTCAGTGTTATTATATTCACTGGCTGACTTTTGATTACGGGCACCAAGCTAGTCTTGGACGAAGATACTTTCTGGTCGGTACACATCTCATATGGATGATTTGCCACTGGTCAGCCTTGCTATGTCATAGGGTGGTCAGCTTGCAATTAGCTGCCAATTCCTCGTCCCCTATGACTGAACAGACCTTGAGAGACTATCAACCATGCAATGAACCCTTAGAGGGAGATACTAACCTTGAAGGCCCCCAAAGATTTGGGACACGACTTCAAGGTGAAAGACATGACAGAGGGATGAAGGTGAAGGATAGTGGTGGGTGAAGGACAGTGAAAGGTGAAGGTCACCGAAGAGTGAAACATCTAAGACAATTATACTGTGTAGCCAGTGGCAATCCTGTTTATAGCACTGAGTACGGAAGTCAAAGAGACACGATATTGAGCCGCATAGCCGGGAACCCTTTTTCAGTGTCTTCAGTTTAAATAATTTCTCTTGCTGTTTTTAATAGTCACCAGGTTGTTCCACAGTTCATATTGTCTAAAGCAGAGCTGTTGATCTTCATGTATTTCTTTGATCTTTATATATTTGTCAGTGTTACCCTGAATTACCTGGCTATGGTATTACCTGTGTGCTGTTAAATAACAGATCTACCAAATGTAGACAGATGTATGTGTGTGGGGATGTTGAGAAAAGAGAGCGAATCATATAGATCTATGGAAACTGTGACAGTAAGTGAATGAGTGACAAAAGAGAGAGAGAAAAAGAGAGAAATGGAAGGAGAAAACAACACAAGAGGAAGACGGAAATGAGCAAAGAGCAGAAAGAAGAAAAGTGAGTCAGAGAGACAATGAAGGTGAAAAGGGGGAGGGAGGAGAGAGAGAGAGAGAGAGAGAGAGAGGGGGAGAGAGAAAGAGAGAGAGAGAGAGAGAGAGAGAGAGAGAGAGAGAAAGAAAAGGAAAATGAAGTACTCTTATTCAAAACTCAATATCAGTGCGCATAACATGAAGTGAGCGACAAAGTAAAACACTTTAAGCCCCAATGTGACATGATACATTTCCAATTGTTACTTCTTATAAATAATTTAGCTGTAAGTTTTTAAAATACATGTGTACATTGACCAAGTGACAAAGACGTGCATCAAACGTATTAATTTATTACTACATTCTTTTCTGCCTAAATGGCATCATCATAATCATCATCATCGTCATCATCATCATCATCATCATCATCATTTATTACCATCACCACCACCACTAACACCCCCACCACCATCATCATCATCATCATCATCATCATCATCATCATCATCATCATCATCACCATCAAAGTCGTTTGATGTGTACAAGTTTTTTGCTTTGTGTAGAATAAACGTGTTCAAACTGATAAGTCTTTTGTTGTTATATGATCGTCTTCTTCTACACTGTTTCTAAACGTACTGTATTACTGTAGATCTGTTTTCTTTTCATGCCTTTGTTACGCTCTTTCCTTCACTCTTTTTATCTGGTAGTCCAGAGGCACATATTTTGTGTTTACTGAGTGCCCCCTCCTCTCTCCCTCTCCGAAATGAAAGTTTACTTAATTCATAGTCCAATAACTTCAAGAGTGAATAAAAGACTAGGCCACAGTTTTGAGCACATTAACAAACAGATGTAATCTGTAAGTGCTCTAAGTTTTATTGACCTAGATATAAATGCAGCGCTTTTATTACAAAACAAATTAAAAATATATATTAATAAATGAGGTCGATGCCAGTGTGTTAGATGCAGATCGGACAAGACATGTTCGACATGTGCTTTTAATTTTCCATTTGTGCAGTGTTACATATAAGGCAACATCCATCTGATAATTGAGAACTTGAGCATTAAAGATGGGATCTCTTATCATAGTAAGAAATTACATTAGTACATCGGCGCTGATTGCACCATTCGCAGAGTTCAACATGCAGAATTAATGTAACTGCTACGATGGTAGGAAATCCCATCGTTAATGCGCAAGTTCTCACTTGTAATAGTTTTTTAAAATACAAAGGAAGCCAGTTGTTGAAGTTATTGACCTTTGAAATTGAGTAATCTTTTTTTTTCNGGGGGGGGGGGGGGGGGGAAGGGGGAGCATCCAAAATATTACTTGACCTCATGTGTTCAGATTTCAAGAAACCACTCCCACATTTCCAATATGAAAGTGTTCCTGTTCATAAGGAAACTTGATACAGATTAGCAGAGAATACGAGAACTTACGCTAGAACGGTAGTAATTATTATACGATGGTAACGGCATGGCGGCACATGAGTATATCCCATTTTTTAAATATTTTTGTACCTTACATCGTTAGCTCAGCAGAAGAGAGATCCTGTTATCACCGTAAGTCTTAAAACCATAACTGCGCAAGTTCTATAATTCGGGACCCGAGACCAATCATTCCTATAAATATGCCAGGCATTTGAATACATGTGGTGCAGAGTTGTGATGTTGTGCTGAAACTGAAGAGCGTTTTTTCTAAAACTCGGTAAGTGGACTCAGCAAGCTTTCGAAATAAGTGAAATTATTAATAACTTGCATATTAACAATGGGGTCTCTTGTCATCGTAAGAATTACATTAATTTTGCATATTGAACGCTACTAAGAGTGAATTTAACACCGATGCACCAATGTAATTCTAACGATGGTAAAAAATCTTATCGTTAATGCGCAAACTCTCAAATTTTAATGTTGGGTAACTGCTCACCACACATGATTTTTATTCATGTTTTATTGTTATAACTCTTGAAGGAATTAAGATTTTAGACTAAATTATGTTTTGAATAATCTAATAAAATAAAATGCATATCTGAATTCACCTTATTTTGAACAAAAATGCACTTTTCGCGATTTGGAAAAGCGCTTACAGGAGAGTGATTTTTGTGATGCGTAGGAACTCTCATCGTCTTCTATCCTCGATGGTAAATGACATTTTTGTGTTACTGTTTACTGTCCCTAAATCTATTCACTTCCTTTTCGACATTCCCTTTCCTGCCACTGCTTTGAAACGAAGTGTTGTAGTATTTAGTGCGGAGGAGATATTCAAAAGCATTGTGCTGAGAGATTCTGCTGTAGACACCTGTGGCCATAATATGCATAATCCATACGTTAGTTAACGTATTGCGTAGACCACAGTGAACGCTACTTATGTTTTGGGAGTTTCCCGTGGTTACCGCTGTGCTTTAACTAACGTAAGAGTTATGCATACGGCCACTGATCACTGTGCTACTAAGTCACAAGAGGCCATTTTGCACAATGCTGTCTAAATTTGAGATCACTACCGGAAACCCCCCAAAAAACCGAGGTGGCCGTATGCATACGTTAGTGATTGCACTATGGAAAACTTCCCAAATTTTAGTAGTGTTGACAACTGTTGAAGCGGTGCGTTAATTAACGTATGGATTTTGAATACGGCCACAGATCATTTGCAACACAAAACGGAAAGCAGTTCGGCTGACGACGGCAGGAGTTTATAATAATGAAACTGATGATACGGTTTTGATGATGATGGCAAAGATGCAAAGACGTTGATGATGATGATGATGATGATGATGATGATGACAGTAGCCTACTGTGTTACATGACAGGTACGACATAGATCTAGTTCTTTGTCAATAGCGGTGTCTGACAAGCAAAGACATTCCATAGCCCATGATCTGCCAACCAAATTCGCCCAATCTGCCAATGAAAACTAACACCTGGGGTAAGGTATTTTTACTACAGTAAATGGAAACAGCCAAATAGCCGGGAAAGACGTAACCCTGGGTGCAATTGATTTCCTCTTGCCAATTAGCGCGAGAAGTTATGTAACAAACACAAAGAACGTTAAAAGTATCTGCATGTGGCTTGGCCTCACCTTTTGGTGTTTTACGGCTTCCCATCTGAATTCCCACACCAGACCCCAAAACAAAAGAGACACTGTTCCATTAGCGAGCCCGGGCCTCTTCTTGCAAATTTTATTGTATCCTTGCCTTATCATAGCCTCGCTGTTTATCGAGGGATATGCATAATGAGGAATGTGGGGAGACAGAAAGTGTCTTTAGAGCGCCATAGACGTGTCTCTGGCGATAAAATGTTCACTTTTGTAACTCATTTCCATAGGTTCATTCGGTGCTAATCGTTTCCTACTTTCTTCCTTTCTTTCTTTCTTTCCTCCCCATTGCTTTCTCTTTGTAACTTTCTCTTTGTTTTAGTCCTCGCTCTGCTTTCAGTCAACGGCACAGTTATCTTGTCCGTCCTTGTAATTCTTCTCCGCCTTTTTCTCATTATTTGTGACCCCAACAATCAAAATGAGTCACATGTTGTAAAGGCCTGTTTTCCACTAGGTGAAAACCTCCTCCCTGGTCACTTTTCTGTTCATGCTGTAATCTTGTTCACTGATTTATTTTGATTTTTTTTAATCAATGCCTGGAAATAAAGACTTTATCCAAATTATTATTATGCGTTTTAATAATAGTCCAAACACAGAGTTGGTTGATAATGTCCTTGGACACTAAATCAAAATGTCAGCATTCAGCCGCTCATAAATATCAGACTGGTAAAGCTTGACCGTTTGTCGGGGAGAAGTGAAAGGGAGGGAGGGAGAGAGAAAGAAAGAGAGAGAGGAGGAGGAGAGAGAAAGGAAAGAGAAATACAGAGACAGAGACGGAGAGAGAAGGGAAGAGAGAGGAGGAAAAGGAGGGGGTGAGGGAAGAGAGAAAGAATAAATCCTTCAGTCCAAAGTGAAGGCATAAAATTCCACTCCACGGCAGACAGGATGGGAAAATAGACATAATTTAATTCATTGACGCCTGAACCGGTGTCGCGCAATTTATTTTTTAGACCATACGTCTATCTATAACGACTGGATACACCATGGCACAGCAATATAGTTTAAAAGGGGAGGCTGACAATTAAGTGTTACAAGTTTAATGGCTATAAATACATACTTATAATGTTACACGACATAAACTGTCTTTATGCGACCCAATAATTCCCGCGTTCGACGGATCGAAGAAGATAGTGGATTCGATCTTGGTCATGTCTAAAAATTAAATGCCTTGAGAAACAATTTTATTTACATTTCCCTGAATCTGATTATAGCATTTAAAACCTCAGCAGAAAGGAATGCAAGATACATTTCAGGCTGAAGAGGGAAAAATTGTGATCTCGGGATTGATCTAAAAAGAATTAATGTTATAAAGTTTGCCACCAGTAACTGTGGAGTTTTTAGACAAAACCCAAGAGCCTTTACTACAGCAGTTTTGAACTATTTGGTCCTTTTTATGTAGAGTGTTGTGTTTTATGTTGAATGAAACATTTCGCGATTCAGCAGACGTTGCCATTATGTAAAATTACGTCTTCAAACGCAGTGCATTCTATACCACCTAATTTCAGCTTCCGGTCATCCCAACATATTTCAGAAAGGAGAATATGTATATTTTTAATCTTATCATAAAAGTCACAATGTCTTGCAAATGCTTCAGAGGATTTGCGATTAAGCGGAGTTGATCGTATTTTTTTTTCTGGCCTCAATCCTTCCCTTCATACCCTTGTTGCGCCCGGACACGCAAAGCAGGAGCAATGAATGAAATGGAATGGAGATGATCTCGTTAAGCATAGGAACACCTGAACGATCGTGCCAAGTCGCATTTTAACAGTTACAGGCTGTGCAGGGCAAAGAAGATACAGTACTTTTATGAGACCATTAAAATGCGTGCACAGAGTTTAGGACAATAACACCAAGAGTGTTTTAGGATTTTGTGTTTCTCTTTAGCCTTTCCAGCATGAAAACATAACGAGATTCCATGCATTCATTTCGGAGGTATAGATCTGCACACTCATTTGTTGCCGTATTAAAACGGGGCGTTACCTTACACCTTTCCTTCAACAAACGGCTGGTGATGGGGAAAACCCGTCACATGAGGCAAATTGTGGTTATAGAGTACTGTAGCACCCAGTAGCTTACTGTTGTCTTTTTGCATTGGTGCTACGCAATGGGCTGCTTTAAACTGCTACATTCCGTGACTGGACAAGCCCTCGAGTTTTGTGAATAGAACGTTCTCTATTATGATAACACAAGTACAAGTGCTCATAATAGGCATGCCAAGGCTGAGAAATGAGTGGGTCATACGAAGTAAACTGACTCAGAAGAGACTGCACCATTTTATAATCGAAAATACATTGAAGTTCTGTAAAGGGAAACCCTGGAACCATTAAAATTTGGAGCACGGCAAGCAATGCCTATCAGCCTACAAAATATGGTAGGAAAGGTAGGAATCTACTGCTTTGTTCGACTCAAATCCGGTATTCGACTTGAATATTTAGATCTCTCTGTAATGCGACAGCACCAACGGCGGAGTAGAGAAACAGAACCTGACAATTCTACTTTCAAACATAAACCTTAAATCTCACGAAAATGGGAATGAAATCTTGCCTGCATCTACAGACAAGGTGGAGAGACGTGAAAGGATTACATCAAGAGAGGCTAAAAATAGAAAAAAACAAAAGGCTTTTTTTGTGGCACCGCCTCTTGAGCCATTTGCCCTGGTGGCTAAGAAGAAATGTCATGGAGAAAACGATGGGCACAAAAAGCTGGCCCTTTCTACGAGTGGCATCAGCAAGCAAAGCTTTTCAGGGATGAACTTATTCCCTTTGTGGTAATGGACTTTCAAATCGATTACCTCCAGTTAGATCTAAGTAATATCTCATAAAATTTAATGGTGTCTTGTACAAATTTGGCTCAAGCAACCTGGCTACCGTTGAATCATCCAAATCGATATCTTATATTTGTCAAGGACTACTTGACCATCAGATTCCTGAGTTCCTCAATGGATTGATCACCCCGCGTTCTCAAAAACCATATGGGTCTTTTTGTCCATCACAGCTAGCGAAGCTCGCAGCATTTGCTGCCCCAGTTCCCAGCACCATGTCCTTGAATGTCACTATGTCCTAACTATAACTTACTCCAGATCAGCCGTGAAGTTCCCACGACTTCTATTGGAGTGTCCATGAGTCATCCGGACATGTCTCCCAGGTTGCATTGCCACTTCTTCTTAAGTGCTGTATTCACTGACATTAGGGCTAGATTAACATGTTGCGGGAACTGGGGCAGCAAAGGTATCGGAGTGACGACGTGGCGTCCTTTTCGATCCTTTGAGGAGCTCAGGACTCTGGGACCACTGCTTTATTAAAGTGATGGTTAATACGTTCCTAGCAACACATATATTTATAAATATTGGCTTGAGAGATTCAGCGGTTGTCCCATTACTTAGGCTAGATTTTTCACCATGTATTAAGTAGACCTTACTCCAGACCAGGTGGCAAATTCCCTAGACGCCTCTTGGAGTGTTTATGAGTCATCCGGACAGTTCTCCTAGACTGCGCTTCCACTTCTTCTCAAGTGCTATTTTCGCTTACATTAAGGGATAGATTAACATGTTGGGAGAAACTGGAGCAGCAAATGCTACAGAGTCTCGGAGAGGCGAGGGTTCCTTTGAATCCTTTACAGAGTGCACGAGTGATTTGAGGTCATTTTGTCTTATTAGACTTATGCGTGTTCCTTGGTAACATATTTATAAATACTGACCTGTATGATTCAGCAGTTGCTCTATTTCTTAGATCACATTTCTCATTATTAAGTTTTAAGTTGACCTTACTCCAGATCAGGCGACAAGTTCCCATGACGCCTCTGGGAGTGTATAAAATAAAATGGGTCTTCCAGACAGTTTCCCTCTCAAGTGCTGTATTCGCTAACATTAAGGAATAGATTAACAGTTTGATGGCAGCAAATGCTACTAGGCCTCAGAGAGGCGAGAGTTCCTTTGGAGTCTTTGAAGAACTCACGACTCTGGAGCCATTTTGCCCTATTAACCTGATGGATAATCCGTCCTTGGTAACATTCATAAATGTTGACCTGGATGATTCAGCAGCTCTTCTTTTACTTAGATCACATTTCTCACTATTAAGTATTAAGTAGACCCCTCTCCAGATCAATCATGAAGTTCTCATGACGCCTCTTGGAGTGTTGATGAGTCATCCGCACACGTCTCCCACGGTGCATTGCCACTTATTACTAAGTGCTACTTCGGCTTACTCACTCTGCGCTCCGTTACATATTAAATGCATTGTCTCGTCTCCTTCTTGATCGGTCTCTTAAACTTTGATCTTTGGGGTTTTTCAAGATTTCAAAATCCTGAATCAAGGAGTGCCACTTTGGGGTCGAAATGAAAGAGGACACCTGGAAAATTATGCATGTGCAAATATGACCATAGGAATGAAATTATGACAGCAAATACACGCTTGCACCGTTTAACCCTTGACTTGCATTTTGCACCGCCGCTTGTTATTTAAATATTCAAAGCTTTAACTACGGTGAAAGTGTAGCATGGGTTTGTTGGCGCCCGCTGCGCGATTTAGCTCATGTGTTTGGTTAAGCTAAAGTTACATCATGCAGCTGTAATTTCGTACTCTAGAAAAATTTCAATATTCGCTACTCAGAAAGGCTGAGGGGGCCTCTTACAATTTGAAAATGAATGTATGCTTTGAGAGATTGTTGATATTGGCGTTTTGTAGTTATGATATGGAACGTGTCATGTGTGCAATATGCACTTTGAAGTTAAACAGTATTTGTCATAATGTAAGATATGCTCGCTTAAAAAGAACCACACAAAGGTTTTGAAGTGTTCAGTTTTGCTAAGTTTATTCAAATATCCTACAGCCCTGCAATCTTAGTAAGGTAGCAATCTGTTACCTGCATTTTCTGCTTCATCAAACACTTTCCACTTAACAAATTATTGTATTTTTATTACAATACTCACCGGATAATCGCCACTTTTTCTTGATCGCATGCTCCTGACTTCATCGGAATGCACTTTTCAGGAAATATTGTTGGTGAAAATCGCAAACTATGTAAGCCATCAAAATGTAATTTTACTAGAGAGAGGATATGCCATTTTATTTTGTAGGTGCTTATTTTGCAATTACCGTAATGGAATCAAGCTGGAATCAAATGGGGATCGAGACAATTAAACTACAAAGCTGTTGATGCTATAATTCAATAATTCAGTGTAAAGTTACCTAAACTGACTTACAACTGGAAAGCTCAACAGATATGCACGGTTTGCAGAGTCCCTGATTTACACACTTTGTCCTTCACTACCAGTTTGATCATATGGCAAATTCAACAGGTTGTTTTTTTTTTGTCTCTTCGCTACAGCATTTGAATGATATATCGTAGGAAATGAACACCTGATTTTGGTACAAAATTTATAAACTAGAAATGTCAGACTTCCACGGTTTGCGATTTTCATCGACAATGTTAAATATAAGATTAATGGGTCATATTCTAAAGATACTACTAATAAACACAATGTTAATAATTCTTTCGTGATCGAATCAGTGAATCAGTGTCAGGGCAGGCTTCTGTGAACAGTGACAATGAGTAAAAAAAAACAACAACAAAAACGCCATAATAAAACGGCCAAAAGATAGCTTATATTGTGGGCCCGGATACATTTAGGCATTACTTGCACATATCAACTTTTAATTGACATTTTAATAGAACGTTCTTTCCTGTTAATCCCCCAAAACATGCTTAATGGCTTAGTAAGACTGTTTGTGTGGTAAACATCGGGCCTATGGAAACAAGTTGATCTAAGAGCATATGATTTGAATGTTGGCCCTGTTCAATGGCTCGATGAGTCTGTTTCTGTGGTTAACAATGGGCCATTCAAAACGAGTTGTCCTGAATGTGTTTATTTGGTTCTTTGACTCTATTATATCCTCTTTAGGGCACTCCGTCTAGACTCTTTCAAGTATTTCACTCCATCTAACGGATCTGAGGCTGACTCATCACTGGTTAACAGAAATATCAAGTAAGTCGTGGATTCTCAAGGTCTGCTCTGCCTGCTGAGAAGGAATCTTGATATGGACTACGCCCAGACAGTTAGGGATTAGAGGTCGCATGTTTTTAAAAGGTCCGATCTCCTATGGAACGTTATGGCAGGGGGAGACATGCGCATATGGCATTTCCTGGTATTATGATTGTACTGCAAGTTACGAACTAGTGTAGATGTGAAATTCACATGTGATTCTAGTTTGTAATGTGCATCATGATCGTAACACCAGGAAATGCCATAAATGTCATTGCTTACCCCTGCCATTACAATCTGTAAGAGGTCAAAATTTGAAAATATAAGCTCTCTGTTATCTCCTTTTTACAAACTGAAATTATACTAGTGATAATCAATGAAAACTGTTTGTTTTATAAATGAAAAACTATTCATCAAAGCTAGCAAGAACACGAGAAAGCGAAGAGAAAAATATTGCTGAGGGAAGAGCAAGATGAGAAATAGAAATATGGTTCACTTTTATATTACTCACGTCCAAAAGAGAGTATACAGTTTTTTACGTGGCATAACTTTTTTCATACTAAACCGATCACCTTCATTCTTGGCTGAGTTGTTGTGAACACTTTTTACAGTGTGTACAATGCGTGATGTCGGGTTGTGATTACGAGTTCACCCTCCCGAACGGGTACTCACTGTTGACACGTTAACACAACTTTTGCTTTTAAATGAGGGTGTAGACCATTTTAATTGTCAGCACGTTTTTGCTTGACTCAGTCGCTATTTGAAACTGGGATTATTGTTTGCTTTTTGTGACAATTTTCGTCATGCCGCGGCTTTCTTCAGACGAACGCGGGCGTGCGATAGGCCATCTTGAAGCTGGTGTTTCTATTAGTCAAGTGGCTAGGCTGTTAAATGTCACCAGACGGACACTTCAAAACTTGCAAAGACGTTTCATTGCCTCTGGATCCACTAGAGACCGCCCGAGAACAGGAAGACCAAGAGTTACTACCCCTGTTGTGGACAGATTCATCTGGGTAACGCATTTGAGAAACCGTTTTCAAAATGCTACCCATACTGCTCAAAACATCCCTGGACACCGTGCAATCAGTCGTCAGGCAGTTTCACACCGCCTCAGTGCCCTTGTAATACGAGCAAGACGGCCGCTGCAACGACCTCTCCTGCGCCCTCATCACAGGCGGGCCCGCCTCCTTTGGGCGTGTACACACTTCCACTGGACAAGACAGCAATGGGCAACGGCCCTTTTTACAGACGAGTCGAGATTTGTCCTGGGACGACATGACGGTCGCATGCGGTGCTATAGCAGAACCAACGAGAGATTTGCTGGTGAGTGCATTCATGAAACCCCGAACAGAGGCTATGGGCAGGTGATAGTCTGGAAAGGCATCACAACAGATCATCTAACTGCTCTTGAGCATGTGCCTGTCGCCCTCACAGGTGCAGCATACATCGCCAATATTCTGCAGCCCCACGTCCTCCCATTTTTGCAGCAGCACAACCCCATCATCCTTCAACAGGATAACGCACCTCCTCACCGAGCCAGGGTGACTCAGCAGTTTTTTGCCGCTAACAACGTCGACGCCATCAACCCGTGGCCTGCAGTTTCCCCAGATATGAATCCGATCGAACATGTGTAGGATATGCTTGGACGAGCTGTGACAAATATGGACCAACCGCCCCAAAACAACGATGAACTGCTTCAGGCGCTCACCGCTTCTTGGAACGCGCTTCCTCACCAACAGCTGGCGGTACTGGTCAATTCTATGAGAAGGAGATGCATTTGTGTGATCAACGCAAGAGGAGGACATACTAGATACTGAATTGTGACAGTGACTAACCCGCAAGAAGTGAAAAACCAGGCCAGAGGAACATTTCTTTGTCAAGGTAGACAAGAACTACTTACTTTGATTTTTTTTTTCATTTTAACCCCAGGGTTGGAAAAGTGGAACGTACCGGTAAAGTACAAAAACAATATCCAGCTACACAGTTCTTCTTCATTTTAGCCCAAAATAAATTTGTCTTTGTGAAAAATATCGGGTTTTCATAGTTTTTCACTTTGTCTTTTCCTTATTCGATTTAGAACTGGGTGTATACTTTCTTTTGGACGCCAGTATATATCTTCATGGTTTGATTGTTTTGCTTGTTGGCAACCAAATCAGTATGTGTGTGTCTTTTCCTTATACAATGGCGGAGTCAGAAGTTCAGTCAGATTAGAGAATGGATTTTACTGTAGTTCAAGACCTTTATTAGGCATTAGCCAAAATAATTCAGTTACTGACAGATTTATTTATCACAAAATAATGACATTTATATACCAAAGAGGCAACACAATACAATAAACTGATTATCTGGAGAAAGAAAAAAACAAAAAACTGCTTTAAAAAAAAAAGAACTACTGTATTTGTCAATATAATTGTTTACATATATACCATATACGAGAGAGTGGGGCAAGTTGGACCATTTTTTAAAATAAATATTCATAATGTCGTAACTTACTGAAGGGAATAAATGTGTTCGTTAAAAGAGAAACAGACTCACTGAAACATGCGATAAATGATTGACTTTGCTTGCTGTATGATGACCACAAATTTTTATAATCACCTACCCTTGATTATCCAACTTGCCCCCTGGGTGGGGTAAGTTGGGCAACAGTATGGGGCACATTGGGCCACAGATTTTATAACTTCTCTGGCATGATTAAGCCTCTCAGATTTTTTAAGAAAGCTACTGATATTGATATTATTGCAGGTCCAAACACTCTATGCCCAGGGGTATAGAAGGACCAAGAGGCTGAGACCAGGGGGCTTGAAGTCCCATCCGTGTCTTTCAGAAACTACAAAAAAAAAAAAAAAAAGTTTGGATTTTAATTAATAAAAGGTAGTCACCCTTGAGGTAAAAACTGAATACAAGATGGATGTATATTTTTGCAAAAAAGTTCTCAGCCTCTCCACAGAAACTCTTTTTGATGCAAAAGTGTAACTGGAGGGGGGAAAACATGTTTAAATTTAAAGAAAAATCATGTGAGTTTCAAGCCCTCTAGCTTCTTAAACAGAACTGTTACCATAGCCTATTAAGTTATTGCCATGTTCATGCACTGAATGACTTGGGTAAGGGTGTTGACAGATGAAGGAGGGGGTGGGGAATAATGGACTCTGCTAGGAGAAATATGCAACAAAATGGAGGGATGGCTGCTACATGTACTTAATTTTCTCTTCACTTTTTCCTAGTCCTACCTATCCATTGACACATCTCCCCCAAGTCACCTAGTTTCATTTTCTAAACAGTTCCTAGAAACTGATGGCTGGCACCCGCAATGAAACAAAACAAAATATGCTGCCAACTGTGACAATATTATAAGCAGCAGCAACATTACTTGCAGGAACAAAATGATAATACCATAATGAACCAAGCAGCTCAGCAATATTTTATTAATAAGCCACTGTGACTGCAACAAAATTAGTACCAATAACTCAACACAGTAAGCACTCTCCAGCACTCAAAGCAGCTAAATGAAACAAGAAAGCAATGATATCAGAAATTCAACAATTCAAAATTCAACTGAATAAACTTTGAAAGGAAATAAAGCAGAGCATTCACCTCAAGTGATTTATTTGAAATCAGTCCAGAGGTGTGTAGTATGTTGGGTATGCTCGTATGCATAAATGTGTGTACTGTGTGCGCATGTATGTGTGTCTACATGTGATTTATAAAGTGTGACTGAGCACGGATATAAATATGCCCACGCATTTTTTTTCAATCTATCTTTAAATTGTAATGGCTTTATGTTTTAGAATGTTGGCATAAAGCTTAATAAATCATTTAAGCTTTGCATTCATGGATTCCAATACCACAGCCTCACAAAGTCCTTGTTAACTGTAGATTTTCTAACATGAACTTATAGTGGTGATCATATTGTGAAAGGATCAAATTCATAACATGTACAGGCATTTCAGGTGAATGATCATTGCATCTTTGAAAGCTTCCTCAGACTTGCAGCCTGTTTTTATTTGTCTAGTTCTACTTGCTCTGGTGGGTCCATTAGTATCGCTGTCCTCCCCCTTTTTCTTCCCTTCTGAGTAAACTATCAACTGGCTCTAGATTTACAGGCCCATGTTTATTATGATGGGGTACACAGGTTCATATAGGGGCAAGCTGGTGCAGTGTCCAACTAGCCCTGCTATTTTTGGCCCAATTTGCCCCATCCCATACCTCACATACTAATGTGCTTACTGCTGTTTAGAAGGGCAACTTATTTAATTACACTATTAATTAGATGACTGGACTCTGTGTCTGTAGTCACTTGCCTCTTAACCCCATTGCAGCTTTTGTTCAATACAGTAAACATGTAATCTATGATGCAGGAAATTACTTCGGTGCTCATAATTTAATTTTTGCTGGTGGGAGATTCTGACAACAGCAATCATTCAACATAATAAAAAGACAATATATCTAAGAAAGATACTTCGGTGAAAAAAAATCTCACTCATCTTAGTGAAAAAATTAGTCTAGCTCAACTTGCCCCGTGGCCCAACTAGCCCCACCCTCCCCTGCATACTGAAAAAGCAATAGACAGGGACATCTGAAAAAGTATAAAAAAGACGTTCTAAAAAGAACACAACAATTATACAGTCCTTTACATTTTCATACAATAACCAATATTGTATTTTACCTTCCTCAATCTCCCACATCCATTCATGCTCTGTCTTTTTCACTTTCTCATCCTCACATCAGTTTCTAAATTTCCATTTTTTTGAGGCACCTGAAATAAGAGATTACTACTGGACCAGAGAATGACCATCACTTTGCTCAAAGCTCTTTATTGTACTCCTTTATCAGCTAACATTGCCAAACTGCTCAATTCATCGCAGCTGCCCTCATTCATTACAGTTACAAATTTTGCCATACTTGGTTTCACTTTTTCTTTCCTTATGAATTTAGGACATACAATAAACAGTAGTATTTTCTTTCAACTTCTTGGCACTGAAGGCAAAGTTGATCTTTATAACCTAGCTTTGGTCATCCCCATTGTCCTCTCTCTGACAAAAATGTGTGGACCCTAGTCTAATTCTAAAAAGGGCACCTGTAAACACTTTATTTTTGCTACAAGACAGCTACTTTTCATACTGAAAGTCTAACATATGTTTGTACAGTCTATTATCATTTTATCATCAACTTGATTTGCCAGTTATACAGTACATACACTGTTATAGGGTCAGGGATAGCTATCTGCCTCACAGCCTTGAAACTCCACATTATTTTTTCATAAATCTTCAACCCCTTACATGTTTCCTTCGCCCAAGCGCTCCCGAGAAAATGTGGCTTGAAAATTGGGGTTTTCACATAGTGTGGGCTACCATAACTGACCTTCCCATTCGCATGGCACAGAAGTGTAACGTCAAAAAGCGAGAGGCAAGCTAGCACTCGGTGTGCAAAGACAGTTATCAATATGCGAAAACTTTCCATGGTGCTAACTTGCATGCCTTGCTTTTAAACAGTCGACTTCGCTTAATCGCCCTCTGCTTAATCGCCTTTTCCGCTTAATCGCGTCATTTCCCAGGGAACCGAATTTTTTCTGTATAAAAGTCACTAGATAATCGCCTCTCACTCCGGATAATCGACCACTCTTCAGCGCCCATGAATTCAAAGATCAGCGGTTGAAGGGTTACAGTTGACAAACAAATAATGTAAACAAACAGTTTAACTGCGCGACGGATGGCAGACCGGTTGACTGAGTGACAGCTGCCATCCCGAAATGGGTGTGATAAGCCTTTTCTCCCCACCTCCCCCTCCCCTTATCCCCTTCATCTCATGCTAGGCATCACCGCCTTACCCTGTCCGATAATGCTAATGTGCCGAAAGCCATATAGTCTCCTCCCCCCATGCCTTGATTGCACCTGTCTGGTGGATTTTGGTTAGATCAGAGAACGTGTCATGTGGATGAACGGTCTATCCCGACCATGCCATCCTACTCCTTATTGTCTGCTGGGCTACTCTGAGGTGGCCAATGAGAGAGACTGCGGAGATCAAACATTTTGTGCGCTGCAACACTGTCAAATTCGAGTTTGTCCTGAGTCTGGTGACGAGAAGGTGTCAATGCACGATATCAAACCACGACATCAAAGAAATTTAACCTCACTGGCCGAAATCATCTTCTCCACTTAATCGCTTCTCCGCTTAATTGCCCACTATTTCCGTGATCCCGAGGAAGGGCGATTAAGCAGAGTCGACCGTATAATCAACATAGATTTTCTGTAAAGACTGAATAAAAATCTGATAAAAAGAGCATCTGTCTGAGCACCGTCTGAGTTGCTTTTAATGCATGGCCTATGTATGGTTGTCTGTGCCTTTTTTTGGGAGGGGGAGGGGAGGGGNGGGGGGGGGGGGGGGGGGGGGGTTGCCTGTATTGCTTAGTGAGCTCTCTATCTCATTGGCCTACGATTCTTACAACATAAAACTGTCATTTGCATGAGGAGCAAGTTTGATAATTGAAGAGCGTTTTTCCAAAAGGCACTAAGTCCACTTTCGTTGAAAATTTAGCTGAGTGTTTCACACCAAAGCATTCCTACTCTCTTTTCATCCTGTGATTTGCTGATGCTTCAAAACAAGCTTAGTCCACATTAACCAAGCTGGTAAAATATTGCCGTTTTTTTTAAAGGGGTTAAGTCAAAGCTCTCTGGCTTTCCAAAACGCGATCAGTCCTCGCGCATGCGCCGTGTCGGTCACTAAATTAAACTAAATTAATGTAGCAGTTATTTTTTAATGTAAAGCAATGTTAGTATTTTTTTATCATCATCAACACTTTCATATGATCATTGATTGAAACATCCTCCACTAATAAAGCTGTATCTACATAAAATGTTTCACCATGCAAATAGACTTATACAGTGAAATCTCGTTATACCGCCACCCGTTATACCGCCATTCCCGCATACCGCCAGCTTTTCGCCGTGGAACGGATCTGACACCTATACAAAGTCACTAAAAATCTCGTTATACCGCCATCCGCCA
>JAWQUT010000167.1:721136-753346 GCA_033807755.1 Ellobium chinense
GCCTACGTCATAGATCAATGTGTGCTGTTTGCATCGTACCCCGCGACCCGTGCGAACCAGTTGAAGCATCACCTCGCACGCTCTTACGTTCGTTCGCAAACTCTGTAGGCCTAGGCCTATTGAGCGAGAGGAGATTGAACTGTGACCCGCCTTTCCCACTGCATGCCCCATCAGGACTTCGCTTCCAAAAAGCGAAGAGTGTGTAGTAGGATTGGTGTTTGAGTAAGAAGCACAGACTGTGGCGTCAAGTGATGTTCCGTCTGTTAGCTGGATTTAGGTAGAGGTGGGGAGTGGGGGTTAAATTTACGTTGGCGGTATAATGGGCAATATTTACTATACTCAAATTATGAATGTAACATTGTAACAGTTAAACTGTTGGTGGATGGCGGATGGCAGTATAACGAGATTTTTAGTGACTTTGTATAGGTGTCAGATCCGTTCCACGGCAAAAAGCTGGCGGTATGCGGGAATGGCAGTATAACGGGTGGCGGTATAGCGAGGTTTCACTGTAAATAAATAAATAAATAAATAAATAAATAAGGAAACAGTCATTATGTTTTCAAAGGTGAAATAGAACTAATAAAAAAATAAATGTAAAAATACTTTGAAATCTAACATCAATGAATTAATAATACATTACTAAGCAAATAAGGAATTAAACAAACAAATAGGTACATAACTGAATAAGTAGAGCGTCTGCGGCAAACCCAGTTACCTAAGCAGAAGTGTCGATCTTTTGCCGTTTTGGCAGCTATGGCGTGCTTAGTTTGTTCTGACCCAGAAATACGTCTACTTTCAATATATGAGTAAACTACTGGAATTGGATACTGGCACAGCACACTTAAAGAGTTTGTGGTTTGAGTTGATTCTGCTATCTCGGACATCTTTGGAGAGGGGCGGTAACACCGTACAGCTAGTAGAAAGTCCTGGACACTAGCTTGATGTTGTCGTACACGCGGTACGGTGACCCCAGACAGGGCTAAGTTCTTTCTGACCTGCTCTTCGTTGCTATTTTTTTAAAATGTGGCCACTTCTATTATCGCATAATCAGTACAAGATCAAAACATCCCACAGGTGGGGGATGGTTGGATCTGAGAAGGAAGGGGACAAGACACTTTCATTCTTCATGAACCAGAGTTGCAACAAGTATCCACATAAGTTGTGTCCACAGTAAACAAAGAAAGAGAAAGCAAAAATAAGAAGAAACTTGCTGAACTATTAAAAACGAAGAACGGCAGCACTCTAGCACTCAAAAAAAAAAAATAAAACGGGGGGAGGGAAATGTCCAGTGAAACTGAATGAAAATATGTGTGGCAGGACTGTCAGACAGCCAATATCTAGGGCTATCAGATTTTGATGACTACCAATGAAAACATTTATATTAGTCTTGAATATGACTTTGCTCTCTCCTACTGTCCTTCTTTATTCTTGGGAACATTGTTGTAAGCTTCTAAAGAGAGAACTATCTCGAGTGCTTGTTTTGTTGTTTTTTTCACCAAAATAAGCGCTTGGAATACATCATTTAAGAAGCTTAAAACAGTGATTCAAGAAACAGTGAAAGGGAGAAAATCAAGGCTAATATAAATGTTTTCATCAGTAGTCGTCACTCTCCAGCAACCCCAGACACCAGATGTCCGACAGTCCTGACACACATATTAATTTCATTCGCCTCTATCAGACACCCTCTCTTGTACGGTGAGGTGGAAAAAAAACCAAGCTAAATACTAAAAGCATTCCAAAAAACAAAATAGTCGGGAGTTCCACTGTAGCATAAAATAAGCAATTATCTCTAATTGTAGGGCTGTTTTTGGTCTGGCCAGTTGAATGTTTCTGGATTGTCTCCAACTGATCTCGACATTGTAAAGACACCCTATCTTGGCTGCTTCTAAACTGTACTTTAAAAAATTTTTCCCAGGTCAGTCTCAGTAGCTGATGATGACGAATGCAATTTCATACTATTCCCCGGCTTTACGCACATTAGAAATTAATATTGATAAATAAATATAAATGTAAATAAAGAAATAAATGAATAAATGTTATCTTCAGTGTACTCGAGTCCACTGAGTAGTGGACCTACTATGTTGTAGTTACCAGAGGAACCCAATTGATCTCTGCGTTGTCAGCTGTAGGTAGACCTATTAGGTCTATAATTTTAGCAGCAGACATACAAGCGTGTTCCTTTAAGGGCAGCTTTACTTGCTGCTTGTACGCTGTACTATGTAAATTTTGCCTCAGGTCAGTCTCAGTAGCCGATGGTGACGAATGTAGGTTCATACTGTTAACTGGCTTTAAGCATAAATAAAAAGGATAATAAACTAACAAACTAAATAAATAAATAAAGATAATTTAACATACATCTTTACTTGACAAAATAATACCCTCTAAGATAAGTAGCAAAAGTAATATGGTAATTAAATAATAATAATAAACTTTACTTTTTGTAGGCACTATGGAAGATGCATATTCTCATGATTGTTCATCACTGCCTTTTTAAAAAAGTCTTAATGACCGCTCACTCATACACTCATTCTTGCCTTGTCCAGGAGTGGCATTCACTTTTCATGTCATTCTCTGAATTTTCTGTGGTTTGTGGAGATTTTTGATCATTATTTTTCTTTCTAAGCAGTTTCTTGTTACTTATGTCAAATAGCTTTCACTGCCTGAAAGATAACATTCTCTGATTTCTGAGAATTCTCTAAAGTGTAGCATCTCTGCTTGTCTTCTGAACAGGTCTTATGACACATCTGCTGATATCTATGACATTGAGATCACAGCATATTATCAGTTTATAATGTTTTTCATATTAGAGTTTTCCAATGCACATTTTGGCTATTAGGTTTATTTTGTTCTGCATCATTTTGTTAATGCCTTCTATATCATCTAAAATTCCAAGTAAAATAGCCTTCACTGTCAACCTCAGTTGTTTCTCTGTCCACGGAGTAAATATCAACTCCACTTTTTGCCTCAATTGTTTGAATCTTTCTCCATACATTCAATGCATAACACTCACGATTTTTAATGTTATGCTTGTATAGCAAAATAGACAAAGGATATATATTGTGCAGTATTTTTCACTGCATACCTTGTTTCCCTAGTTATTTTTGCTAGTGCCCAGTGATGTGCACTTATTTCAGTAGCTAGTTTCTTTTTCTCCCCAAACATAGACATGTGGAGACATCTAGTAGCCCACTGAAAGAAAACGGTTGTGTTTTCTGCTCTCACAACAAAGACTGGGTTATGACTCAGGAATTGAGAGTTGTCAGTTGCCTGAGATCAACACATCTGTTTGCGGTGATAGTGAGTTGTCTCAGGATGTCACCAGCATCGACCATTAGCATCAACTACCGCAACAAGACAAAACAAACGAAGAGGCAGATCAAGAAAACGACAATGAAGAATTAATCTAGCAGATGCCATGAACAGTACAATTCCAGACACAGAGTCACCGACAGTAACTCGCATCCTAGCCTTAGAGACTTATCCTGACTTTGACACTTTCATTCTAATATATGATGATGATAAATTTCATTCTTATGTCTATTGTGACCTGTCAGAAGACATCAAAGCAAAGCTTAAGGATGAGTCAAGGAACATGTCATTTAAGAACATTATATTGGACTGTTTTGATAGAAACAGAAGCCTAATTTGTCAAACTGATGACATTGTCTTGGAACGTGACCTTATCAACTGTAGAATGCATCACTGGTTTGTCACAGAGGAAGCACACAGACCTTATGAACTCATGAGACTTTCAACACCTACAAAAATTTGAAATCATACACCTGAACAACATATGTAATGAAGCTTCACTACACAGACCTTATAAACTCATGAGACTTTCAACACCTACAAAAATTTGAAATCAAACACCTGAACAACATATGTAATGAAGCTTCACTACTACACAATTAACTGTTCCTTGCATATATTCAATTTACCAATCACAGTGTAGGTCTTCTCATTTTGGCTCTCAATCTCTCTCGTTCCTCACCATCCTTGCTCCACCCTCTTCCCAACTATTGTTATTTTTCTATGCCAACTGCCTCTGCTTTTTTCATTTTCTATTTCCTCTGTTTTTCTTTATTATTCCTTTTGCGGGGTCATAACAATAAATGTAAAAGGTCTGTTGGTTTTTTTTTCACCGATATACAGTCGACTCCGCTTAATTGCCCTCCGCTTAAATTGCCTTTTCCGCTTAATCGCCTCGTTTCTCAGGAAACCGAATTTTCTTCTATATAAATGTCACTGGATAATCGCCTCTCACTCCGGATAATCGACCACTCTTCAGCCTTCATGAATTCAAAGATCAGCAGTTGAAGGGTTACAGATGACAAACAAATAATGTACACAGACGGTTTAACTGCGCAACGGATAGCAGACCGGTTGACTGAGTGACAGCTGCCACCCTGAAATAGGTGTGATAAGCCTTTCCTCCCCACCTCCCTGTCCCTCTTCGTCCCACGCTACGCATCACTGCCTTCGCCCATCTGATAATGCTAATGCATCGAAAGCTGTATAGTCTCCTCCCCCCACGCCTTGACTGCGCCTGTCTGGTGGATTTCGGTTAGATCAGAGAACGTGTCATGTGGATGAATGTTCTATTCCGACCACGCTATCCTACTCCTTATTGTCTGCTGGGCTACTGCGAGGTGGCCAATGAGAGAGACTGCGGAGATCTAATATTTTGTGCGCTACAACACTGTCAAACTCGAGTTTGTCCTGAATCTAGCGACAAGAAGGTGTCAATGCACGATATCAAACCACGACATCAAAGAAATTTAACCTCATTACCAAAAATATGACCGAAATTACCTTCTCCGTTTAATCGCCCATTTTTTCCGTGATCCCGAGAAGGGCGATTAAGTGGAGTCAACTGCACTATTTTATACTGCATGTGTTGCATAACATCTTACCTATTCCATCCATTCCTTTCATCATGCTGTAACATGTACAGTGTAGTGTACTCCTCTGTTTATACTCAATTCGTGAAGAGTATTGTTTTGCGAGTGACATGAGCCTTCATGTGTGCGTCTTTGACACCTATTGTTTTTTGTTCTTTTGACCCTATTAACATTTTGTGTTATTCTACATACACCACTGTGATTTGGGGAAATTTCTTCCATGGAGGTTAAAGTACTTCTTTTGCTCGATCTTTTAACGGGAAGAAAAAGGGGGGTCAATGACCAAAAGTTTTCACAAATGTCTTTCGAAAAAGGTCACCTCGAATTCTGATTTGGTCCCCAAATTTTCATTTGACTGGTTTTGACTGTGTGTGAATACATAGGCTACACACTTTATTTTTTTTATCTAGAAGGCTCAAATTGTACCTGAAAATTTAAAATTAGATGCTTTATTTAGATCACAGGTCATTTTACACATTTCTACACTCTGACACTGGCTGGCAGGGCCCAACAAAGGGGGGATTTTATATATTAGCGGATTAATTGGGTTGTACACAATGGGTGATTTGCCCCTCCTAATAGGTATCACAAACCTGTACGCTAAGGATGTTCATTTAGGCGCTCAGATATAATCTTGTTCTGATGACTCCAGATATTGCAGATGGTTTCTATTTACAGTAAACAGCGAGATTTATGCATTGTAGTTCATGCGTGAGCAGGCATGAATTTTAGGTGCACTTTTTGCTGTTGGAGTCAAAACAGAGGAGGAAAAAAAATGTGGCGATGATGGTCACTGTACTAAATCATGTCACTGTATCCTTAAAGGTTATTATTTTTTCCATATATGTTACATATGATGGAAATAACATAAAGTTGCATAGAATATTTAGAGCAACTTAAAGTTACTCATCATCAAATACGATATCGTCTGTGTCACCAGTGTTGTCACGAATTAGAGGAGAAGCACTATAATCCAGAAAATATTATCACAGGACACCCCAGTGGCATTGGACATCCTTGGGATGTTAAGATGTGTCGTTCTAGTGTTGGATAAGCACTCCTTGCCTATGTAGGATGGAGGCAATTAAATTCCATATTTAAAAGGGGGGACGGGTCCTGGAAGTGAAGCTCTAAACTATTGGAAATGGGCAATTTTCAACCTTTATAATTGGATTCAGCGTGTCCGAATTAGGGGAAAACAGTAAAAAAAAATTGAATTTTTCTTATGTTTGCCATGTCAGCATTGCCATCTTGAATTACTGCAGCGGAAAAATGGTCATTTTCAAAACCCTAAGGCTCCGACATTATTCAACAAAATGATCTGAAATTTGGTACAAACATATTTCAACATCTGTTGAACAAACTTATGCATCGGTTTTTTTTTTATATCTGTAATAGGTAGTCAGCTTTAGGCTTTTGAAATGTACATGTAGAAAATACAGATTTTTCCTCCATTTTTCACTAAAAACGCTTATTTTCTGAAAAAAAAAATACATATATAAAAATGGGAAAAAACATGGTTCAAGGAAGACAGATACCAATTTTCAAGTCACTCGGTCCAGTCGTTACAAAGCCTTAGGGAAAAGAGTGTTCAAAAAAGAGTTTTCGAGATTGTAAAGAGTGTTCAAAAAAGAGTTTTCGAGACAATCTCGCTTGAAATTTATACATATTTTTTTCTACACTTTCTGTTGACAAATTGTGGTCTAAATGCTTCAAAATTGTCCTGCTTGATAGGCTGGCGCTCCCTCTCCAGCCTCCTTTTCTTGTCTGGCCTTTTCTCTTTCTCCAGCGATACCGTTCTTGCACCGATATATTCCATTTTTTGTATCTGCAAAGGCCCCACAAATGTGAGTGATGTTTACCGTTTGAGTGCTGTTTTAGTATCATTTTCTGGTGACCCTTCTTCAGGAAAAGGGTCATTTAGAGGGAAAAGGATTCATAATAGGCTATCTAATGGGTAAATTCATACACAGAAATGTTTGAACGACGAAAATAGAATAATCGCAGAATCAGTATTTTTATTGAAATCTTCAAATTGAATTTCAGGACGCCCCACCTCCCCAAAATGTGAAAAATCAAAAGAAATTTCTGACAGGAATCAATACCGCTTACTAGGTCTTTACCCTTAGATATTAAATCTTGCTCCTCATTGAACTCTATATAATCACTATGAGCATCCTGATTTTCATATTCATCACAGTAATCATTGATCATCATCACTATCACTTATGAGATGAATCACATAACCTGTTGATTATTGTTACTGTTTCAACACTGTTCCAGCCTGTTGGTGTATAATGATTGAAAAATAAAAGTTTATTTAAAAAAAAACACCAGTGCTTGACATCTATTTCTAGGAAACTGGTACTGAGGTATGGAGAGGGGGAAGGCCAGTTTAAAGAGGATGCAAGGAAGGGGAAAAGGGGACCACTATCAAAATGCGTTCCAGTGGCTAAACTAGACCAGCCCATCCCCACCCTATTTTCTTTGTAGCTCTCTTATCCACTCACCACATTTATTTCCCAAAAACTATTAACATTATTCTGTCATTCAAACATTCATACCTCACTTTCAGACCATGGCAAATATGGGATTGTATTCCTGATTGGCCGATTCGAAAATGTGAATTATCTAATCTGGCTCGTACATACTTCTTCATTTTGACCTGTATGAACGAGGCTTTTGTTTTGCTGCTGTTCTTGCAATGAGTGTCCCACTAAGAAGACTGCCTAGGGCTATTCAGCCGAACATGTACAGTAAATTAGGCATCGTGAATAACTCGTGCCCTGGGAAGATGGGAAGATAGAAGCGTACTGAGGGTGCTTTAAGTCTTGGGATTGTCCACAAAGGAAGGGCAAGATCTAATGAAAATCCAGTGTCGGACTGGGATCTTGTGGAGGGGGTGATGATAAGGTGATATAAAGAAATGATCATATTAGTTGCCAATAGAGATTCAGTTACCAAAATTTGAAGGCTGAGATTTTAAGAGTAGTCAAAATGTTAGAAATCAGTAAGTTTGCAAGTAAATGTTCAAACTGAGGGGTACTTTTGTAATGTTATATTTGTGTTAATGTCCACGTTAAAAGAGCCTAAAGTGATCTCATAGACATAAAGCTTACAAGGAGAGTTTGTGTGTTGTTTGTTATTAGATTTTAATGCTCTTTGAAACACTGTTATGGTTATGTAAGAATCAAGACTTAAAATGCTGATTAGGTCCTGACAAGAGGATATCCTTTAAGCACCATGGAAAAAAATGTCCAACGATAACATCTGCCGCTGACAGGACTTGAACCCTGCAACCCTTGACATCAGAACACAAGCATTCTACTTCTCAGCTGACCTACAGGCTCTCCTACGTCCAAGAATGATGATAATGTCCTGAAAACTAAATTCTGATGTTTCAAAATCTATAGTTTCTTTGTGATATCTCTACACAAGTAGCACTGCTGGAATAAATCAAAGGACAAATTTAAGAGACAGAAAAAAAAAAAAAGATGTCAAACGTTAGGCAAGCAGGTCTTTTTCTTAAGGCTGACTTCTGTTTTGTTCCTGCAATATATCTTAAGTAACTGTGTCCAAAAGATATGAATCTAAACAATTATTTATATCTTAATGGGATAAATGATAAAAACATGATAAGTTACATGTATACAGACCCTGTCTCATGATGATAATGTCCTAAATGTGAATTATCTAATCTGTCATGTTGAGTGATGGAGTTGAATTAATGTTTCGTATCTTGTGAACTCAAATTCAATATGTCTCCGAATCTGAATTCAAATCAATTCACTGTGGTCTTGAAACTGACTTGGAATTTGATTTCTTATAAAACTTCCCTCAAATCTGAACTGAAACTTATTCACATATATTTCTGAATTGCACAACCCTGCTGAGTGTGCATTTAAAATCAAATAAACTAAAGGCAATACACTTGTGTCTCATTAATCCTGGCACCAGGAAACCTGAAACCTTGATTGACCAAACACATCTTGCAGAAATGTTTTTTTACTTTATATAAATGTCATCAATAATCTGGAAATTCATACTCCCAAATCTGAACATGAAAACTGGGAAGATGTATATAAAATTTGTGCTGTATTAATAATCTGGATGAAACTCAACGAAATCACTGTTTGAGTATGTGTCTGGAGTATCTTTATCACAAGTTTATAAGTGTGATGAAACAGGCTTGACAATCCTTGCCTGATTAGTGACACCACTTATGGCATGGGTTCCTTAGTGTTGACTCCCATCATGCTGTCACCCTTATCTCTGATACTAAACAATCAAAAGGAAACAGGTAGCCTACAAAATATGTTACAAAGGTAAATTGTTGGGATAAGTCAAATCAAAAGTTAACTAATCACTGCATCTTTTTGTAACTTATCTTCTGTGGCGTAAAGGAGTAGATTTGACTCTTCCTTCCTCCTTTCCATTTTCCTTTTCCCTAGCACCATTCTGTTGCTCATTCATTCATTTGATAATATACAGCATAATCAGAAAAGACTTCACCTTAATATTGCCTAAAGTACCCAGTCGTATTGTGAATAAAAGGCTCTTTTCTTTTTTACTACTTTGTAAATGGCTTGATCTGAAGCTTTGTCCAGAAACTGATAATCTAAACAAATATTTGGGACCTAAAAGACAACACTGTGATCTGAAAATACGCAGACGAATATACAGGAATCAAAAGGTTTGGACATGACTGTATCCTTTTCATCACTGACACTGGGTTCTGTGAAAAAATGCGCAGGAAAACTACTACATGCCATTCATTTTTACTTTGACAAAATACTTGTGCTAATTGTCATACTTCTGATCTGAGCTCGTATGTCTCCAGAAATCACTTTCAACAGCAAGGATCAGGTCATCACAGGTAAATACTGGGAGCCTGAATTTAATTATAAGTCATTACAGGAACTAAAATCAACCTTACTGGTCAACTTACCTCTTTGAAAATTGTTTCCAAGGCATCTCTTGTGACTGTGAATGGAAGCCCTCTAATGAACAGCTTGTTTTTCTCCAGATTTGTAGCATACTGAAATGAAACATCAACACCACCCTACCATTACCCAACACCACTAAAATCATCATTGGGCTGTAATGACTAAAAGGAATTGAGTGAGGATGTACCTCATGCTCTACAAACATGCAGAAGAAAAAATGCAAATACAGTAAAACGTGATGAAGGGACACTCAAGGGAAATTGGAAAAGTGGCCCTTAACCCATTAACGCCATCGGCACCCTCATAGGGTGCAAACATATTCCAGTCGCTATTTTGCCCCAGAAGACATTTAATTGTTTTTTTTTTTTGCTTCAAGTCTAATGAGGGCATGTTTTTAGTCTAATTTATATCAGTAGGAGTGACATCCACTGTTTTCCACGTGCTTTGGGGCAGCCATTTTTTGTGTAGATGAGACAAAACATGTCAGCACCGACTACAAGTACACGAAGGTAAGTGCAGAATATATATTCAGTGCTTTTTTAAGAACAAAGCAGTTTCATAAGAAGTTTATATATTAAGGATATCAACTATCTTATCACGTAAGAAAATCCCATAACTTTCCATTGAACTTTTGGGTCACAAAAGTGTGCACCCTGTGAGGGTGCGGGTGGCGTGAGAGGGCATGTGTCAGTTTCAAGGTTGGATTATTGTAAAGAGATAAAAGTACTTCCAGTGCATAACTGTGTGAATGTTCTTTGGTGAATGGAATGTAGATCAGATTTAGCATTGTGCTTTAGTGTTGATTAGCTACACAGAGGTGGGCGGTATCGATACCACCCAATAAGGCAATCACGTCAAATAAAAGGCAGATCTAATGTAAAATGAATGTGAAGCCTGCACAGTAGTCACAAATTCCTAAATGAGATACTTATTAAATGTGTATTCTAATAATTGTTTGTGCCTTTGCTTTTTCTCTAAGTTTACCTAACTTGATAATCTCGGTCCGAGTCAGTTGTGCGGAGGCTGAGTATGTGGCTCATTTAGATGACGGAACTCTGCATCGGATTGGTGATGGTAATGATGATGATGATGATAATGAAGAAGATGAGACTGTTCCTGATACCAGTAACACAGCCCGAGAATATCCTCGAACAAGAAAGGAAGACAGGCGTTGGAGGGTCACGGATATCCACCCTTATCTCCACATGGATGAAGAAAGATGTTCACAGAGAAAGCCAGCGTGTCTGGACCAGGGCCTGAGCATGGTGGATCTTTTCTGCTTGTTCTTTGATGATGACATGATAGAATTTCTTATTGACGTGACAGTGCAATATGCACAGAGGGACAATACAAGGATGAACATAGGTGGAGTGTAGACATCGACGAATTGAACATGTATGTGGCAATCCTTCTCCTTTCGGGTTATGTATCTTTGCCTCTCAAGTGAATGTATTGGAAACAAAATGATGGCCGCCACAAAGATGCCCCAAAGAACGTGGAAAACAAAGGATGTCACTCCTACTGATATAAATTAGACTAAAAACATGCCCTCTGTAGACTTATTGTTGTTCTTGCTGTTGTTGATAATGTTGTTGTTCATGGTGGTGGTGGTTGTGGTTGATGCTGGTGGTGGTGGTGGTGGTGGTGGTAGTGGTAGTGGTGATATTTGTGGTGGTAAAAGTGGATAAAATAGGTGGACGAAGATCACCACCTGGAAAGTATGAATAAAATAGTTCTGACTGTCAAGCACCCTCTCGTGCCATCGGCACCCTAGAAGGTCATAACAGGACTCAATTTGTCACAAAAGTGCAAAAATCACAAACACTATTTCTATATGTGGGCATTAATGGGTTTATTGGTCCAGGTGGTCCTTAATTACAAGGAGGACATTTATAGGTGATTTTGGTGAGTGGATGCTCCATGCATATTAAGACAAACACTGTCTCATAAGCTGTATACTTTAAAAGCGTATCACAAACTATCAGGCTCATATTATATGATAAATATGTTGGTACAAAAATAAGCTGAATGTGCAGTATTAAAGAGCCAGACACCTGAAGACACTTTTTCATCATTTCAATTAGAGCACCTTGGAAGCCATTTACATGTTCCTCTTACATTACCTTGAACACGGGCGCGCCCCAGGGCTGCGTATTGTCACCTACATTATACACGATATATACCATCGATTACCACAGTCATCATTCAAACACGACCCTGATTAAATTTGCTGATGATTCTACCATTCAAGGGCTATTATCACAATCAGAAGAAAATTACCGTAATGAGGTGGAGTGTTTCACGAAATGGTGCAAAGATAATTTCTTGATGTTGAACGTACGTACGACTAAGGAAATGATAATCGATTTCCGAATTAAAAAAGATCAACTTGAACCTCTGTGCATAGAAAACGAAATAGTAGACAATGTCGAACAGTACAAGTATCTTGGCCTAACCATTGATAACAAACTTAATTGGCATCCTCACGTTGACAATCTATGCAAAAAACTGAACCAACGGCTATATTTTCTTAGAAAACTTAGATCCTTCAAAGTAAACAAATCCCTAATGACACTCTTATATAATGCCATCATACAAAGTACTTTAACATTTGGGATCAGTTGTTGGGGTGGAGGAATTACAAATGGAGATAAAGACAGACTGAACAAAATAATACATAAATCAGAGAAAATAATTAATTGCAAGTTACCATCTTTCGATCATCTTTACAACAAATTATCTTTGAAAAAGGCCCTAACAGTAGTTAAAGATAGTGCTCATCCCCTGAAAGAGGACTATATTAAATCTAAAAGAAGCAACCGTTTTTTACTACCATATGCTAGAACTGAGCGCTACCGCAAATCTTTCGTGCCTTCAACATCAAGACAACTAAGGTCTTACAGTCTATGATATGCTGTGAGAATGGGTTGGTATTCCGCTCTGTGTGTGTGTGTGTGTGTGTGTGTTTGTGTGTGTGTGTGTGTGTGTGTGTGTGTGTGTGTGGGGATATGGGTGCGTGTGTGGGTGCGTGTGAGTGTGTAGGGGTGTGTGTGCACACGTGCATGCGTGTGCTAGTGTTATGTAGGTCTGTCTGAGTGAGGGGGTGTTCAGACCTATGCTGTGTCTGGGTGTGATTTGTTTCATTCTTACAATGATGTAATACGTATGTCATTAATTTATCTTTTGTTGTTATGCACTTGTTCAAAACAAATTTCCATGCATGGATCAATAAAGTTTATCTTATCTTATCTAAACTTTTATTTGGCTTTTAGCTTAATGATCCCTGTTTACCCCTCAATGTTTGTAAAACAAATCAAAACAGCTTTGGTAACAGAAATAACACAGCAATACGCTTGCAGCTGGGCATGTCAGTCTTCCTCTTGAAAGTCTATAAGCCTACGCGTGATCACTGTGGATTAAAACCATGCAAACATGGAATAAAGCCTGACTTCAGTCATCAGGTTATATAATTATATCTTGCCTGTCCTTTCCCCTTCCCTTTTTCACAGAGTACCAATCACAGACAGTCACACTGCAATTATAGCACAGTCCGCTCATTACCAATAAAAAGTGGTCCCTCTTCCCGCCTGATTACAGAATGATGATATATGAGACACTGCAGAGGCTAACCCTCCCTCCTCACCTCACCCTAACCTTTTCTTTTGCTGCCAGGCCTGAACAGTGAATACTACTCACCATGCTGCAACAGTTTGTCTGAGTGTGTTCAGGCAAAAGAAAAAAAGCATAATTTCGGAATAAAGAACCAGTGTTTGTAGCTTACTGGGTTTTTTCTTTCCTTGACTTATTTTACTTTATTGCATTTTATTCCTTTTTTTCTTGACCTTCTTTTGTTTCTAAAGCTGGATAAATGTTGTTTGTGCATTTTTTCCCTCTCTTTCTGTCCGCGGTCAGTAATTTTTTCACTAGACTCCAGCGAAATGGGCTGTTTGGTGTCTGCTACATTAGTCGCGAGTACAGCGCCGCCAATAATGAGCAGGCCACATGGGTTTTGTAGGTCTAATATTGTGTAACCATTATATTACGTCTGTCGTGGCACATACGAGACACGGTTTCCTTTCCACCATCATTTCCCCTCCACCACAATCACCAAGGTGTAAGCTCTACTATTTGATGTACAATGAGACAATGATTTTCGGACTCTTGCTTCCTGACCTAGGAAAAGGATAGTGCACATGTGGTCAATTGTCACAGGGAAAATGGCTCTTTGGTTGATGTCAGCCCTTCACGCCCAGAGGGAGTCGCTGATCTGAGGTCAATTTCAATGAGAAAAGGATTAGTGAACAGGAAAAGTGTACACACTGGAGGGACCGCAGAAGATAAATTTTACTGTATATCCTATTTCTCATCTCATATTTGCACTGGCTTTCCTCACCTCAGAAGCCTGTTACTTCCTACAATCTCTTCCAATGCAGCACTTAGCGTGACAGTACAACTCAAACACTGCCTAATCAACAGTCTCAGAGTTTACAATTATCACTCCTTCACACAGTCAGCCACTAAAATCAGACCCCAGAGAACCATGATAGCAAAAAACAAAAACAGGATGCCATGATTGGATTCCGAAGAAAAAGCCTCTCTCTTGACTGTCCATGTGGAAAAGTGTGCATTTCAAACCCTTAAAATTTGCATGCAAAAAGTGGTAAAATTTGTAAATACGTATTCCTAAAATTTGCATTATAAAACAGGAAATTTGCAGGCTCAATATGATGTCAAACATTCTATAAGAAACATTCACAAAACATCAAAATAACAAAAGTAAAATCAAGAACTAGTCTAGACTTTACAAGATACTTTAAAGGATTATCTTGGTCTGCAAAATAATGAAAGACAAATGAGAAATGCCCTGATATTTCCTTGTATCAATTAGAAAGACCTCCAAGATAAGGCTTTCAAATAAAAAAAAACCCAACAACTTTGAAATTTTAGTAAAGACTCAAGCAAACCTGTTCTCTTCTCAACATTTTCATCCAAGTTTCATTGAATTTGTGTTACTGCTACTCCAAATACTTGTACTCTTGGCAACAATCACTACTGTTGTGTTTAGAGTTGACAAGGTCTTCATTTTGATAAATATCTCATTGCATCTTCAATGTTACTCTTTGTCTCTCATGCTCACTGACTCCTGCACACATCCGTCCCTGTCTGCATCTTCTTATAGTTTACAGCTCCACATGTGCCCATGGTTCCTAACCTCACTCTTAAACATGATGACTCATGTATCATTATCCTGAGTCGATGTCCATGCTCAATTCTGCTCTGTCCAGGCACAAATTTTCCATTTATTATAGCTATTGGCTTTTGGTCCTAATTCTTCAAGAAAATCTGATCCTTACGATTAGTATCACCATCACCAAGGCCTGACGCAAAAAAACTGTTGGACTCTCAGCACAGTTTTGTTTAGTCTCAAAATTTCAATGGCGTAATGCCCCTTCTGTAACTAGGCTTGATTAGCTTCATAACTTTGTTATATCACCACTTCATATTTTTGTTATAGTATTGGTCTATGAGTGATGCAAAGTTATAAAAAAGTTCCCATTAACATAACACTGCAACCGTTGCAAAAAAACTTTCATTGCATGGGCAAAATCGGCAAGATTTGCTCCAAGTTTGTATGAAAATTTACAAAATAGTGGCAAAGCCAAAAAATTTTCTACTGTGCTTTTCTGGAGGGGTCAGGTCTTGAATAGAAAAACAATTCAATGCTCTCACTTTGAACTGACTTGTAGTCTTGCTCTGACTTCTATCTTCGCATCTTGACACAAACATGGGACGCCCATCAATAAATTCTCTGTCCAGCTTGAGAGCTTGCAGCACTGCATTCTGTGAATCATAAGTCATTGGAGCCAAATATTAGTCCATGGCAAAGAAAGAAACTCACCACTGACCCACAGTGGGCTCTACAAGTTCTGCTACAAAATTGTTATGAAGGAACCTCTGGGAAAAGGATTCTGCTCTAAGATGCAGAATCTAGATTTGGAGGATGTTAACTGAGTAAACACTGATCACTTATAGCTATATATTTATAGCAGTAATCCAGACACCAAATGTAATACCCGGAATGATGGTTAAGTCTTTTTGCTGCTTTTAGTCAACAAAGATGTCCTGATCTAAAATGTTTGGCCCCACTAACTGTTAAGCATTTTCATTCCTCATTTTGAAAAGAGAGATAATGAGAAGACTTGCCTATTTCTGTCAAGCCAACCTAAGATAAACATGTTCCCTGCAAACAATTATCAAAATATGTGTTCTGTAGTGTATAGAAGCTTCAATTAGACCTAGGCCATAGTACTTGTATTTTTAAAAAATTAAGCCCGTTTGGCTAATCTCAATCTTTACCTTGAACAAAATGCATAAGATTCTAAGAAATCATTCCGTGATGGAACAGTCAGTGTAAGCAGATCAGTATGTCAGAAACAGCACCGTTCTGGGTTCCACTGTACACTCAAACACGCTTGTTATGAAATCCAGACAATGTCCAAAAATATTTCATAGTAAGCATATCTTATAATGTTCAATAAGGAGCTGTACCTCTAAGATTTTGAAAGTGTTTCAAAACAGAACTACTTCTGCATAAATCTTGCCTTTATAAGCCATGTAACAATAATCTATTAATTAATAAATACCTACAGAAAATATAAATAATGAACGAATCAAAAGACATATCATAGCTTTGACATGATAACCTGTATGTCCTTCATTTTCTTTGTAACATACAGGAGGGGACAATGTGAAGTACTGTATACAAACACAGTCCACCTAATTTGACCTTCAAGAATGTGTTAACTCATACTTCTGTCAAACTTCATGATTTTTGTGGTGGTTTTATTTTTAAAAAAAGTAAAACCTCTAATCTTTATCAAAACTCCAAAATTTTATATATGGATGCAGTCACTTTTCCCCAACAGCAAAACCATTTAAATGAAAAAAGAAAAAAAGGTACTATTTTATGGTCATTCAATATTTTGGTTCTTAAGCAAGGGAATGAATTGTTGATTTACTTAAATTTAATCATGGTTCACTGTAAGTGGAAATCTGCCAAGCTGATAAGCCTTACTTTCCTAAGATGTCAGAGTGACTGAAATCGGTCTCGAAAGTGAAGAATATTTTAAATCTATAAATTACCTGAAAACATCCACTCCCAAACAATACACTATGGGCAGACACAAAGCAAACTGTAAAGATCTCCAACTTACACTGTCTGTGAACTCGACATATCCAAAACCTTTTGACTTTCCTCTGTAATTTCTGACCAGTCGGATATTAGTAATGTCTCCGCACTGTATGAGATAAAAAGAAAGGAAGTTCTACATGTAAGTCAAGTGGTCACAGAGAATTAGGTCCAATACAGCACCTGAAATCATTGCTTTGTGACCATCAAACAACTACTGGTTTGTGACATTAAGGAACATTTACAGACCATACTAAATCATACGATATCCTATTATTCCAATAAAACAGTCTTTCATGTGTCTATCAACATGATGTAATGCATCTGCCTGCCCCAGAGAACCTACAGGGATACTTATGCAAAGTTCAAATTCTTACACACACTGCATGCGTGGCGGCCATAATCTTACGTTAAATATGTTCTACCCGCAAGACCAAGCTATCTAGCCAGTACTCTGTGGTCGGGCGATAAAATGTCTGTATGAATTTTTAATTCCACTATAAATGGTAGCTGCGTAAAACAAAATCGTGCTGAGGCAATAAAAGTGCAGAATACTTTACCTGGCTTACGTTCAAACTTTACTTTTGAATTTGGAAGACCAAAATCTTAACTGAAAGCTAAATAATACATTGTCAGATAGAGGTGTCTGTAGCTGCTGGAACTTCACTGACGTCATCATTTTTGACACAAGCTGCTGCTGTTCAGGGAAGGAGAATAATTCTAGACGCAAGGGCATATCCCAGTCACCCCAGCTCTTTTTATTGCGTCATATTACACATGCATGCAGTAACAGAATGATGCTTTTTTCTTCGCCAGATTGTCCTGGTATTCACTCTAGACCATTTTCAGAGGGAAAAAGTACTGTACTGGAAAACAGAACATTATTTTTGATGTGCGTGTCCATTTTTAAAACTTAGGATTTGGAATATACTTTGAGTGGTTTCAGGGTTTAAGGTGTCTCAAAAATCTTACAAACTGGCTATGTGCGTTACTGTTGGTATGTGCAAGCATTGCAAATTGTGTCTTTGAATGTGAATTTCTTGGAGCAGAAATTTTTTACACAAAATTTGCCAAAACTTTGTTAGTTGTCAATCTATTGTCTTAATATTTGGTACACAAGTCATAAAAAGATATATATATATATATATTCACACTATAGAAAACAACGGTAGTATTATGTATCATATTAAAGCTGTTCCTCTGTACTCCCAAATCCAACTCTTTTAATTTAATATATTTCCTAATGTCATTGTAATGACACTAAAAAAAAATGGGCACATGCTTGCAATTAAAATATATCGAACATAGTCCAGTTAACGTGCGATTCTACCATTTTACACGAATGGGTGTTGGTGAAGGATTGAAGAAAATCCATGAGGGCCTAGAAAATGTATTTCAACCTTTGGCTCGTTCCAATATCATGTTTTATGGGTGGTCTCAACAATTTCAGGAGTGGAAGAAGGATATATCTAATGATTGACAACACCAAAATCGGCTGTGAACGTGCAAACTGTTGACTTGCTAAAGCAAGTGACAATAGATGACAATACTAAGACATCCCAAATAAGCAAACGTGATCTTTCACAACATGGTGCTGTGCCCCATGCTCTTACACCAGTAATGTCAATCAAAAATGATCTGTGCTACATGCCCTTACACCAATAATGTCAATCAAAAATGATCTGTGCTACTGGGCACCTTATCTGTTACGTGACAATTAAGAGCGGAGAGAGTAAGACCTGCTCAGGCCCTGCTTGCTATGTTTGGCTGAATGGACCAAAATGATTTAATTCAAATGATTACAGATGAAACACTGACCAGCATCTACACTCCCCTCCCCCTCTCCTTCTCCATACCAAGATTAGGCCAACAAGATGTGGATAAATAAGAGAGATGACCCATCAGTTGTCTTGATGTCTGATTTCAAAGCAGGAAATGATTATTCCCAATAATGTTCAGTTAATTAGGGCCACTTGCACTCAACCTTCTCCTTCCCATTGCTATCATGGCATCACCATACACAAGTGGTACTTCCAAATGTGATGCAGTGATTAAAAGGCAACCAATAGTATTGGTGCTGCATAATAATGCAGTCCACAAGATTTAAGGGCAACAAATCAGTTTCTAAAAGATTAGAGGGAACAACTTTTATCCCACAAGCCACAAAAACCTATGTTAGCACCATGTGATATTTGGTTGTTTGATAATTACAAAAAGACTTGCGAGCGAGGTGGAAATTTGAAAGAACCCAATCCGTTATGAAAGCTGTAAATTTAGAGCTGTATGATATGTCCTTTACAGAGTACCATTACAAATTCCCACAACTAGCTCAGAAGGCTGTAGGTTTGTGTGGATATAAAAAACAGAATATTAAAATGCCTGAGAGTTAGGTATGTCTCTGTTTAGTTTATGAGATGTGGAAGTACTTGCACAACTCCTGAAATGACCCTCATATGTGGCATTTACAGCTTAGATTAGAATTATCTAAAATTTGAGTTCTTGAGATGTCATGTTCTTGCAAATATTTGCTAATGATAAAGATGTAGAGATCTACTGTTACGTTTACTCTGCTGCAGTTTATTCTTAGTCATGAAAAGTTTTCCCTTGCTTTTATTCAGCTTTATAGTGAAATCAGTGTTGCTTGTGTGGTCTTTTGTGGCTTGCAAGCAATAAACTATAGATGGCCTCCCAGGTTTTCTTTTGTCTCAAACACAATGTTTTCTGTAGTAAGCAATCATAGGCCTAGAAAGCCATTTTATATTTATGGTTACACAGTAGCACATGTAGATAACAGGTAGTACTAGTGCTAGGACATTGTGCATTGCTGTGTCACTGAGTGTGTAATTACCGATCGATTGTGTGCTCCCTTTTGACATTCTCCTTCGTCAGTCATGAAGTGATGCTGTATAATACACACTCCTATCTAACCACCAGTGCTCCTGCTCTCTCAAACACTAACTTCTTTGTTTCAAGCCCTACTGTGGTTTTGCACAATGTGGGAGAATGGCGAAGAGGTATTTGTGGCTGTGGTGTCCTTTATCTGTTTAATTTAAAGAAAACCCATGATGCTGATGTCAAATAATGGGGATACTTTGACTATGCACAAAAAAAGGAGAAAAACCTGTAACTTCAGGTCCAGTTGAGTTAAGAGAAAATTGATTGCTCCTAGATCAAATTAGGTGGACTCTACTCTATACGAAAAAAATAGAATCAATTTTAACTCGTTAAAAAAATTATCTGCAGACAGATTATTTATTATTACTTTCTTTGGCCAAGGCTTCACCAGTTGTGCAATGCGTTTCTAGAAGCAAATGCTGGGCGATGAACATGAGAGGAGAAGACTTAATGAATAAAGATGACAGAGGCACTGTACAGTGGCAATATACACTATTTTTCTCACTTCCAATTAAATCAGTTCATCAATCCCTACAAGAAAAAATCCCTATCAAAAATGCAGCCTCACTATTTTCAATGTACCCAATCCCACCAAATCCATCATTATCAAGATGACCATCACCAAAGAAGTGAAAAAAACACTGACAAAGAAGACACCATTAACAACCCAGTAGATCTAAAGCCAGAGACTTCAATACAGACAGACTACAGACTACATGCCTTGGAAGAAATAACTGAAGAAATGTCAGGCAGTGAACTATATGATGACTGAAGAGAAAACAGCAACCTCTGAAGCAAGCAAACTTTGTATTAAAGGCAAGGAAGTTGGAAATGTTGTCCAATTTCCTGTCAGAGTTTGTCACTGAGTAGCTCTCTGATATTTTCTATGTCCCAAGTGAGTCCCATCAATGAAAAAAGGAAATGCTAGGGCAAGAGAAATTACTTTACAGACAAAACACAATTTAGCATATATCAAGGTTCGGTATCTTCTATTTACGGTGATGATGAGGCTCAGCGTTTACACACTGGTCAGTTAACTGGACGATTGGACCTGGCAGGGATGATTAACCCTGAAAATCCTATACTGCTGGTACCCTAAAGTCCTATACCACTTATTTGTGCTGGTTTCCTATGCATCCCTACAACAGCGTCTATTTATCGGTTACTGTGAACTTTGCTGCTAGTGGCAGTTTTCTGTTTAAAGCAGGAAGTGTCGATAAAGTTCCAAACACCGATGATGCAGTAAAACTTGCCAGGTAAAAGCAAAGATGGATGACTCAACAGACAGGGATGAACCAGGCCCATCAAAGCGTAATTTATTTGATGTTTTTCACAAGACTGACTCTGAGTTAGAAGACACTTAATCTGACATGAAGTGGAAAGTGAAAATGAGGAGCTAGATCTATTCTATGCAAATGCCAATAGTGTTAGTAGCAATGGTGATGGGGGCTCTAGTGCTAGACCCAGCGTGAGTAATGCAGGTGATTCACGTGCAGAGGCTGGCTGGACTTTTGATTGTGGCACTGCAGGCTCACGTGCAGGAATTTAGGGAGCCTACTGGCTCAGCAGATAGCCTTGACTTAGATGCAAAGCCTATAAACTATTTTTTTTCAATTAATCCCAGAGAGCTACTTTGATTGCAACTAATTTGTATGCACGGCAGAAAGAGAAGGAGAAAAACCCACAATGGACCCCAGAAGCATCAAAATGGAATGACGCATGTGCAGATAAAATGAAAGCTTTTTTATCAATTTACATGTTCATGGGTTTAGCAGTATTTGCTTGCAATGTGGGACTATGCACTGCTTGCTTTGACCCCTTCCATGCTGCCAACTGACTGAGATTGTGACTACAAAAAGACATGAGTACCTTTTTTTTTCAAAAGTGAGTCAAATGTGCTCACCAATTAGGTTATCATGACCTAGTTTCTCACATCAGACCTGTTGTACCAGACAGTCATCCATTCATACATATCATACTGAAATTTGATTTCATTCAAGCAATAAATAAAAAATATGTGAATTATTTTTGTTTTTTCGTACTTTTACTCAAGATTCTAGAACACCATAATGTTATGTAATATAGGGCTTTCAGGGTTAATTACAGCAAACCAAGTTCTCCAAGCCTTTCATTATTCCTATGTAGTATGAGCATCATCAGCTGAATCAAGATATGTGCACGGAAGACCTCTCCATGCTTGCCAGCAGGTGTCAAACTGGAAGCACTGCCACACATGAAGTGAGCTCTCTCGGCTAAAATACATACTCTTTTTGCTGAATCTGGCTATCAGCCTGTCCCAGTGATGCCTAAGCTAGGTCTATAAGATTTTGTCTAAAAAAAAACAAAGTGCACATTGGAAGCGCAGTGGCTAATTTCATGATTCGGGTATGGATTCCGTTCCCAAATGTATAAACAAGTTTTCAAAACAAAAAACCTAATTTAATGTTTCTGCAATAGCATGAAAATTCCAGCATTCTGAGACCGGGATCATTATAGGATTCATTGCACTTGTATAACCAAGCAAAATTTTTCTCTGTATCTTTTATCCATTCCTTCACCTGTCTGAACATGCAATGGATAACTAAATAACATCAAGATGTGCATTTGGAGACTTCTTTTTACCTTTAGAAACACTTCTTTAAGTTGCTCCTCTCCTAATGTAAAGTCTAGGTTAGAGACAAATATTGTGATGTTATCCTTTGATGGGTCATGGGTCACAGTTTCCCCATGCTCTGATTCTTCACCACCATGCTCTGCTTTCTGTTGTAATTGCTCTCCTTTGAAGTATTAAAAGAAAGTTTTAGATGCTTCTCATAGCAACATGGGTTAAGTAATAAGTGAAATTCAAGGTAAAAAAGTATAAAATTCATCCATGTAATATATATGGGCCAGTGCCAGAAAGCTTCTTTTTTTTCAATACATCATTTTGTAATCCTATTATCTCAGTTAATTTTCATGTGGTTTCTTTGTCTCTGGTTGTTCCAAAATGATGCAATAAACAGTATGAACAAGATGATTACAGCTGTTCACTTGTTTTTTAAAAATTTGAATGTGTTTTTCTGATTTGACCAATTTATTACATATTTTAAAAGGACACCTGGAATCGGACCTCAGGAAAACGAACAAAACAGAATTTACATTAGGATTTGGTAATTATATTTTAGAGTAATGAATGCGGATGATTGTAAAGCAAAAAATGTAACTTTTCTGTGAGCTAATTGAGTACGAATGGGTCATTTTCAAAACAGGTTGTTGGACATCACCTGTGTTGTCACGCCCTTATCAAATGAAAAATGTGATGCAGGTACAGGTAATCCACATAGGGCAATTAAAGTGTCACCCTTCACTGGATGATAATTGTTACACACCATTCGTCAATTCCTGCCTGTGTGGGTTAAAAAAAATTCCCTACAACCACGATACAACAATAACAGTCATGTCTTCTCCAGGCTGTCTGAGGCTTTTGTGTATCATTACTTTCCTTTTGATGAATGTTTACTTTCCTTTTGATGAATGTGTGATGGAGTTTTGGTGATGGAGGAATCCAACAATACATGTCCACGTAAGTTTGAATTTTATAGTGATGTCAGACACATATCAATCTGTTTGTGACAGGTCCTGCTTTAATAAACTCCGGCTTTGAATTCCTTTTTTTTCTTTAAAAATAGGAAGTAGCTGCAGAGAACATAAGAGGAAGAAAAGATGGACATTCACAGAAGAGGTTAAGAAGAAGTCAAAGCCAAAACCAAAGACCAATGCAGAAAGGTGCACAGTGCTGTGCCCCAGGCCCCCCTACTTCTTTTTTTTTTTTTGGTATCTGCCCCCCCCCTCCAGCAGCCGCCCTTCTCAATAAAAATTACAAAAGTTTTATTAAAAAAATGACCCGAAAAAAAAGTACAAGTGCTTATTTCTCATGTTTACTAAACACATGTTCGTTTTTTAATTCTAGCTGTCATAGAATTTATGCCATTGATTCAGCTATTCATTGCTGAATTTACTTGCCTTGTATGCCTGATGATTGTCATTTATCCTTGTCACTATTGGGTTTAACTTCATAATTAATTATCTTGAAAGTGATTACTGACTGGAAATATTTTGTTGCACATTTCACTATTGAAAGCTTTTGTTGTCGCATGATGTCTGACACCAAAGACAAAACAACTCAATTTGATAACTGTACAATATATTATATGTCTAAGGGAGATCTGTTAGGATCAGTATATTATTATGAGCTGAAGTAATAGATGTAATATTTGATACAATATGCACTCATTTACAACATCTTTAAAAATTTTCATTTTTGATTTTGTGTCGGACATCACTGTGACTACAAAACCAAACCAATTGTTGAATAAATTGTATGTTATTAAGTACACTAGTGATATATTTGGCTTTTATTATTTTTATACTCATATTACAGGTGGAGTTCACATTTCATGACTATTAGAGACTCTGAGCTTGCCCATGAACATTCTTAGTGATATCATACACCATTCTCTAGCACTTTCAAAGCTGTCAGTCAAAACTTCAACAATGTCTTTAAATCAACAGAGTGGTCTTTTATTATTTTTATACTCATAGTACAGGTGGAGTTCACATTTCATGACTATTAGTGACACTTTTTTTCTGTTGTCACAGTGATGTCCGACACTTTGTACTCTTGTATGAAAATCAACCTCTCTCACTGAATTAAGAAGAGTTGCAGCTACAAAATGTATGGAGCCTGAAATAAAAATGGTTAATGTGTCAAAAAATGTCCTCTTTCTTCTTTCATATGTGTAGTCCACTTTTCAGCCCCTTTGTCCCATTCTATTTTACAGCTTTTTGGCATTGACCAATATACATATATATTCAGGGAAGTAAAAACTATATACATATAATATAAAAATATATTTATATAAAAACAATTTGGTAGAAAAAACACACAATAAAGTTTCTCATTGCTGCTACAGTGGAGAAAGCCAGATGCTTACTTAAAAGAAATGAAATATTTCCCTTACAACACAACAACATAATACCTGACTTGAAAGCTGGACCATAATCTCAGATCTGAGATCTTGCTGATTATGAAAACAATTCACTGTTTTACTGCAAACTCCTCACATCATGTTTGTATAGTATGTACAAAACAACTCACCTTCTTTAGCTTTCTTTCTTAGAGGTTCAGAAGCATCTAAGGCATTTGGTCTTACTAATTTGTTGGTACTCTCATCTATCTGTAAATGTTATGTCAGTTTGTCAGTTCAGAAGCATGACATTTTTGGGGTTTCTGCTTAATTGACTTCCACCATTAATCATAATCCCAGATGCCATTTTTACGGGAACAGAAAACTCACTAGGTCAAAGAGGTCATCAGGTAAAACCTTTACAGAAAGTTTCTGAAATTTGCAAATGATCTATAAAATGAGTCCTCTGAACAGAGATTTTATATGACATACCTTTTGCTCTCACAAACCCATATCAATATCTGTTTGTCGTATTTCTCAAATATAAATCTAGAGTCATGCACTGAGTGAAAAGGCCTTCTGGGTGTACTTTGCTAGCGACTTTGTATATTTAAGAACTTATTGTGTAAACTCTATTGGCTGTGGATATCTGAGCTTGCCCATGAACATATCATACACCATTTTCTAGCACTTTCAAAGCTATGTCAGTCAAAACCTCAACAATGTCTTTAAATCAACAGAGAGTGGTCTTTGTTGAAGACATTATGTGGTGTGCATGTTGTTGTAACCCTCCTGAAACCAGCCGCTGCTCAATTTTCTTAAACAGTTCTCTCATTATATCAATTTCAAAGAGCTAATTTACTGATTACCGCCAAGATGTGGGTATGAAATTTTACATGGTAGCTCAAAGTACAGTCAAATCTTGCTAAACTGCTAACCCTGTGACATGCCAAAACTGAATTATGACGATGATGGGAAATGAGGCATTTTCTCTTGCCCAAAATAAATTTGTCTTAAAACCCTTAAACAAAAATTATCTGATTTGGCCATCCTTGGGATTCCATGCCCATATCATCAAGCATTTCAAGATCCTTAAGGGTAAAAGATACAGCCTTGCGATAACAATAACGTGAAGGATGATGACTCACAGGCCAGCTATGTGGGAGGTGGTGGTCATTAAACTGAAGTAGGGCGTCATACTGCTCAATGTTGTCTTCAACCTTAGACTTAAAGAGTAGGTCTAAACCTGGTCATATTCAGAAAATGACTACACACTTACATTGCCCTAAAAACAGATATGATGTGTGTTAAATGATAATTGAAAACAGACCACCTTACACCTTCATTGCAGCCTGTCTAAAGCCATATTCGAGAATGTCCTCAGGGTGAAATGTTACAATGTGAGGTTGGACTATTTGTCCGGGACCCCGAAGGTGTAATCTGTTATGAAAAGCTGAAAAAGGTTTGCTATTATTTTATATTGAAAGATGGGATAGAGTGTTAACATCAAGTGTGCATCTCCTTTTGGGATCCTATCAAGAGGTTTCAAGAAGATTAATTTCACTAAAATGCCTCATGTCATGCTGTAGACAATTTCTTCACCTTTCTCTTACTCCTGTTGTTGTCCTTGCTTGTAGGTGGTTTCTCAAGTGACTCTGAGGCTCTGCTATTCTCTGTGGTATTGACTCTCTGTTTTTTTGGGTTTTTTTTATCAGCTTTTGTGTTCACTTCCTGCAAAGCTGTTTCTTTTTCTGCTGCCTGAAATCAGAGTCACGAAAGTCAATATCAAACAACCATCTGCTTCACAGATCCCATTCACTTCCTTTTGAAATTCTCTGCAGCTCCTTGAAGATCATATCTTTTTGTCAAAATACATGCACCTTTCATTATAACACACAAAAAGTTATCTCAACCAACTGACCACTCAATTTCCTACTGGTCGTGCTGCTTTCAAGAGCGCACAAGAATTTTCTAGAATTCATTCTGTCATGAAGGTACAACTTCCCATCTTGGCAAATCAAGCATGGGTCTAATTCTAACAACTGTGTGGTTCATTTTAATACACAATCAGTGTATGAGAATGCTAAAAGTTCATTCACATCAGGGGTCTATGTTTTCTTCTGAGCACTGCCTTGGAATGACACTGCGTGGCACTGTTGATGACAATGACCTTCTGGAAATTCTGATAAATCAAGGAAAAGTGACATCCCTGCCAACTAGCTCTCTGTGACTCTCTCTAAAGACAACCTAGCAGAATGGTTTTCTGCAAACTGTATCTCCCTAAATACCAACAAAATATTGCAAAATATGGTTACTCATAAAAAAACTACAGCAGGTACAATAACATTATGACCTAGAACACAACCTTCAGTGAGCTCCAAATATGACAAAAGGATTAAGTCTTACAATATTTAAAGATCACTGAGAATGCAGTATGCTTAAAATTTTAATTAACAGTCCAAAGCTCATGGATGTGGTAGGAGGATTTTGTTACTTTATCAGGATTATACAAAAATAAAATCCCCTGCTGCCATAACTGAAGTCTTTATAAGAAACTGCATCTTTTCATTTTACAAATAATTGTGATCAGAGCTGGGATTCTTCACTGTCTATCTGCAAGTCAAATCTCTCAATAAACGCTGAGGAGTTATTTTGAACTGTGACTAAAGTTGACAAAGTGACTGAAGCTGTCATGAAAAGCTCCTACCTAACATGACTTCCATTTTAAAGTAACATGCGAAAGGCGGGCAAAAAACAAACACAAACCTTGCAGCTGACCATTAAGATAAAAGACATCAAACTGAATGCAGCTTAGATGAGTGGAAGGCCATTCAGGCATTTCAAGCATAGGGAACCTCCCAGGGAACAGTTTTCTTCCTTGCCTGTCCCCCATTCCCCTCCATCCTCCTCACAAGAAATGTCTGAAACCATCACTGCCATTTGATGGCAACTTCTTTTATGCTTTATTTTTCTATGCCCCTGAGAAACTGCAATTAACTGGAGTCGATTGTAGAACAATATACAGTATTCACCACTAATTTTCCAGAGTTAAATGAATCTTTTTCTGATACGGCTGGTACTGCTTTTTGTTTACTGTTGTTTAGCATGTCTTGTCAAGTTGCACCTCTTCACCATCAGAACTGAAGTTAACAATGGTTTTGTGACTTCAGGCTGATTTCAGTTGAGCACTCATGAATTCCCAGCTCTGTCTGTGATTGATCCATAACTACATGAATGAAATCAGTCCCATGTGTCTAATGTTACACCTTAAATGAGCTGAATATGCTCCAGGTCTAATTATTATTTGTTGGATGCAGAATGCAGAACTACCCATACATTATTCTTGGCCATTAGGTTTATGACTAGTTAAATCTGATTACAATCCTATGAAAGCTATGACTCTCCCTGAATCAGCCCTCAAGTGGGCCTCCTCTCATACCTTAACCCTGCGTTCATTGATCCTCTCCAACTGTGCCTCACACTTTGCTACAGCTGTATCATACTGTTCCAAATCACCTGAGGAAGTATAAGCAATTCAGGTTAACAAACCCCTTATAGCATACACTGAAGAACATCTCATGGAAAATTGTATGCTAATACAGTACTCAGCTCACTAAAAAAAATAACCTGTAAACTCAAACACAGCTCTGGGTATCCAGAAGAGGCAGGCTAGAGAAGAGTGAATATTCTACTTGCATTGAAAACCATTTGCCTCTGAATGCTGCACTAATCCCTGCAGAATAGGGTAAGGAAATTATGTATCATCATGAAATATGCAAAAATGTGAAAACATGCCACTCCATTTTTTGGCAATGGTATTAATAAAAGACTACACAGGTGTAGAATTTGCTTCACTAATTATGGACAAATTTAAGAAGAATGCCTTACTTCAAGGAAGGCATAGTCTTTCCCCTGTATTTTATAGATTATTATAAATATATTATTTATACAGTCAAACCTCATTATACCGCCCTCTGTTATACTGCCAATCCTGCATACTGCCTACATTTTGCCTCTGAACCGATCCAGTGTATTATAAATAGTGGAAAATAACATCATTATACCGCCATATTGCCCCCCCCCCNNNNCCCTCCACCAACACTTGGGCATTCCCATTCTTTCATTAATCATTGTATTTTTACTACCCCATTATACCACCAACACCACCATGTTGCCAAAAAGGTAAAACTATGAGAACTGCAGTGCCTAAATCTAGTTAGACCTAAATGTAGTTCTACACAACTGTTAGTGCTGACATTTGACCCAGAGCTTGTGGCAACTCTACAGCATGCAACCGGCTGCTATTTTGAGGCAGGGTTTCTTCTACAACTTTCAGCTAGCACACAGCAGGCCCGGAGTTTCCTGGGTGCACCGTTTGGGGCTGGAAGTAAACGCTTGCATCTGTAGCTTACTGTGAGGATAAAGCGGGAGATATGTGTCTTTTCAAAGACCTGTCCCTAAAAATCTCAGCAAGATATTGCTAGTCATTTCACAGCAACTTGGAAGAAACTGGTTAAGATAAGAACTGTTTGCTATGTTATTGTTTTGCTCAAAGCCGATGAATGGCTGATGGCAGAACTGTCGGAAATGAGTCTTCAGGATAAGAAAACAAGATCTCCAAAACAAGATTCAATGGAAAAGGCTCTTATTCTTTGGTTTATGTCAGCATGTGCCAAAAATATCCCGGTCACTCAAGATATTTTGAAACATAAAGCCATAGAGTTCGGTACTCAACTTGTACTCTTTGAACAGGTGGCTGGCTCGCCTTATGAGACAGTTCGGCATTTGTTATCGCACGATCAGCGGGGAAAGTGCTGATATTGACCTCAAAGTAGTTGTGACTAGCAGAAAAAAGGTGCATAAAATAACAGATTGTGATTTGACCCCTCCTGCACATTATATCCATAACTAACACTGACTGCCTAGGGCCAATCCCTAACACTAATGACTCCCCCTAAGGAACCTTTGGTTGGAGCCTAGAAGTTCTTGTCATATCGAATTAGTGCGTAAAAAGATGAACATACAAGATAACTTGGTTTATAGGGTTTTAATACAGTTAATTTATTTTGATTTGTAGAAACCCCTTTATACCTCGCTATAATGCCAACTCTGGCAAAGTACCGGAGTTGGCAGTATAAAGAGGTTTGACTGTATGCCATTACAAGGTATACATTGTTCTTTTCTAATTCAGTGCAATTTGCATGCAAAAGTGGTGCATTTTTTCTATTGTAGGTGGTGAACTCAAGGAACTGTTATGTCAAGTTACAGTTGTTACATTTCATACATGCATTTAAAGACACATTAATGCATATCATTTAATTATAAAAGGCATTTACTAAGGTTAATTCTCTTTGTTTGAAGTTTAATTCCTTTATACTACATTTAATTCTCATTAAATACTTTTCAGATACAGTCCTTTCTCTTAGTTCCACTTGACTTATTCTCAACACACATATATAGTACTGCTCTGTACTGATAATTAATAATCTAACTTGGATACATGTGTGAGATCTGGTGGTGAAGAAACAATTGCAATTTGTGATACAGCTTTCCTGAGACCACTATCTACAATAAAGATAAATGCATCATTTAGCACTTTGGGATGCAAGTTTACATGCCATATGTACTAACTTTGAAAAGGGCGGTGTGCACCACAATAATGCAGTATAACCTAAATTAGAACTCAAATTTCCAGTTTAGACGTCAATATATTTTGGCTGTACTTACATGAAAGAGAGTCACATATGTAAAGATCTTTGGTATTAGACGGTAAGTCACATATTAAAGGTCTTCAGTGTTAGACTGTAGTTTATTTCAGTGATTGCCCCCTAAATATCTGCTATTTAAGAACTGCAAGTGGCTTTAGAACCCACTGAAGACATTAGCATGCATGTGGATCTCATCTTAAGGAGAAAAAGTCGTTTTAAAAGCATGATCCTTTGCTGACACTACTGACAGCCAAGCACAAGTGAAAAGAACTTTTCCAAAACTCATAAAGTGCGCTGCAGGTGAAGAATGAGTTAGCTGTGTATTACAAGATGCACTGCTGTATTATTTCATTCAAATTAAAACTGAGTTGACATCCAGATTCCTTCATCAGTTACAATGAAGATCTTTCAATGTAGCCAAAACACTTATCTTTCTCTTTTACATGGCAACCATCAAAAATATCATCCTATTTTGCATTACATCCTGGGAAGGAAGCATCAAAGCTCAGAACATGACAAATTAGACAAGAGTTATAAATAAGACTGAGGAAATTCAACTGCAGAAATTAACAAATTTAACAGTCTATATATAAATGTCCGGAAGAAGAAGATTAAGGACAACATTTTAGATACCACACATCCACCTGCAGTACAAATTACAACATCAGCATGAAGTGAAATGTAGATTCCTTCATCACAGATATGTTGAAGTAGACCATCCATGCTATTTTCCATCAGGGTTCTAACATCACCATCACAAAACATAACAATGTCCAACTTAGTGTCCTTATATGGAACGAACTCTCTCTCTGTCTGTGCATGTGTGTGTATGTGTGTGTATGTGCCTGCAAGCATGCGTGTGTGTGTGGCGTGCCTGTGTGCATGAGACAATGTGTGTGTGTGTGTGTGTGAATACGTGTAATTGTGTGTTTCTTAGTGCACATATGTGTCAGTGTGTTTAGGAGTGAGGGAGGGGATATGTGCAGAATGTAAAAGGAGAAGAGAGGTTTTCTGGGTCTTGGGTATGACTTATAATATAGTAATATGTTTGCTTAACATGTAATATGTGTGAGTGTGTGCACAGTCTTTCCTACAACAATGTATCAAATTAAGTCAATAAGTGTTTTCTGTACTTTGTTGGAAATGAAACAGATGTGCCTTATGTGGACAATAAAGTTGTATCTTATCTTATTAGTTATGGCATTATTAATAACTGAAAACGGTTGTATAAAGAGAAACTGTCTTTACATTATTTCCCCTTTTTTCAACATTCTGAGTGGACATATTGAATTCTGAAGAAAACACTCTTCACTTACAGCAAGTTACAGGTCATGTTGTCTCTCATGACCACTGAATGCCTTCTAACAAGTTAAGAGAGCACAGAGCTGACATATAAAGGAGAAGGATGCTCAGTGATAGGCTAGGAAGTGGAAGGAGTCACAGAGGAATTCAACTTCATCTATCTTTGTTTCCCTGGGCTAGTCTTTTCCATTAAACATTAAACTTTTTGACAGCGGGTGGTGTCAAGGGGTGTTGTTTATAATATACATTACAATGAATAGTAAACTGGCTTACAGCACATCAATTTGGACAATTTTATTCTTCTTATTCACTCAACAACTAGC
>JAWQUT010000167.1:754494-765336 GCA_033807755.1 Ellobium chinense
GAGAGAGAGAGAGAGAGAGAGAGAGAGAGAGAGAGAGAGAGAGAGAGAGAGAGAGAGAGAGAGAGAGAGAGAGAGAGAGAGAGAGAGAGAGAGTCCATGATTTAAATAATAAATTGATTTCTGGTAATTCATACCCCCTCTGATGGTCCCAGTGAAATCAATTTAAGCGGACTCAACTGTAGATCCTTAATTCTCTCTGCTGGACGAATACAGAAAGCAAGAGTGTGTACACCTATAAACTTCCTTTGGTCACAGGCTAGAAAATCATTTGTCAATCCTGTAGCACACCAGCCAATAACCCCTGTGGTTGAGGACAGGTGTGCATCTCCTCTGACACCCCTATATATATACACTATACTTCTACACTATGAACCACGTACTCTGGTCCATCGTGTGGTTCATTCCACGCCCGCCGAGTCTGCCAAGCCCCCCCCCCCCCCCCCCCCCNCCCAAGACTTAGGCATAAGTAGACTCCTTTGGGGCTGGACAGAAATTTGATGGGGGCGTGGAGTTGTGGCTTATCCCCCCTTAGGATCAACCTGTGCCGGCAAGCCAGTGACCGGGCCTACTTTCGGGCCTCTGAGTGCAATGACACCATGAATCAGTTGCCTCATTAAATAACATGAAAAAAAAAGAGGGACAATCAAGCTCAAGAGTAAAATATATGTAGTACATTGCATGAGTTTCTTTCCTTCACTCAATGTTCCTGTCTATAAATGTTCTTTTTTGTCTCTTTAGCTTATGTCAATGCAGTACACTTATAAAACACTAGGCAGTGACTTGAGAACTTGGTCATGCTTGTGGGCGCGCCTGTTTTCTGCACTGATAAATGTTTTCACTGCAGTAGATCAGACTGGAGCCCAAATCTCAACAGAATTCATGAATCCGCAAATCGGGGCACATGCTGGAAAACGTGTACCCATATTAGATTAGCAACCATGGATGAGTCACAAATCTTCTGATTGTTACAATGCAAGCAAAGGGAATTTCAAGTTTTTAAAATTGTTTCCTGTGATGTAAAAAATCAAGTCCTCTCATTCAGCACAAGACACACTTATTTGTAAGCACTGATGAAAAATATAATGAATTAGTTGTGGCATCAGGTTCTTGTTATAACCTAATGATTTTCAGGTCAGCAAACCATAAATCTGGGGGACAGAGTTGTAGTATGTAGACAAAACTTACTCTCAAACATGCTTAATTCAAAATTCAGAGGACCAACTTGATCATTTCATATTTAGAATATTTCTGATTATCCATGATGAGGAAAAAATAACGGTTGTCTTTCTCAGCTTAATCAAGATGGTGTGGCATGCACAGAGTTCTATTACTGGCTAGAGGGCTTACTAGGCCGTATGCAGCGTGCCGCGTAGAGCATTGCTGGTTCCAGGATTTGGGGGCAAACCAGCTCGCTGAAGAGAGCCTTCGTTTACATTCTTTCGGCCATTGTCATCATTTCCTTGCATTAATGCATTGTTTTAATTTGAAATGTTTATTGTTTTTTGTTTTGCGCTACTGCCCCTCCACACGAACGAAGTTCCATGGCATATTATGGCCCCTAGCCCTGCCTTTTCATTTCATACTTTCTCAAGTATACGCATTTAAACTGCATTGGTTTCTTTTATTAAGAACATGATAAATAATTAAAATGAATAAATAAATAATATAATCATATTATATAAACTAATACAGTGTATTATTGTCTCGCTAGCTTTATTAATTTACAACCTTTTCACTTTTCACAATGGCTCCATTGCTCCTCTTGATTTCAAAGTCTTATTCTTTTCTTTAGAACCTGGAATTATCGTTATTTAACTATGTTATATGAATAATAAATAGTATGAACTTACCTTGTTTTCACTGGTGAAAATTTTGTTAGCATTTATACACAGATATATTAGCATTCTTATTCATCATCTGTCAACTGTTAAACAGGCTTTGCCCTTGAAGAAATAATATGATAATTGTAAGGTAGCATTTTTATAGTTTATTAATCTACTGTTTTAATAGTTTGGGTTAATAGTATCGGGCTCAGTTCAGGCTCTAGCTACTGTTTACAAGGACAGGCCAAGATCAGATGTAGTCCCAGAAATGAATGAATGATCACTTATCTAATGGTCATGTATTTCTTAATTTTATCATCATTGTCTATCGGTAATGTCACTGGGTAATGGATGAAACTGCCAACTCAATCCAGTTCTTTAGCCATGTGATGAGTTATAATGTAGGAATGACCTGGACCTGATGTCATCTAAAGGTAAGAATCTTTGATATATAGCTAAAAAGGCTCTTCATGCATTTGTATGCGTAATGTTTATTTTGCTCTCTTCCCTCATGCTAACTTTCAATGTTATATTTATTTACTTTATTTATCAGTTTTTTATGGTAACCCCTGTTAATACCCTCATGGTCCATTGTATTATAAAATAGAAACATGAGTGAGTGTAGCAGACTGCCCCCAAGTGTCGGCCATTACGGCTGTTCTATGTGGCACGCTGAGCTAGCCTCGCGTAAGAGGAAGTAAGCCCTCTAGCCAATAACAGAACTCTGTGTGTGGCATGATGGATTACACTGTAATCTTTTATGAATGAAATACAAAGTTTTGTCTGGCCTTGAACAAGTCTGTGGTGGGGGTCATTTGCGTGCTGGGGAGGGAAGGGGGAGTGATTTATTGCAAATGAGACTATGGTTTAATTTGGAAAATGAGATGGTAGGGGATTCAGATACTCTTTTTAATGGGTGTATCTGTTTGTTAAAAATTATAATTGGTTGTATTTCATAATAGGCTTAACATAGTATAAAACAGAATGTTGGGACTTGCAAAACCTTTCACAATGCTGCTAGTTTTGCATTAAGCATTTTTGTAATAAACATGTTTGAGTGTAATTTCAAAATGTTAATCAAAGTAACACAGATAGGAATGTTGACATCCTGTTTGACTCACCTTCCTCTCTTTCAAAGCTGATGTAAGCGTGAGTAACAGATTCTGGCCAATCAGTGACTGAGTTAAGAGCTCTCTGTAAGATTCTGCGACAGTGCTTGTTGTCTCCAAACATTCTGTAACTCAGAAATATTTGTCATTGAGTATGTTTCTCTAATAACCAAAAGAAGATTCTGGAGAACAGAATAAAAAAAGTACTCAACAGTGAGCATAACCTCATATTTAGATCATGCTAATACGGTAGAAACCCACTTTAGCAGGAAGGCTGTTTCTGACAAATGGTCCCCACATAAGCAGGCATCTCGTTTAGGCATACTGACCATCACGGTGATTTCTTATGTTCAGTTCAAATCAAGGTTTAAATATTATGCACTGCTATTGAGATGAAGCAACTGTGCACGTCTTCTATGAACACGTACTTGGATCTAACTTGGATCCGTGGGCTACAGAATTGTGATTTTTGTAGTGGAAAACAGGATTTTTAGTTTGGCTCCAAAGAAGCATATCAGCCTTCTCACCATGTGAACAACCAGAGGGCAAACTCCACCCACTGGCTGTGACGACTGTTTGAGCATTGGTGTCACTCACTGCTCACTGCAAAGAGTAGTGAAGGAAGAAAAGGTGGCTGACTTATCAATGGGTGGACCAGACTGGCAATCTGATAGCTCTGATCCTTGCATAGGTAAGCATGGGACAAAAGGCATCTAACCGATAAGCGGGCCTAACTGGCCTAGGACAGAGATTCTCACAGGACTGATGTTTGTTTAGTGGTGTTGATCACTTCACGGGTGATGAAATACCACATTTCTGACTGTCGCTTATGCGCATCAATAAAACTCTGCTTGTTTGTGAATAAAACAGGCATTGTGACTAAACAGGAAGATGACGTTTGACATATTTCCTGTTAAAAATCATGTGACTGTTATGATTTCAGCTTCTACATCATCTTGTTTAAGCAGAAAGTTGTCTCTTTACATGTATACATTTAAATAGTAAAAATTCAGTTCTCCAGGAACTGTCTCGCTTAAATAGGGCATCCCTCTTATGCGTGTCCCGTTTAAGCAAGCACCATTCTGTTAAAATCAACATTACCTTCTGAATTATGCTTGTCTGAGCTGGTGAAATGACAATGGCAGCTCTCTACATTTACAAGGGTAGGTTCAGAAGCTGATTGTCCTACTATCATGGACTTCAGCTACAGATTTGAAATTCACCATGCTGATAGCTAAGCATCTACAAAATCGCCCAGAAATTGAAAAAAAAAAAAAGGATATGCAGATTTTAATTAACATATCATGAACTACTGAAAAGATCATTTCATGCTGGCATCTGTTTCAAGACTGCAATGCCTGATAAGTATCGCTGGTCTTTCTTTTACAAAAAAAGGCCCGTAATAAATTTATACAAGTATTTCTTGATGCTTGCCTCACTTACAACTCATACATTAGTGCCAAGAACTCATACGTGGCCAATAAAACACTTATACCCTTCCAAGACCTGCATGATCTTCTAATGGAGTAACATCACAAAATGCAACGGAAATGAAAAGAAGTATGGATAAATATTGAAAAAAACTGTACAAATGAGTGGAAGAGAGGTAAATTTGAGTTAAACATTAATTTTCAAATTTTTGAAAGCATAATAATATTATTGTATTCAGAAGCAGTGTGCTGTTACAAAAAACATTTTTTCAGGATGGATTATGAATGTTCCTGTATTTTAGATTTTAGTGGGGTAAATTATCACTTCTTCTTTTTTTGTTCCTGTTCCTTTCCGATTGGCACTTCAGCATTGGTTAGGGTTTAAATTAGTCTTTCATACTATGGGACAACATTACTGTCCTAAAGGTTAATATTGTATTAGGTTACTTCCTGCTTTCACCAACTGACAATCAAATATACAGTCGAGTCCGCTTAACTCCAATTCGCTGGGACCACCCCAATGAGTTGGAGAAATCAAAATTCGACTAACGATTTCCAAGGCGAGACAACCGTATGCGAGCGAGCGAGCACCCTGGGGAGGTCACGAGAGCAATTCAACAGGGGAAGTAACTAAAGATGGCATATTGGGGAAGTATTTTAAATGGGATTATTTCTTTGTATACTATATGAAATCACTCTCAGTAGTAGCTTAATAGATGAAGAGGCCGCCTCGTTTTCCACTTATTCCCGGTTTTTTAAGATCGTAGGAAGCACGCTAGCGGGAACGCCATACTTCTCAGCTATGACATCCTTCGACATCGCACCTCTGTCGATTTTCTGGAGCATGTTAATATTCGACTCAATGGAAAGAGTCTTGAGGTTTCTCTTTACAGGATTAGAGGAAGCCATTATTTAGAAAACAAATTCAATTTAATTCAAGTTGAAAATGAGGGAGGCAACCTCTTGTTTATTTACCGTCACAGTGCAATGGGCCAGATGCGTTGTATACACTGCTGCCGAGATGTTTAATTATCGATCGATTTTTCAGCACCGCCGAGCCCTCCCGCATTCTCTTGCCCCTACTGTCTTATTAGCGGTGATGTTAATACACACGCCCTACTTATTGTGCTGCGGTTAATGGCACTCGCAGTGTCCAGTTTTATTGCCTCTCTCTATCCGCGGCACCGTCTCTTTTGTTTTTCAAGCCGTCAGCGTTGTTTGGTACCACGCGGGGAGGACGCCTGGAGGTGATTTTTGCCTCTGTGGCAGCGCTGGACAGTTGGACTAATCAGAAATGGGCATTAATTACTTCGTCTTATGCAAGGATAATTAATAGACGCAAAGAAGGAAAAAAATTATTATTTCTTTTTCTTTCGACTAATAAGTAATTGGAGGAATCCGATTTCGACATACATGGACTCGACTGTATATCTACCTGTCTTGAAGAGAGTAAAATCCCTGATTCTCCAAAAAAAGAACACCACCAGTAATTAGTAAAGTCCTATCTCTAAAGCCCTGGCCCTGATTGGTCCCAGGGTGGAGCGCTAAACCCCAAGCCCTGCCTCCTAATAAGGAGAAGTATTACAAAGTATGATTTCAATGTCAGTTTTAACCCCAACAAATAAACTAAACACTGTGAGGGGGCTTTTCCATGACAGCGCTGTTATAGTTGGATCCTTACACCTGCAGTTTTTGATTAGTATATTATCTGTTATGTAAAAGATGGTTGCTGCACCTCTGAGTATGGCTGTACTGTGCTGTTTCTAGTGTTCCTGGAATGTGGTGATGCCCCAGGCCCCGCGGGCCCCTACCTCACAATGGGACTGCCAAGGACCTACTTGCCCTAAGGAGAGCAGCATCCCGCAACACTTCCACTCAACCTTCCCTCTCCATTCTGCAACCCCTCCCCGAGGCCAGAGAAGGGTGTTGGCAAGTCTGGTCTGAGAAAATACCATTTTTCATTTTTTTTTTTCAATTTTTAAATACTTCAGAATGGGTAATTCTGATCTTATGCCATGGTCCAATTTTACCATGGTGTCTACGGTGTATATACCATGGTTCAATTTTATCATGGTATCTACGGTGTTCATCTAGACGTTATGTTTCAGTGCATTAGATATTTTATCTCAAGTGGCATGCATTATCTCTGATAATGGAACCTATAGACCAGGTCAGTAGTCTGTGTCCTGAGAGTATGCTTCCAAGCCTTACTAATGTCACTTGTGGAATGGGGATTTAGCCTAGCTGTAAACATATCTGGATATTAGGGCTCTCCAGATTTAACATCTGACCACTCTGGCCATAGTTAAACAAAAGATATTAGTGAAAATCATATGTCTACTGCATAATGAAATTTAAATACAGTAAAACCTGTCTCCTGCAGTCCATCTGATGAGCGACCCCCTCTATTTTACCTATAATTTTCCTGTTCACTGACTGTTTCTCATTGAAACTGACCTCTAATCAGTCAGCCTCTGATCGTGAAGCGCGAACACAGATCAAAGAGCTGTTTTTCACTGTGACGAGCAGCCATGTGTGTCCTAGCCATTTCCTGGGTCAGAAAGCCAGCATCCGAAAATCATCTTCTAAGTGTACATCAAAGAGCAGAGCTTATGGCAGATAGTGGAGGGAACAGGAGAGTGGGAAGAAAACCATGTCTTGTGTGTGCCTAATACTGGTTACACAATATTATTAGACCTCCGGAGCCCAAATCGCCCTCTCTTGATTGGTAGCGCTATAATTGCGTCTAGTGTAGCAGAGACTGGGCAGTCCATTTTGTGCATTGACACGCTGGAGTTGGTGAAAAAATACTGTCTACAGAAAAAAAATGAAGAAACAACATTAATCTAGCTTTAGAAACAAAGAAAAGAAAGCCAAGAACAAAAACAACATTGTGACAAGGAATAAACTGCAGTGAAGTGAACGGTGGGCCTAACAGCTGATCTTGATGAAGTGGGCCAAATGGGACTCTGAAAGAACACTGAAAGCAAGTGCCAACCTATCAAATCACTTGCCAGGAAAATGATTTGGGGAAAGTAAAAAATTCTGGTAAGCTACCCAAACGGATTCTTTATTTTGAAATTGTGCTCTTTTTCACTTGTCTGGACACACCCATACAAACAGGCGCTGTGAGGCGAGTAGTGCTAACTGTTCACACTTGGCAGCACAAAAAAAAAGGTTGGGGGTGGGGTGGGGGTAGGGTGAAATCGTTGTGATATTTTCATAAATTTTCGTTTTCGTTCCGTTTTAGTTTTAGCTTCAAAACCTATTTTCGTTTCAGTTTTGTTTTAGTTTTAGTTTTAAAATCTATTTTAGTTTTCATTTCGTTTTAGTTTTAGTTTCAAACTCTATTTTAGGTTTAGTTATAAAATCTATTTTCGTTTTCGTTTCGGTTTCAAAATCTATTTTCTTTTTCATTTCGTTTTAGGTTGTTTTTTTTAAAAATCTATTTTTGTTTTCGTTTTAGTTCTACATGTATTTAGTTTTTCTTCATTATTTCGTTTCCTTTTTATTTTCGTTTTCAAAATAGAAATGAGTGTTTGAGTAAAGACTTAGTGAGTGATTAGGGGAAGGGGGAAATGCCTGTCTGTCTGCCTTTTGTGTTCCATTGTATTTTTTAAATTGTTTTGTTTGGTTCGATGTGAATTTATGGTGTATGGTGTTTCCACTGGCGAATGGTTTATAGACAGTAACTATTGGTAGAGCTGAATGTGAGTAGTTTAAGGGGGGGGGTGCGCCTCCTGGGAGTGAAATCGTGAATGCTTGAACTAGGGACTTTTTAAGCTCTAAATTCAGATTCAGCATGGTCAAATTAGACGAAAATGTGGATTTTTTTTTTTTTGTGTACGGTTGCCATGGCAACGCCGCCATATTGGATTTCGTGTGTTGAAAATGAGCTATTTTCAAAAGCCTAAGGCTCCTAGAGTTTTGATCATTTCCAATTTTGTACCCTTATAAAATAGCTCTATGAAAATAATAAAATGCATTTGTTTTTTGTTTATTTATCATACAATGTCAGTAAAAAAAATTTTGAAATGTGTGTTGACGGATGTGTATTTTTCTCAATTTTCCACCAGATAATCGACTTTTTTTCAAAAACGTGAATTAAATCTAGAAAAAAGGATGCATTTTATTGAAACACATTCTATGGGATAGATATATTCCAAATTTGAAGTCAGTCGGTTGAGAAATAAAAAAGCCTTAGGGCAAACAGTGGAGAAAAACAACATTTTGAGAAAAACGCATTTGAAGTTTTGATAGCGCGTTTATACAAGGCTAAGATGACCATCTAGAGGTGCCCTTTCAGGGCATAAAACAGATGTTTCTGGCCTCAAAGGTTATTTTTCTCATAGCAGAAGAGGTCAAAGTGTCTAAAAATACAAAAATCCCAATTTCGATATTTTAACCCCTAGACCCCCTTTTCAGAAGGTGCACCCCCTCTTAATGGGGTATTTAATCATATTAAAGATGATGACCCGAAGCCATGTCAATACATTTATGAATGACCAGGATTGGCCCGTATGAAAATGGTTGCATTGGGGAGATATGACGATGCTGCTTGATGCAAGAGTCCGAAGTGAATAAAAATATTTGTCACGTAGCTAGCTATTCGCCTTCCACCACAAAGCAATGATTATTTTTTAAATATAAATGTTCATTATTTTACTTTTTTTTTTCTATGTAGTTAAAAAATCACTGGATGTAGATCTATGTTTTTTTTTACTAATCCAGTCCCATTTGATGCAAACTAAGTGGCTAAGGTTCAAATTGAATACTACAAAGTGTGCAGGATGTTTTATACAACAAAATGCGAATATCCTATACAACAAAGTGCTACAAAAAGTTGCATTATAAATAGATAGAGGAATCCAAGGGATTTCTATTGAAAGCACCAGTGCTCTAGGGCCTTATAGGAGCCTGATCAGAGATGTTCAGCGCTTAACTTGCAGCAGATTCAACCGTCAATTCAACCGTCATTGTGATTAAGTGTATTACTTTCTGGCATTTTATGTTTTTGAATAATAGTATTTGGCATTGACTTTCACTTCGATGATGTTGATTATTTTACGAAAGTGGGCAGGCAGACAGGCAGGCAGGCAGGTAGGTAGACAGGCAGCTAGACAGACAGACAGGCAGGCAGGGAGGCAGGCAAACTGACTCACAAAATTAATTTTAACGTGTATTAATCTTGTTGACAGTAACTAATCGTGTCATCAGTGAAAGAAATAAAATAATGATCACGATAATGTAACATTGTCTAATAATGCAACCCGTGCAGTTATTGACCATGGAGTTGAAAGACACTCTTTCTTCAACTTAACCGAAGCTAACATGGATCGATGGATGAAGGATAAACTGTTAAGCAAAAACCCTTGTCAAACTCTTAACCCGTGCGGCGATGATCAATTTTAGTTAAATGCAGTGATGATCGAGTCTTATATGACCCGATGAATTTTTTGAGGAAATGATGATCGGGTCTGATAAGACCCGTGTTTATTGTCTACATAACTTTAAGCTGAGCACCCACAGTGGTTATTTTGTGCATTTTAGATGACTGTGTAGAAAGATGGCTGCATCAAGGCTAATAAAGTTTGATGCCATTTTGTCCTTTTCTTTTTTTTGAGGAAGAGGGATGAGTACTCTTTAGATTACTTATCGTTTATAAATCACATTGTAGGCCTATATTAAGGTGGATAGCTCCATGGTTTGTTTCTCCGTTCAAGTTTACGCATTCTATCAATACAGTACGCATTCTATCAATACAGTACGCATTCTATCAATACAGTAACGGTTAGCATGTAGCCTAGGTGAGCTTATGACCTTTTAACCCATGCGGCAGTGATCAACTTTACTAGTTATTCACTCCCGTGATCGGGTCTTATAAAATCCGAGTGTGTTGTCTACAAAACTGTAAGCTGAGCACACACTGTAGTTATTTCGAGCCTTTTAGACTATTAGGTACTGCATCCAGACTAGCAAAGTTAGTCATTAATTTGTCATTTTTTGGAGGAAGAATGTTGAGTAATCTTTAGATTACTTATCATTTGTCCTACTGTAAGCTTAAATTAATATGGGTTGGCCCAAGTTTTGTTCTCACTTAACTGTTTACGCCTGAGGCCCCTGGAGGATACTTAGGAAAAAAAAAGGACTTCGTGACTCCTTGATAGACTGCAATATCAATATATATGGACAGGGATGCATGGCTTGTGAACTAGGTCGCAGCTGCTCTGATGGAGAGAAAAGTCCCCCTTCTATTGGGTTTATGGACGTCTGAATCCATATATATTTATGTCCAAGATTGCCTCAGGGATATCCTCTTTCACCTGTACTATTCCACATCTACACTGCTAGGGTGACAAGGATTAAATGTAATGGTCCAGGAAGGATATTAACGTTTGTAGACGACATCCTCATATAATATAAGACTAGCCCAGATAGGCTGCAGATGGTCACAAGCATTCACGAAACGATGCAAGCCAT
>JAWQUT010000167.1:765911-780921 GCA_033807755.1 Ellobium chinense
ATACGATGACAGTTAGCATGTAGCCTACATGAACTAAGGACTATACCCCTGATTCTGGTGTTCGAATACTTTTATTATGTAAGATTAAGTTTATAATATAAGATTAATTTTATAATGTAAGATTAATTTTATAATGTAATATTAATCTGTGGATTTTAAGATCCCCAGTCCTTATTTGTGTCGGTGAGATCTGAGTGGTTTGATGGGTATACGTTTTTTTGCAGTGGATCTATGATCATACATTAATTATGTTGCTGGAGGACAACACAACACTTAACTAACAGATAACTTAAACCTTCAAATCCCTTGAACCTTATGGCATTTATAAGAATGAACAAGCTATTGAAACTACTGTGGTCCTCTCTGGTTCACGAACACCTTTTTAAGTGGCGTATCTTTTATTACGTACAGCATCTCATCTTAGTCTACTTTGAACTCTGTGTCCTGGCCGTAAAATGATGGTTTTCCTCGCTATCGATTTCATCTATGATATGACTTTCCTGATAACTGTTAAAATGTTTTCTCTTCTGTCATCACCCTCCATTGTGTGAATCAAATCTTCGAGGCCAACAACTGCGCCAGAACAACAAGCAGTTAAACCTGATGTTAAGTTGCGCATTAACAATGCGTATTAAAAGCCAAAATAATATTAGAACCCCTGAAGTAAAAATAATAATGGAAGCCCTCACCTACAGCTCATAATAGTCAGAGGTATGGAATTTTCGGTATTTGCTATTAAACGACTTTAGCAGAAACAAGAAGAAAATCCCAACCATCAATTGCTCTTAAAAGTCATCGGGTCTTATACGACCCGACTGGGTCTTATACGACCCGACTGGGTCTTATACGACCCGATCATCATTATGGGGGGGTTGTGGTCAGAAAGTCGTGGTCACTCATTAACTTATGGGTAGAATTGATTGATTTTTGGTAGCTAATGAGGAATATGATTTTTAGGAAAAGTCACGAAATTTCAGATCCGGGAAGTGATTTTTAACTGAATTAACCTATTTGAAGATACCCCCGGGTCGTATAAGACCCGATCATCGCTGCACGGGTTAAACACAAATAACCCGCCTCTTCTGCCCCAACCCCACTCTTTCAGTAACGTCTACCACAAAAAAAAAGGGGGGAGGGGGCATTCAACTATTCCCAGCTTAGAGCAAGCAAAATACATTCTTCAAGAAATAGCGGGGTGGTTGAAACCAAGTATGTGATAGGAAAGTCAGTTAGCTGAAAACAACAAAAAATTGAAAAAATTTAAAGAGATATTTGATACTTGATACACAAAGTATAGAGATAGAGATTCCATTGGATGTTTTCTACTGAAAAGGATGAAAATCCCTGGTGTAACATGATATTCCTCCTCCCAATCCGCCACATAACTTAAAAAAAAATAAAAACAACCTCAGCCTCCGCGCCCCTAGGCCTAGGCTAATACAGGCAGTATCAACGAATTTCAGTAATAGGCACTATCTCATTTTGTATTTTTAATCAGTTGATACGCCGGTTTGGTTTAAGAAGGCATTGCCAACTGAACAAAAGATAACTCCACGTAGTATAGTCGCCGTTTTGTCCCAGCCAGCCCAGTTGTCTTGTCTCGCCTGATCATTGCATCGCCCGCAGTGTCACCCCGCACAGTCTCAATATAGTAAATAAAAAAAAACTAAAATACATTTTAAAATAGTTTTGAAAAACGATTCTGGTTTCTCACACTAGTTGTGAGTCCCACATTAGTTATAAAACCGTAAACGAAATAACCTTCAGAATAGTTTTGCAAAACGATTCATGTCTCTCACATTAGCAGTGTTCCAAACTACGAGTAGTTATAAAAACGAAAATGAAATTGCTTTCAAAATAGTTTTGACATTTTGAAAAAAGATTTTTGATATTTTCGTTTTCGTTTTAGTTTTCGTTTCAAGTTGCGGATGCTATTTCGTTTTAGTTTTGATATTATTATAGTTTTCGTTTTCATTTTAGTTTTCGTTTTGGTTTTATTTTGTTGTTCAAAATCGCTTTAGTTTCGTTTCATTTTGAACAAAAGCCACAAAAACACTAGTTTTTTTCGTTTTTGTTTTTGTTTCGTTTTCAGCCCTAGGTGAGGGTAGCTTATACAGCCTCTCATACAGCTGAGTCCACCTAATTTGAACTTGGATTAATCAAATTTCTCTTAAATCACGGGAGATGAAGTTATAGATTTTTTTTTCTTTCTTGCTTATAGTAAGAACATTCTCATTATTCTAACTTGGCATCGTGGGTTTTCTTAACTGGAACTGGCTGATTGAGGCTGTCACACCTGCAAATTTCCCTTTGCCACTCGTGCAAAATCACAGTAAACGGGTGTAAAACAAATAAATTTGTGCCTGAGCGGGCAGAAGATGATGGATAGGTAAGGGTGTGATTTGTTCAGCATTATTCCATGACTGATTAAGGAGATGTCGGATGGGAGCAGAGGGGTCAAAAATCGATCGACAATCACAAACAATACTTTATTATGTACCCGCACAAAGTAGTACTACTGGCTGTCTACATGTGCTACTGTCAAACACACTCGATCCAAACAGCCTTCTTCAGGGCTCGCAAAATGAGAAAAAAAGAAAACAGTGAAACAGCAAGGCAGGAAGGGGTGATCTTATTAAAATACTCCCCTGAGATGGAGATGGTGTATCCATGAATCATAACACCATGGCCATACAAGTACTTTCCTAGTTGAAATCGTAATTTGAATTTTGGTAATCTAAATCCCCTATGACAGTCCCAGCGATTTTGATTTAAGCCGACTCCGCTGTATTATTGTTCTCTAAGCAGGTGGGAAGCGCCACCATTTTTTATTCCTACTGAGCTGACAAGGCTATAATTGTTGTGGGACTCTCTAGGATTGGGACCTCGGTAAAAGAGGGGATGGGGAAAGAACAGGCAAAATATAACTATATAACCTGATGACCGAAGACCGAAGTCAGGCTTTTCCCAACGTTGGAGGGTTTTTAATCCACACTGATCAGGCAAAAGCTTACAGACTGTTGTGACGAAGATGGATCTGTTATTTCTATAACCAAGAACTGTTTTTATTTCTTCTATGAACATTGAGGGGTAAAAAGGGATCATTAAGCTGAAGGCCAAATAAAAGCTATTGTAAATGACTGTAACTTAAATGGCGAAAAAGCATCTTCAGGTGTCTGGCTTTTCAATACTGAACATGCCGTTTGTATTTGTATCAAGATATTTGCCACATGATATAAGGTCGATAGTTTGCGACACCCTTTTAAAGTATATGCCTCAAGAGATAGTTTGTCTATATATGCATGGAGTGACCAAGCACAAAAACATCTAATAATGTCCTCCTTGTAATGCAGGACCACCTAACATGTGCATTCATTTTTCACATTTCCTTTGAGCATCCCTATATCACTGGTTTTACTGTATGGCAATCAAGACAAATAAGCGTGCTTACATGTATTTCCCAGAGAAATGTTAAGAACCTCATCAACTCATCTACATTTTGTCAGGAGTAAAGAAAAGGGCAGGTAGATGTGAGGGTCCCTTAAGCAAGATTTACTTTCAAAAGTCCTTAGTGATATAGAATGTTTGAAAAACAAAACTGCATAACCTTTTACCTCAGAGTGCCCAGCTCTTCATGCAGTCCTGTCTCTCTGTACCCAAAACATTTAGTTATCATTACAAACTATCACAGGTGCATTTTGTGCACCAAAAGTGCATATTGCTGTGTTACAAAACTTTCATGGCATCTTACAGAAGGGACCGTGTCCCAATATCCAGATCTGATTAATATCTTTTACCCACCTATAATGCCAAACTTTCATTTCAAAAAGCACAGTCAATTAGCTGTGCCCAAATAGCTGCCATTTGTAGTGCACATCCATGCTGCTAAATATGACATATTGTCAAAATGCAGTCAGTATTATATTCCTCTTATGAGCCAGTGAGATGTTATGACATCATTTTGTTGTGATGTCTATAAAGCCATGGTGGCCAGTGAGTTAAAATGACTATTACAGCTGTCAGAAGTAAAATCTGAGATGCCCCAATATGCATATTTATTCAATATATTAGTCTATCTTTGTACCAAGCTTGTTGCTTTTATCAAAATGTGCACAATTCTTGTTGTATTTTGAACTGTGCCAATCCACTAAAAAGAGAAGTCAAGCACTTTCCATACTACCAGGGATGACATCAAGTGTCATTATAAAATATATAGAACTTGACAAATAAACAGTGATAGTATTTATATTTAATAAATAAACTTGTTTCACTCATATTAACTCACTGGAGACTGACCTATTTCTGGCAGTCAGTACTGCTGGGACTGATCTAAAGAATGGCTTCCACCCCACTGGGACTGAGGATATTGGGCTGTTTTCAAAACATCACTGCATGTGTAAGAGTTGATGCTTTTATATGATTTTTTGCACATAATAAGATAAACATGTGTTCTAACAAAATATGAAATCAGATTTTTGATGGATACAGTAGTTTTTTTCTGGAAAATTAATTTTGTGACCTATATAAAATGCAGATGTAGATTGACAACCTCGCTTGTTTTGCCTTACTGCAGGTCGTAAGGGTACACAGGAAGGTTCAGAATCTCTGTCCTCATCATGATTATTCAAATCCTCAAGTTCTGAGTCAGTAGACTCAATGTCAGAGCCATCTACCATGAACTCTTCCACCACTTCTCTTGCTGATCTGAGCTGCCGTCGAGACATTTTGGCATAAAACGATCGGTTTGAATTTCGAACAATGCTTCGCGTTCTCCAAACGGGAAGTGACGAAATACGCAAGAAAATTGTGTAAACATACTCACAGAACAGTTGTACAATATTTACGAGCAAACACAAGGACTGGATTTACTTACAGATAATTAATTCTGTAGGACGTGTATACATGTCTTTAGTCACCAAGCGAATAATGGCGGATGACGTGTATACACGTCGTCAGTCTCCAAGCGAATAATGGCGGACGACGTGTATACACGTCGTTACTCTCCAGTGAGTTAATGGATTCTTGCAGGTGCTACCATATTAATGCATTCTTGCAGGTGCTACTTCGTGATAAAACCCAGTTAGAATATGTTTTCTGTTTTTTAAATGCTTTTTTTTTTGTTTTTGTTTCTTTGAGCAGTAACAGTTTTGTGTCTGAACTGGGTTGATGAGAAAGATGAAGAATGTGGATCTTTGTTTACCAACATGGTTGATTTGGGGACAACCTCAGCCTGCTTTCTGAGGCTGTTGCCTTTAAACCCTTTTACAGCAATTTCATGACAGCAGCAATGTCTGGATCTTAATCTACATGAACAGTAGTGACCACTCCTTATCTGCTTTAAAAATAAATGTATACATCTCAAAGAAGCAAAGTTGCAGAACAGGTCACAAACTAGCCAGAAATGAAATACTATTAATATCGCATAATTCTCTGCAGAATTATTGCCCTTATTTAAACATACTAAAACTGATTAACTCATTGGGTAAATTCCACAGCAATAAGTCTTATTAGGTACTGAATTCAATAAATCTTGGGTAACTGTAACTTTTTAAAATTTTTGTATTGGAATTCTCCCCCAAAATCTTATGTATTTGCGTGGTATGTATTTTTAAAAACATAAAACTGACGTAAAAACTTAACTAAGTGTTTGATAGCTTAAACTTAGGTAACTGTTGATGTAAAACATGAAATACTAGGTCATGACCGATGAGCAGAAACATTTTCATTCTTTTTCAGGACTTTTAAAACAAATCGAAAGTATCCCAGCTGAGTTTACGAATCTTAAAATTTGGGTGACTTTTGACATGAAATTTGTCATACGAGTTAAAGTAGGACACGCACATCAAAAATAATTTTCCACTTTTCAATACCTTTTCTCCTTAAAAATTATCTATGGTGCCCACCGAGTCAATTTTGCAAAGAAAGAGCATCGCTCTGTTATCGTGCGCGTATGTAATATGACGCAACAAAGAGAGCTAGAGTTACCGGGTTTGGCCCTTCAGTCCAGAATTATTCCCCTTCCCCGATCAGCAGAAGCCCGCGGCAAAAACGCTGACGTCACTTACGTTCCAGCATCTGCATACACCTCTACCTGACATTGTATTATTCAGCTTTTAATTAAGGTTCTGGTATTCCAAATTCAAATNGAGTTTACGAATCTTAAAATTTGGGTGACTTTTGACATGAAATTTGTCATACGAGTTAAATAAAACAAAGAGCATTAAAAATATCTATATATAAGAAAAAACCAGCAGCAAAATTTGTCACACACTATTCTCACTCCTTTTCCCTACACGTAAATGTATTATAATCGTTTGCATTGTGTATTTTAACGGTACAGTGGAATTCCAAATGGTATAGCCTCATTTGTGATCGATTTCAGGAGAGAATTTTACTGCGTATTTACACATTCAAATACAAATTTCTTCCACAATATGTCAGTCAAAAGGTAATATCTATACCCTGTACAAAAGTTGAACCATTTTCCAATACAAAAGCATTGTCATTTTGTGTAACTGTGTAATAGAATGATTACGGTTGATATTTTTGTATGATGAGTGACTGTTTTTCCCCTATTTGGCAATGACTCGTACACAAAGATGAGCTTGATAGCTCGGTTTGCACAGCCACACAGTCTAAATATTTATCTAACTTTGTTCTGAAAAAATTACTTCCTCTTCCAGCTGGCCTGGCTAGTCTGGCTTCACTTTGTGTCTCTAGTCTGAAAGTCCTGCTTCTGACCCACAGTTGGCACCATGATATTTTCATTCAAATCCCCTTCCTTCTAAACATTACATTTCGTTGATAAACTGATCCGGAAAGGCAAAGAAATTGCAGCTTTGTCAAAAAAAAAAAAATGAAAACATAGATCATGGCGACTAAACCAAGAAGTTTTCATGCACTTTAGTTTATACTTTGAGTTTGATCTCTCATTGCTTACCGCTTGCGATCCTGTAAATCGGCAATTATCCTGTAATGACCCGACTTATGACCACCCAACTGGTGTAATCAGGGGAAATAACTGATTACAGTATAAAAGTCAGAAATTTTATCCACTGGTTACCCATTTAACTCATCAACCAACCAGTGCACTTTTATACTGATTTCACTGTTGTGTCAATTCACTTTTTTTCTTATTTTGGAATTAAAAATCTTTGAAAAGTGTAAAATAATTTTGGAATTATAAAGGATGTTCAACAGTGTGTAAAATTAGTAAGTGCTCATGTGTGAGAATTACATTTTTACTTACTGTTCACATATACCACCATAAATTTTCGAAATTATTGTTTTCATGGATGCCTAACAGTTTTACAGTGATTGTAGTGAAGGAAATTGTGAGTCTTCATACATAATTAAAACGTTACGGAGTTTCAAAGTCAGCAGGTCCCATTTTTCACTTACTTACTGATGTTTGAAGGTGGTCTGAATATCATTACGTGAAAAAAACCACAAGCATCATTTTGGTCATATGGATCGTTTTTATATATATTTTAAATGATGGGCTTTTGCTATTAAACTGTTTCATCTCACCTCTATAGACATGATGGATCATTCTAGGGAAACCCACATAAACAAACTCAAACATTTATGGAAGTTGTGCGGAAAACGATGCCTCACGAATTAGCAGAGACAAAAAGATGAAAAACTTTGGAACGTCCAAGACTTTAAAGAAAGACATTTTGATTACTTACCATATAAATACTGAATAAGATATTGTGAACTTTCACTTTCTGTCTTGTGTGTATTGCTCTAATCTGACACTTTTAATGGACTCCCAAATTTGCGTAAAAATGATTTTGTACTCAGAAGTAACCCCTCCTACTATCTGACATGTAACGCCATCTCAGATGATAATCAGTATCTTGGACAACTGGCTCTACAAGCTCTCGGTGGATTGACACTGGGTAAAGCTTGTTTTGTCTGTTTCACTGTTCTTTGTTCTAGCATCATACAGAAAATATTTGCAGCTCACGATGGTACAAGAAAGTTATAGATGATTAAAAACAAGAGGTCACACTTTCATGTTTTCACAATTTTAGCCACTTCTGACTGTGAATTAAACAGGTCAAATATTAACCAATGGGCATAAGAAAAACACAGGCACACAGGTCTTGACTCAAATTGATGTTGTTAAGTATTTTTCCTTCCTTATTCAAGTGAAAACAGCGTTTGAAAGTCCTAAAAATTTTTCTAAAATAAAAGTGCATACGAAAATCGGCCTGCCCAAGCCACAGCAACACAGGTAAACTTGCATCCACAGACAACGTCATGACCATAATTCAATCCGAGGAGCCATCGATAATGGCGATTAGCCCAGTTTACTAAAAATTGTGTAGTTTGTCGCTGTAAGATATGCTTGCACGATACATCAAAGTTAAAATTTTCTTTTAAAATTATTAATGATTAAAAATATCCTGTTCACTCAGAAGGGATGATAATTTACCTCTCCAGCCTGTAATATTGCAGCCATAATGCTGCCTCCGCCCCATGCCCTGCCTGCATCACTAGATTCCAGATCTCCCTTGCTTTCTCTTGATTCTTGCAGAACTTGGCCTGAAGATGCAAAAAATGTAAGCAGTCTAAACCTGACTTTGTAATGAAAAACAGTACTTGAGAGTTCTGACAGAAAAGGGGAAAGAGAGAAAGTATAGTAGAGTCCATTTAAGTCGATTTTGCTGCGACTGTCATAGAAAGATTTTAATTACCAGAATTTGATTTGAGATTTTAACCTGGAAAATATTCGTATGTCCAGGGTATTTTGATTCAGGGGTCACCCCCTTCCAGCCTAGCTTTTTTATAGTTTTTTTTTTTTAAAATTTTGCAAGCCCTGAGAAAGGCCGTTTGGATCATCTGTGTTTAAGCAGTGGTAGCCATGAGGAGGCCGGTTGAGAAAAAAAAATATCACCTCATCATCCGTCCCTCTTGAATTTACCCTCCTCTTCCTCNTGTGCCATTGTGTGTGAGCTGTACTCACCCTTAGCACTGGTAAGTCTGGGTGAGTTCAGACAAGAAGAAAAGTGCAAATGCTTAAGTAAAGACTTGCGTGGGTGGTGTACTGCCCTCTTTCTTTCTCAGATATTTATTTGCCTACAATTCATTTATACTGATAGTTTGATGCATGCTTTCGGCGTTTTTTGTGATTTCAGGCAATGTTTCAAAGCTGGATACGGCCTACCCAGTAGAAAACTACTGTTACCGCTTACTCTGCTAGGGTGCATTCTTAGTCAGGAAAAGTTTTTCCTCCCTTTTATTCTGCTATATGGCAAGATTAGTCTTGCTTGTGCTTGTGATTAATCCAAAATCGAAAGTCAATGACCTTGGCTTATCTAGGGAAAAGAATACTGTCTGTTGGCAATCAGAGCTGGCCAGGTCCATTACTCCATTCTTTGCAAGATTTTGTCTACCTTAAGTGATGGAGGACTCACATATTAAAAATTATTTTCCGTTTTCCAATACATTTTCTCTCTGAAAATTATCTATGGTGCCCACCGAGTCAATTTTGCACATGTGTCATATGACGCAATTAGGAGAGCTAGAGTTACCGGGTTTGGCCCTTGTCTCCAGAATTATTCCCCTTTCCCAATCAGCAGCGGCTTGTGGCAAAAACGATGATGTCACTTAAAATCCAGCAGCTACAGACATCTCTATCTGACAATGTATTATTCAGCTTTTAATTAAGGTTCTGGTCATCCAAATTCAAATATAAAGTTTGATAGTGTAAGCCAGATAAAATATTTTGCATTTTTATTGCCTCAGCATGATTTTGTTTGACATATCTACTGTTCACAGAGGAATTAGAATATTCATACCAATACACTATCACCTGTCTGCAGAGCACTGGCCAGACAGCTTGGCTGTATGGCTAGAACGTATTTGATGTAAGCTTATGACCGCCATGCGCGCAGTGGTTGTAACAATTCGGGCTTTGGATAATGTAACCTTGTGGGATGTTTGGGGCTGGCAGAGGCATGATATCATTATGACAGACGCTTGAAAGACTCCTTTATTGGAATAATAGGGTATCGCATGATTTAACACTGTCTGTAGGACGATGCAACTTTCCTTTAATATACCCTAGGTCCAGCAGTTGAGTTGACAATGTCTCAGAAGGGAAATATATAAGTAAACTTTTTGACACAAGATTCAAGACACAATAAAAGTAGGTCCTGGGAGGACAGGGCCAATGCAGTACATTTGTCTAAGCTACACCCATGACAGCAGGGACTGTCCACCCCAACATCAGTGAGTGCAAAAATATCATAACTTCTGCAATCACACAGAAAAATTATTTCCCATGGGCACAAAAACAGATGGACATTAACAAATAATATGTTTCACTTTTGAAATAGATATATTTTATGTGGGAATGCAAAAAATTAAGATTATCCCAGGGAAATCTGGCACTGCCAAAATTCTGACTTGGTTATGCAAGAAAACACAAGATACTGTCATTTTTGTTTGCTGTTTTTGCTTTTTTGAGATGTGCTTCAGCAAAACTATTTTATACATTTTCCAACTGTCTTCACAGATGCTCATGCAGAATGAGCACTGTCATTATAGTTGTATACTCTTCATTTCTTAAGTGAGATGGGAAGTAGCAGTGACTTTTGTTCAACGTAAATCATAACAATATTTATGCACTAAATTGACCTCTGTGACCCCAATCTGACGTAATGGTCATAAACACTCATGGTGAGCCAGTATGTATCCATCTTTTGATGCAATACTTTTGTCTTACATTCTAATGTTATGAAAGGAATAGGCCCAAATACCTCTATCAAAGCCCACTGCTGCTGAAGTGCAGCTTCTGGATCTCCATCTTTTCCATAGTCTGCAAAAGAGAAAACAACAACAAAAAAAAACCTTTGGTTCGTCCTTAAGTGATCTGACCTACTTGGACAATAAAACCAGAGACCTTACATCAACAAGTCAGGAAAGCGACCCAGATTCCGTGAAACTAGGTCACGCGTGCTGGAACCTCGATTAGGGCGGTAAGTACCGGTCAAGCGTGCAAAGATGGAGTGGTCCAAGAACACGCACTGTAAATGGTGCTCTGCAATAAACTGCACTAATTCGTCCAACAAGAGACCGGATTTGTCATTTTTTCACTTCCCATCAGATCCAGAAAGGTAAGTAATGTAACTGTTACTTTTAATTGCTTTTATTGATTTTACTTACTTTATAAATAAAGTATAAAGGAGTATTTAAATGTATCAAAGATTTTGCGTGGTAAGATCATGTTCAGTGGAGAGGGGTTCGAGCTGTATTTGTCGGGGCTATTCGTTAAAGTGCTGTTAATGTAATTAGCAAAGCTTACAATGCTTTCATGTGACTCCACTGATACTATATAATATATTATATATAATATGCCTATATCACTATAAATCTTCATACGCGGTCAGTTATAGAGAATCTATGTATTCTGCAGTGTTGTAGACGTGTAGTGTTGCTGTGCGTCGGCCATTGTTTTTGTCAGTAGAATGCATTGCTCGCTAAAAATACACTTGTAACTAAAGACAAATATAAATATGGAAAGATAACAAAGCCCTTATGGGAGATGCTAAGATGCAATACTTCTTAATTTCCATTTTGAAATGTACTAAACTTGAAACCAGAGGGTAGGGATTTAGAGGGAGGAATCGGTGTAGGAGTAGTCAGTCAACAGATGAAATACATCATACTTTTTTTCTATCACTTGGGTGATTCATTAATTTGTTCCTGTCCTCCACAGATGCAAGAAGTGGGTGATCAATGTAAGGAGGGCTGATCTAGAGAACAAGTCAGCTGCAGCACTCAGCAGGAGCAATGTGCTCTGTTCAGAGCACTTTGAGGCTTGCTGTTTTAGCACTTCAGCAACTCACCGAAGGAGACTCCTAAAAAGTGCAGTGCCTACCCTTTTTAAAGTCCCAAATCCACCTCCACAGTTGTCTGGATCTCGTCCACCACCTTAGCAACGTCTGATACCAGTCCCTTCTATCTCAACTCCCTCAGCTTCTCCTTCATCGGTACCAGCTACGGAGACAGACAATGAGGAGGTTGTTCAAATAAGAACATCTTTAAAAAGAAAACTTAAAGCTGAGCAGTGCAGGAGTTGGCGATTGAGAAAGAAACTCAAATTTTCCAGTGAGTCTCCAACAGACTCAGTGAGACAGGGAAGTTCTTTAGAAGACATCCTGAAACCACACTTGTCAGAAGCCGCTCTTCGCTTTGTCCTCACTCAAATCTGTGTCCCCAAATTGCCACACAAAGCACGTCGATGGACTTTCGAGGACAAAAAGTTCGCACTGTCTATTTATCATACCAGCAGAAAGGCCTATCATTTGCTTCAAAAAGTGTTTCAGTTACCAACGCCTAGGCTACTTTCTATGTCTATGAGGAATGTGTGGCTGCAACCAGGAATTTGTGAAAACATTCTTAGCATGTTCCAGGTAAAAGTGCAAGCAATGACAGTTCAGGAGCGACTCTGTGCGATTATATTCGACAAAATGACCCTCAAACTTGGAATTCGCTATGATCCAACCAGTGATGAGGTAGAAGGATTTGAGGATTTCGGCATGGTAGGCCGCTCTCAGAAGCAAGCAAATCAGGCGCTGGTGATTATGGTCCGTGGACTGGCAACAAAGTGGAAGCAGCCATTGTCATATGTGCTGTCGAAAGGTCCTGTCAAATCAGAAATGCTTCAGCCTCTCATTCTTGATGCAGTACAGAGAGTAATAACTCTAGGTCTTACTCCCAAAGTCATAATTTGTGATCAAGGCTCCAACAACCGTTCATTCATACAGAAGCTAGGTATCACTAAAGAAGAGCCATTCTGCTATGTGCAAGGCCACAAAATTTTTATCATGTTTGATCCCCCACATCTCATGAAAAGTATCAGAAACAATTTGAAAAGCAGTGGTTTTATAATGGACGGACAAAATGTCGCATGGGAATATGTTGAGAAGTTTTATAAATTGGACTCAGCTCTTCCTATCAGCATGGCACCCAAGCTAACGAAAAGGCACATACAAGTACCTCCGTTTGCTCATCTTCGTGTCAGCCTGGCAGTTCAGGTTTTAAGTCATACTGTGGCAGCAGGCATCACCACCATGGTAAGCTTAAGAGCTTTACCGACTGAGGCTACCAAGACTGCAGAATTTATCGAACAGTTTGACAGGCTTTTTAACTGTTTCAACAGTAGAGCTATTCATGGCAAGGGTACAATGGCACATGCCATCACACCAAACTCGAGCCATATGAAATTCTTACATGAATCCTTGGCATGGCTTAATGGAATCAAAGGCAAATCTTCCTTGCTTAGAGGGCTGGAAACTTTCCATCAGCTGCCTAATTCAGCTATGGGAAGACTTGAAAAACCTGTGCTCCTTCAAGTTCCTTCTCACTAACCGCCTGAATCAGGAATGTTTGGAAAATCTGTTTTCAGTAATAAGAGGAAAAGGAGGACATCGCTACAACCCTGACCCCACTGAATTCAAGGCTGCCCTCCGACAGAGCATGGTCGACTCTCTCCTGCACACAGGACAACGCAAAAACTGCGAAGATGATGTCGACTCCCTTTTGTTCAGCTTTGAAAATTTGATGTCACAAGGCGGTGCAAACACAGTGCGATCCCGGTTGCAACAAGATGTGCCTAAAATCATCCATAAAGTGATGCGGATGATGCCCGATATTTCTTTGGTGTCCAACCAAGAGGCTAATATTCTTGTCTACATTGGAGGATACATTATATCCAAACTTGAAGGTGCCATTTGCTCTAAGTGTATCACTTCCCTGTCTAAACAAAGAGATGGAAGCACGTCAGATCTTTTTATATGTGCGAAAAACTTTGACATCTGCACAAGCCAGGGATTGCGGTCTCCTTCCTCTGCTCTGCAGCATCTCTTGACAGTAGCAGAACAGACCTTCAGAGACAGTGCACCAGTCAGTCTCCACATCTCAGGGCTGAGGTACTTCCTTGTAAGAAAAATTATGGAGGCAACCAAGGACATGGCACTCCACTGTGCAGACAACGTTTGTCACGTACAATTTATGACTATCAACTTGTTTGTAAATGTGAGATTACACCACTTGATCAAATGCCACAATCAAGAACAGTTGCTGCTAATACAATCCAGGAAAAGGAATGGACAAAGGAAAGCAGCCACATTTAATCACCAGCCAATAGTGCTATGGACTGATTTAGTGGACTAATTTTCATGCCAGAGAGGAATAATATGTAACTGTGAGTATATTTTGTTTTGCTATCTCCTTTTCTTTCTTTCTTTCTTTCTTTCTTTCTTTCTTTCTCTCTTCCTTTCTTCCTTATTGCAGCAATCGCATTTGATTTCTTGGTGCATTTACTTGGTTTTGATTTGATGTTATACTTGTTTTGAAACAGATGAATTATTATGAATCTTTCAGTTAAATTTATATCCTAAAAAAATAATTTTATGTTCCTCCGCATCTGCCATTCTTCTCACTCTTTATCTCTTTATAAAATCTCTTCACAATGACACGCCGCTCGCAGTTTCATACCTCTTTCCGTCTATCAACACGCAACAATACAGCTTACACAGAAAGATAGCCCGGCCGTTAGATAGGTTTACCGCCCTTATTCTCGACTGGCCTCACTGACCGCGGTCACGCTGAGCCAGCGTTGCTGATATAGTGCCCACGCCACGGCTTTCCTGTCTCATTGATGCAAGGTCTCTGATAAAACTGTGAGGTCTTGTAAGCAGGATTAGTTTGGGTATGAGCCTTATATATATAAATCCATTACTGTTATTTCTTCATGTCATTGTGTAATGAAAATAACACTTTCTACATCCCTTTTATATGCTACAAGACTAACACCCCATTTTACAAAGGGGCAGGCAGGCAACACACCAGCGGCGAAAGAATACCTAGCGCACTGAAAGGCATCATAGACGAATGCATTAGACTCCGTGAAAAAGTTGGACGACTGGCGAATCGGGCGGATTGAAAAGATCTATCGGAGATTGCATTTCGTTGCTATACACATTCTTTTTTT
>JAWQUT010000167.1:798285-817054 GCA_033807755.1 Ellobium chinense
CTGATGTACTGTCCCAGATTTCAGCGATCTCTGGCGTCACTCCACATGGCATGCATGCAATAGTAATGACTATACTAATTATTGTGGAGTTAGTAAATATGGCAATATCTAAGAAATAACAGAAAGCACATTTTTATGATCGAACACTTCATGAAGTTGTAAGTCTCAGTGCCAAAATAAGTTGAAGAATAACTCTACGAGCAAACGAGAAAATTTCAAGTCATAAGCATTATACGGTACACAACTTGCAACAACATTGTTGAAAGGCTAAGAAATTGAAATTTACTTACCTCTTGCTGGTGACAATGAGAAACCGACAGACCAAAATGACTGAAACAGGACACCAGGCTTCTTCAACGTGCTCAGTTAGCACGGACGGACTGCTCACTCTCTGAAAATGACTGACCGAGGGCACACTGACCACGGGAAAAGACAGACAGCTTTAAATGTAGTGTTGATGTGTAGTAGTATCGTCAGGGTCTGAGAGGCCGCACGAGAAACAAATCGGGGGGTGGTGTCGAGGTTTTCTCTCTCTGAGAAGTCTGAGTCTCACAGGTCTCACGAGGAACAAATCGAGGGTGTCAAGTTTTTCTCTATTTGAAAAGTCTGGGTCTCACAGGCCTCGCGGGGTACAAATAGGAATAGGAACTAGCGATGTCAAAATAGGGTTAAAGATCATACTGAAAGAATAAAATTCTGAATATATTGCGAAACAAACTTTTGGCACATTAATTGGGTGTGCCTGACATGCAAAGACACCAGTCCTAAAACAAGTTAGCAAGTGTTCGTGAATCTATTGGCTGGCGCCAGGGGGCAAAAAAATTTACCCACCTTTCATTGTTATGAAACTTGAGTTTTGCCTCTCCATAGCCAGCATATAATTTACCCACAGCTGAGATGACCATGGGCAGTTTCGCACAGCTCTCTCATAACCTTTTCTGATCTGCTGTCTCATCTTTAGCTTGTCCTAGTATCACATAAATATAATAACAATATGTATACAGCAAAACTAAAAAGAAATCAGAAATTAGTACTAATCAGGGTGCAGATGGCAAAAATTCCCTTCAAATATCTCTAAACTCACAACCTAAATTGAAAATGCACTGACCAGCATGACCAAAAAATAAAAAAAATAAAAAATTTCAGACTAGGAAAAATGGCTGAAAAATGTGTATTTTAAGTGCTGATATTTTTTTAAATGATGACGACAAACATGACCTTACATCTTGGCAATATATGAATCTCCCATGTCACTTTTTATTTTGGGTGGGTTCAAGATCACAGCTTGATAAAGGGTAATTCGAGTCAAGTCACAAAGACTGTTTTTCTTTAATCATTAAGTCCAAGTTTCTAATATCATTCCCAGTCACGTCAAACCACTGGAATATGGCAGTCTGTTCATGCCACTGTCAGAAACACTTGTAAGCACAGAGTCTACATTTACTGCTTTTGGTCCAATGTGTTATTGAAAACTTATCTTTCTCTTACTTTTTTGGAGAGCATACTTGTTAAAGGAGGATACACACATCAAAAATGTTCCGCTTTCCTGTACTTTTCTCTGAGAATTATCTACAGTGCCCAATGAACCAATTATGCCAAGAAAGAGCAGTGTCCTGTTATCATATGCATGATCTATAATGCAATTAGGAGGGTTTAGTGACCAAGATTTGGCCCTTAGATCAAGATTTATTCCCTTAGCCTGAGCTGCAGACATCACTCAAGTTCCAGCAGCTGTAGACATCTCTATCTGAAAATGTGTTAAGGACAAGTGCGGCAGAACTAGGTCATTTTCATAATAATAAAGGGAACTTTGTCATTTTGGGGTGAAAAATGGGTAAGATAGGGCCAGTCAGGAAGATAAACTGGGGTGGTTTGCAATTTCCTCCCTCTATTGCTATGGAAATGTCAATTGTTTGGCTGCCATATTAGAAAATAGGCATAACTTTAAACCCTTCGATCTGCATAACAACAGATGGTAGGATGCTGGTTGTTTTTTTTTCATTCGAAAGATCACTTTATTTAAAATAGAATGTCACAAGCTTTTTTTGTTTTCTTGGATATATTTTTCTTTATAATTTTTTTTTAAAATGTCATGAAAAAACATTGAAAATTTTGAGATAAAAGATAAAAAACACAAGATATCGTAAAGTACGGTATAACTATCATGTAGCCCAAGAAATATCAAGAACTGAATGTTTTACTATAGAGCATCTAAATTTCATCATATTTATACCATTTCAAGAAAATTACACAAACACAGTCCAACGCCTTACTGTGCTAACAATATCACTGCTTGCTTCATTAGATATGCAAGATATCACGTCTTCCCCTCCGTACCTGCCGCCCAAGGCATTATGTGTACTCCTAGAATATATGTAGTTGGCATGAAAGAGAAACAATAATGTTTATCTGTGCGATAAACAGCACACCGAAAAATGGACTCACAAAAGCCCAACTCCTTCCACTCTTCCTGTTACAAGAGACAAAAAAACCTGCGAAAGATGTAGGAAGGACGAATCACAGCATAACTCTTTTGGGGAATCAAAAAAAAAAACCACCAAACTCAAGATGTGTGGTTGTTATTTCAATGTCATCACGCCCCCTACCGTTGAGATCTTAGGAGGGGTCATGAGAACCTGGGAGGGGCCAGCATGCCTGAATATGTTAGTCTAGGCTGAAGCTGTTCCAGCAATTTTTTGACTGTGATGATGCTGAGCAACAAGAGGCACTCATGAGAAGAAGCAGAGCAATTCAGAAATAGGAGATTGCACAAATACGATATAATTTGTTATGGACTCAGAATAATTACTCCCTGTTTGTTTTGGTATAAAAGATTAGGACTCGACAAACAGAGCTGGCTGATCTGATCTAAATCTACCACCTGCCTGCATGCTCCCTTCCCTCCTCAAATATCAGTGGAGAAGTGTGACCAAGAGCATATAATTTGTGCCAAGGAAAAGATGTGAAAAATTTTTTTTTTCAAGGAAGGGCCAGGCAGTGCAAGGGCTAAGCCAGTGATGTAGTTCAATTACATGTAGACTATATGTATTAGCTTCACAAATCACAATCATCCATAACACATATCTTAGTAGCCTAGGTCTACAAGCTTAGCTTGTGTGCTAGAGATGTGTTGCGGCAAGATAGCAGTGGAAGGCTCAGCAACTATGCCTTGGTCTCTAGCGGAGTTTATTAGGCTATTTTACATATATTGGGATGCAGAGTTATTGTTAGGAAACTAATGTAGAAGAAATAATGCTGATTCTGTGAGGATAAGCCAAGCTGTTACTTAATAACTGTGTGTCAAGTCAGGTGAATGGACCTACACTACATGTTAACTTCGCCACTCTAGCCCAAGAATGCCCTATAATGTAATTTTGTTGAAAGTGCTGCGACTTGTGATGGAAGGGAGATGACATTTCATTTATGGGTTTTGCAAGTTTTGTGTAGATTTTGCAAATGTTAGAAATATCCCTGGCTATTTTCTTACAGCTTCAGCACACGTTAAAAGCTATAAAATGCATTACTAAATATAATATCTTACCAAAAATGGTGGGTTTTTAATCTAAAACACTTTACTTATATCATGAAAACTCTTGGAAATCAAGCATCCCAGCACTTTATTGGTACTTTAATGTGGTCTGTTGGACAATTCAACTTTCCTTTCATGATTAATGCAAAATATAAATGCACATTTTCTGTTTGCAAAGAAAGTCTGAGGTATTGTTTGCAAGTAAAGCTGCACTATTAGTTCTAAACTATTGTTATTAAAATATACAGTCGACTCCGCTTAACTCCAATTCGCTGGGACCACCCCAATGAGTTGGAGAAATCAGGATTTGACTAACGATTTCCAAGGCGGGTCAACCGTATGCGAGCGAGCCAGCACCCTGGGGAGGTCACGAGGGTAATTCAACGGGATGTAACTAAAGATGGCATATTGGGGAAGTATTTTAAATGGGATTATTTCTTTTTTCTAAGAAGTCGCTCTGAGTAGAGAGGCCGCCGCTTTTTCCACTTGTTCCCGGTTTGTCAAGATCGTAGAAAGCGTGCTAACGGGAACGCCATATTTCTCAGCTATGACATTCTTCGACACCGCACCTCTGTCGATTTCCTGGAGCATGTTAATATTCGACTCAATGGAAAGAGTCTTGAGGTTTCTCTTTACAGGATTAGAGGAAGCCATTATTTAGAGGACAAATTCAATTTAATTCAAGTTGAAAATGATAAAGATGAGTCAACCGTACGCGAGCGAGCGAGCACACTGGGGAGGTCACGAGGGCAGCCTCTTGTTTATTTACCGTTACAGTGCAATGGGCCAGTGTATTGTATGTATACACTGCTGCCGAGATGTTTAATTATCGATCGATTTTTCAGCACCGCCGAGCCCTCCCGCATTCTCTTCCCCCTACTGTCTTATCAGCGGTGGTGTAATACATACGCCCTACTTATTGTGCTGCGGTTAATGGCACTTGCAGTGTCCAGTTTTATTGCCTCTCTCTATCCGCGGCACCATCTTGTTTGTTTTTCAAGCCGTCGGCGTTGTTTAGTATCACGCGGGGAAGACGCCAGGAGGTGATTTTGCCTCTGCGGCAGCGCTGAGCAGTTGGACTAATCAGAAATGGGCATTAATTACTTCGTCTTATGCAAGGATAATTAATAGATGCAAAGAAGGAAAAAAAACTATTATTTCTTTTTAGTTCCACTAATAAATAATTGGAGGTATCCGGTTTCGACATACATGGACTCGACTGTACATGTATGTCAATGCCAATATATTGTCTTCAAATTGTGAATTATCAAGTTAATATTTGGAGCATCATTTCCTCAAGATATCTTCTGTGTGTACTTGTGCAGATTACTGGAAATTAATATATTACTGGTCTAAGCACCTACAAGAGTACAAGTTTGCAGTGTGAACACATGATAAAACCATATCTACACACATTTACAATCCTCTTTTTGTAATGATTGTGTTGAAACCGGGTACTGTAAATAAACATGACAACTCCGAAAAAAACCCAAATGCCAACTGATTTTCTTGATGTTAGTCCCCCTTCAAACAGAAGTAGCTACAGTGAAACTCGGATATAACAAGGTCGTCGGGACGGACCGACCATCGGTGCTCGTTAGAACTGATGGCTCATTACACGCATGGTCCACTGAAAAATCATGTAAAAACTGTCAGTAGTGTCAGGGAGACCCATATACTAGATCTAACATGGCTAGACTGCTCGCTGCAGGTAGAGCGGAAGTGCCTTGTCTACCCAGGGGTCACCCACGTAAACATGCCAGCATGCCACAAGTTTGCCACAAACCTGGGGGCCCCGTGGCATGGACAGACATTTTCTCTTCCTCGATTCCATCATTGACAGGTGTAAACAAAGCACTGCAAATGTTGAGAGTCGAGAAACGAATGACTGACCGATCGTAATCACCGTTTCTGCGATTGTTATGATTGAAATCAAAATTGCCTAGCGCAATGATTGGTCTCAACAACAGGCTTGGCCAATCATTAGCCGAGCATATCAATCCCATCTTCCTCCCGTCGCATGGTCATATCTCCACCGCATCCTTCCCCACCCCGCTTCTTGGCCTACTGCGCAACTAGTTTGTACCGGTAATCCTACCAGTAAATTACATAAGCGAGACAGCGAGACTTGCCTATTGTTGGCAATTGTTATGTAGCCTAAACGTTCGAATTCCTCGCCGCTGAAAGTTTTACTGCGGACGAAAGGGTTGCGAGGGCTTAATTGCAGGTCGGTTACCTCGTTAGGGCCGCGTTTAGCAGATTTTGTGCTCATTATATGAAAGGCAAGTTTACTATTACAAAGAAGGAAAAAAACGGGGATTTTCATTTTGCTCGGTACATGCGAGAACTCGTTTTATCCGTGCTCGTTATATTCGAGTTTCACTGTATCTGCTCCACATCCTTAAAAATCTGTAATTTCTTTTCATAACTTTTCCACCCTACCAGTTTCCTTTGCCCAAGTGCTTCCAAGAAAACGGTGCTTAAAAGCTGGGATTTTCACACTGTGCAGGCCGTCATAACTGGTTTTGCCTTTAGCGCGGCTCTGAGATGTGACGTCAAAAAGGGAGAGGCAAGCTAGTACATGTACTTGGTATGCCAAGACAGTTATCCACATGCAAAAACTTTCCACAATGCTTAATTGTATGCCTTCTTCTTATATAATCAACATAAGTCTTTTGTAAGGACTGTGATTGTGATTAGCTGCTCGACTTCCATTGCAATGTTGTAATCTCAGAAAAGACATGATAAATACTTGATAAAAGGAGCATCTCGCTCAGCACTGTTTGAGGCCCCATAGCTTAAGTATGGTTGTCTGTGCCCTATTTTTTTCTTGTTTTTGCTTGCATTGTTTAGTGAACTCTCATTGGCCTATGATTCTTACGGTGCAAAACTATCATTTGCATGACGAGCACATTTAGATAATTAAAACACCACACAGCAGGACAGGATCTGATTGACAGTTAACTATTGTCTCAGGCAATGTTTTCTGCACTTAATAGTATGGTAGTTGCATCACTGGTCATAAATCAGTCAACACGCTATGAACAGCTGGTCAACAAGTTGGCACACTGATGCCAAGAATCAGATTGACACCCTTATGTTGGTCAGAGATGACTGCAGGAATATTTTGAAGAATATGTATAAAAAGTTTTGTGGTTTGGAAAGAATGAACCTACCCTCACAATCAAAAAGAAGAATGAAATGGACCATTGCATGCCATATTGAATACAGCAGAAGGGGCAAGTTGGGAGGGGATGGGACAGGGGGAAGTGGAAGGGAAGAAAGGGGATGGATGGGTGGGCACAATTTCAGGAGTGGAGCAAAGATGTTGTAGTGGAGAGAGAGAGAGAATGAGAGAGAGAGAGAGAGAGAGAGAGAGAGAGGAAGAGAGAAAGTGAGAGACAAGGGGGAGGAGGCGGCTGTGAGTCTCTGCTCATTGCCTGCCGGGTCTGGCTTTTTCCTTCTGATAGTTCAAGCCCTCACTTTCGCCTATTGCTTCTTAACCCCGCCCCCTCATTCACGTTCATTTTTTCCCTTACTTTTGATTTCTTCTGGACTCTATAATCCAACCCCTTTCCTTTCTCCTTTTGCCTCTTGCTCTCTCTCTCTCTCTACCTCTGGAATTATGCCCACCCAACCCATATAAAGATTTATCTTATTCTCCTATTTGATCATGGAGACCAGTTCCTTCTTTCCAAACTAAAAAAGGTTTCACAGGTTTTTACAGAATGCTCTCCCAGTCATCTCTGACCAACATTACAGTGTCAAAATAATTTTTGCATTGATGTGCCTGCTTTTTTTACTGGTTTTTTGAAAGTGTTGACTGATTTAAAACTAGTGATGCAACTAGCACCTTTTCTAAGTGCAGAAAACGTTGATTGAAACAATGGCTAACTGTTACTCAAATCCTGTCCAGCTGTGCGGCATCCATATTATCTGGAAGTGGTCCTCAAACAAATGATAATTTTATACTGTCAGAATTGTTGGCCTGTGAGAGCTCACTAAACCATACAGCTGACAACCATATAGGCTATGCATACATTAATAAAGTGACTCGAACAGTGCTCAGACAGATGCTCCTTTCATCAAATATTTATCCTCTTTGTTTCTAAGATTACAGTGTTGGGATCAAAGTCAGGCAGATACTCAGTCTTTACAAAAGACTTATGTCAATTATATAAAAGGCAGGCACACAATTTAGCACCATGGAAAGTTTTTGCATGTGGACAACTGTCTTGGCATACCAAGTGCCAGCTTGTCTCCTGCTTTTTGATGTCACGCCTTAGATCCGAGCTAAAGGGAAGGCCAATTAGGGTGGCCACCACAGCGTGAAAATCCAGACTTTCAAGCCACATTTTCTCAGAAGCACTCCGGCCAAAAAACCAGCGGGGCTGAAAATTTATGAAAAAATAATGCAGATTTTTAAGGCTGTGAAACATATAGCTATCTCTGTCCCTTTAAGGAATTTGGCCTCCTAATGCCAATATGGCTGCGGTCAGCACATTAGGTAAAGGCATCAAGTGCATGGATCATCTACAATGAATTGGTAGTACTACAAATTTGTGTAAAATCAGTGAAGAAATAAATGCACACCACTCTGCAGAAAATCATGCACATTTTTTTTTTTTAAAGCAACTAGATATGATTCTATTTTGTGGCAACAAAAGGTTTTGCACAAGGTGTAAATTGTCCACATCATTCTCAAAATGTTTAGCTTCTACTGAATAAACTATAAATAGATTTGGAGAAAATATGTGTTTTGTTGTATCTCTCAAATGTTTAAGATATTGTTGAGTTCAAATTGGTCAAATGTTAACCTAGCAAATTACAAGGGGGATTTATAAACAGTGCTGAGACTTCTGAGACAGCATCATCTTTAATTCTTTCTGGTTAAGGATGAAATGACGACCTAAAAAAATTTACAGAAGCAGGAACAAATTCACATATTGACCACTAGCAGATCTAAGACTTCTTGGGGTTGGAAGCAATGGGGAGAGAGGAACCACATCTGCCTTCTCTATCTTTAGAAATGAATAGCTACTCCTTATCAACCACAGAAAAAGGGAGAGAGGTCAGTTCTTCCAGCTGAAAATCACTGCAAATAAGGATAATTTTGTGGAGTTCTGAAGGCTGCTACTCGTCCTGGGACTGTGGGAGGGTCCAGGGCAGAGCCTTGGTGAGGGGTCAGAATGCCGAAGGCCCCCTGAGGCCCAAGACAACAACAACAAAAAAAAACATCTCACAAAAGCCAATTTCCTGCTTACATGAACTATCCTGTCATGAATCAGTCTCTGAGAATCTGCTGTGGTTTATTCAGGTCATGAGTTTACAATTATGCATTGCTATTGGAATGAGAAAAACAGGATTTTTCTTTTAAAACATGAAAAGGGGTGTCTGAAAAGTAAGTACAAACATTTGTTACAATCAACAAAATATTTTATATGGTAGAAATAAAATACTGTGCATAAGTTACCTGCATCACTCTGCTACATTTCCATAATTACAGTCACCACATATAGTGGGTAAGTTGTATAATTATTTAAAGTTGTTTTGCCATGTTGTGCATAAATTAACCATGATTGTTACAATGGTTGCTCTTGCCATATCATTAATTTTTCATCAGTGATACTGATACGATGTCATTAACCTTTGGAGCGATGATCAGGACTTGTACAACTTGGGGGTTTCTTCAAATAGGTGTAATTCTGTGAAGAATCGTTTCTCAGACCTGAACTTTCGTGACCTTTCCTAAAAACCATATTCCTCCTGATCTAAAAAAAAAAAAAAATCAATTCCGCCCAAAAGTTAATGAGTGGTCACCAATTTCTGACCACAACCCAACCCCACTGGTGAGTCAGGTCGCATAAGACTCAATCACTCTTAAGAGCCATTGGTGGGTAGGATTTTCATCTTGTTGCTACTAAAGTCGTTTTATAACAAATACAGAAAAGTCCATACCTATGACTATTATGAAACATAGGTGAGGACTTAAAAGGGTTTCTAATACAGTGGATCCTCCAATACTCTCAATTATGACGTCCTCTCGATTACAGATCGGTTTTTCCATATTAAATACATCCGACTAGCGACTTCCTCTAAAGCGACCACTCTGAACCTTTGCTCAGTCACCCTGCCACTCTGAATTGCAACCTGTCCATATGGTTTGAACATATGTAGTCATGTAGTTCGATGGCGGTCGATCTGCCTCATGACGTAACACCAGCGCGAGCCATGCAAGCCTCGTTGATTCGGTGCACGATTGACAGGTTAAGCTGGGGATGAACTGTACATCTCTGTATGAACAGGCTCACAGGAATGTTACTTCCGCTCCTCGAATATGATTGGATACAGTAAATGACGTCACCTAAAGTAAGCCAATGACATACTACACAGACTGTACAGTATTTGTGGGTTTTTCCTACGGTGTCATTCACCCTTGAGTGGTCATTCAGTCATTCAAACGCGCATCACACCATAATTTTTATCTAGACCTTCTGCACACATTAACTCAGATCTGTGATGATCAGTAACCGCCAGAGAAAGGCAATCACGTTAGAGGAGTGACACCAGGTTGCAAAGAGGAGAGACTACAATGGGTACTGCGAAGACATTGTTTGTTGTCAGAGCCCAGAATTACACTATAAATTATAATCAAGTTAACCTGTGGGTGTATGCAAGGAAGAAAATAGGTGAATTAAGGTTATTTTACCATATTAATGCAATAATAGCTGAATAAATTTGGCGCTCATCTTGCACTAATATTAATGTTTACCTCTCAATCAAGACTCCCTCTTAGTTTCCACAAACATTTACAAAGGTCTCATCTTGGAGGGTCCACTGTATCATTTTGGCTTATAATATGCATTGTTAGTGTGCTACTTCACAACATCAAGATTAGCTATTTCCTGTCCTGGCAAGGTGGTTCCCCTCAAAGTTTTGATTCACACAACAGAGGGTGATGATACCGGAGAAAACATTTTAACAGTTATTAAGAAAGTCACAGGTGAAATCACAGGTGAGAGAAGCAAAACATCATCGTACAGCCAAGACTCAGAATTTGAAGTGGAAGAAGATGAGAAAATAGAAGATTTGCCCCTTAAAGAGATGGTTCGTGAACAGGGTGAGAACTATCATAAATAATGCGATTCCAATTTCAGTATCTTTTTATTCTTATAAATGCCATAAGATTCAAGGGTTTGGAAGTTTGGATTGGAGGTTTAAATTATGTGTTCGTTATGTGCTGTGCTGTCCTCCAGCAACATCAGCAATGTATAATCATAGATCTACTGCAAAAGAACGTAAACCCATCAAACTTCACCCACACGAATAAGGACTGGGGACCTTAAAACTCTCAGATTAATCCTACATTATAAAAGTATCCGAATACTAAGTTTAGGCATACACGTCATAAGCACAGCTAGGCTAACTGTCATTGTATTGACAGGTGTAAACTGGTTATTGGTTTGCAGAACTGAGATCCTTCCACTTTAGGCAGATCTATAGGTGACCAGTCCTCTGCAGCAAACGACTCATAGTACAGATGCTAATGGTATCTGTCGTCCTATCACTCCCTTTGTAGTCGTTCCTCAGTCTGAGCGCAACAGCCTCCTCGATTAACATATCTGCGAATAACAGGTGATCTCTAAGTGACTTGACTAGGTTTACTTTATCTGAAATGCCCCCACGAAAGGGGTCTCAGCTGCCAGCTTATCAGCTCTTATATTATCGTGGACCCCAGTAAGACCTGATCAATAGATCCATGTGATCCCATGAAGGCTGGAGGTCAGCATGAGATCCATCCACTCATGCCATCCGTTTAGGACCTTTAAGACCATGCATTGTGTCAAGATGACTGCCTTTGCTTCTATGGTCCCAGAGAACACTTCAGAGCCACAGTGACTGCTTCCACCTTCATTCTCATAATGGAAATAGTCTTTGATTACTCTCCACCCTACTTGGTGATGAGGGTGCTTCTCACTCTGACTGAGAGGTCCCATCCTGATTTCTTACCATGCAGCACAACCCATCAGTGAAAATGATAGCATTGTCTTCTCTTCCGTTATCAGCAATGAGTTGCTCAATCTTAAGGTTGGCCCACCCAGGTCTTTGGCACCTACTGTTTTTTCTTCTTTCTGTCCTTTTAACATTTTGAGTTATTCTACATATACCACTGTGATTTCGGGAAATTTCTTCCGTGGAGGTTAAAGTACTTCTTTTGCCTGATCTTTTAACGGGAAGAAAAAGACGGTTCAATGCCCAAAATTTTTCACAAATGCCTTTTGAAAAGGTCACCTCGAATTCTGATTTGGTCCCCAATTTTTCATCTGGCTGGTTTTGACTACGTGCGAATACGTACGCCTACACACTTTATTTTTTAATCTAGAAGGCTCAAACTGTACCTGAAACTTTAAAATTGGATGCTTTATTTACATCACAGGTCATTTTACATATTTCTACACCCTGACACTGGCTGGCAGGGCCCTAAAAGAGGGGGGGATTTTATATATTAGTGGATTAATTTGCCCCTCTAATAGGTGTCACAAACCAGAAAACCACTCTCTGCCAAGATTACTTCCTGGAAGACAATCATGCTCTCTCAAGAGTTGACCTAGTCTTCTCCCCTGTCGAAACCCTCCACTGAGGAGACCAGAGCAATAGTAGTTTTCTGCTCGTGCCATCCATGACATCCCTCTCTTGTCGACAGTGATTTCATGCTGAGGATGTCTCTTGCCCTCCACTATTAGCAGGTTGCCTTGACCTGGGTAAGTGTGAATCTTAATTTAACTGACAGGAGTCCCAGTATGTGTATCAGTGTTGCAATAAGTATATCTCTAGTGCACACCAAAACAATGCACATACCTTCATTATGGATATGTTCCAGTCAATCATACCCTGGTAGAGACAGCATGAGGATTCCAAGGCAATAATCAACCAATACTAAGACCAACTGATGGTACAGAACAGCCATTTGTCTCTACTCCAGGTTCACAGCTGCAATTGATATCGGCACTGCTATAGCTCGCTTGCACCACTCCACACAGTGCCCATACAACAGGCTGCGATCAAAGCCATTCAGAGATATTTCATTCTGTTGCACAATATGTGTTTTGTGCCTGGAAGGGGATGACAGGGAGATCAGCCCTGACTATCTGGTTATTTAAAAGGCACCATAACATGCTGACCTTTTGTGGGTTGTTTTGTAAACTGGATTCATCACTGCATTATCTTGTGAATGCCTGTGATCATCTCCTGCCTATCTGGGTCAGTCCTGTAAGTGAGGATATCGTCTCCAAATGTAAATGTCTTTCCTGAGCCATTACATTAAATCCTTGTCACCTTGGCAATGTAAGATGTTGAACAGCATAGGTGAAAGGGGATCCCTGAGGCAATCCTCAACATATATACATGGACTCAGATGTCCATGATCCCAATTGAAGGGTGACTTTTCTCTCCATCAGAGCAGCTCCAATCCAGTTCACAAGCCATGTGTCGATACTGCAGTCCATCAAAGAGCATATCAGTCAACTTCATTGTAGGCTTCCTCCAGGTTGATGGTTTCGGGTATAAACTATTAACTGAGAAACAAATATGGACCTACCTACATAAATGTAGGCCTAAAGTATGATAAAGAATAAATAAGTAATCTAAGAAGTACTCAACCTTCTTCCTCCAAAAAATGACAAAATAACATGAAACTTTGCTAGTTTGGATGCAGCAACTGTTTTAGTACCCAATCATCTACAAGGCCTGAAATAACTAATATGTGTGCTCAGCTGAAAGTTCTGTAGACAGCAAGACTTGATCACCATTTCTTCAAAAGAGTTAATAGGTCATATAACACCCGATCACTGTAGCACGTAACTAAACTTGATCAATAATGGGTAAACTCCTGAAGGTCCCCTTGGCAGCTTCCTGAAAATGAAGAAAGCATATGAGCCAGTGCTGGAAGTCCCAGAATGCATACAGATGCTAAAGTATCTAAACCAGCGGCCTCGAAGTTTGAATAATGGTGAGAGATACAATCAAGTTTCTGAAAGGTGTATGACAGGTATGGATGGTCCTAGTAAACACATACTTAAAAAATGCACCACTGTCTTACAAGATATTTTGTGTACTGAAGCCATATCTCCGGAACAAGACAGTTGTCCTTAACTGCCCTCTCAAATATGCACTGAACTCTGGGTGGGTTGTCTGACTTCAGCTCATGTTGAATGTATTCCTGATACAGTGTTACATTCGGTGGTGGTGTCGTCAACTGAAATGATATTGAAAAAAAAAAGACTGAGTGGAACAGGAAGCAGTGAAAAAAAAAAAGAGCACATGGAGACTTGTATAGCTGCCAAGGAGCCTATTCAAAATAATTATGTCGCACAATGGTCTATATTTCTCCAAAAATGTCAGTGGAAATTAAAAACATGGAAATTTTGCCACACGAGTGTAAACTGACTTTGCTTGAAAACTAACCTATCTGATGTGCAATGACCCAACATTGCTATAAGGGTAAAACACTTGTGGATCTTAAACACCAAATATAATCAGGATACATATTCAACTGATCACAGTTTTGTGACACACTGATTTTGTTCTGAAAGGTAATAAAGCCCAGGATTTAATTTTTTAAATAAGTGAGAGACAATGTGGTTTTATGATCATTCAGTTTCTCTCCATGCATTATACTGAGCAGCAGGCTTGTGCAATTTCCACCAGAAGTGGAATTCATTTCCAATTATGATTCCAGCTAAAATTTGGAATTAAATCTCAATTCCAAAACCATTTAGAAATGTGGAATTGATATACAATTCCCAACTCTACCTTGATAGATGGCATTAATTCCAATTCCAGTTACTTCAAACCTTTCAAGACTCATTGTGGTAACAGGACATTACAAATTCAAACATACAACTCTATAACAAACATGTCCACTGTCTTTAAATAAACGAATACATTTCATTGATACGACTGCAAAATATGCACCCCTCTTAATTCTTACATAGATCATAAATAGACTTAAGGAAATGGCTTTGAATAATTTGCTAAAGTGCGATGAAGTGACTTTTAAAATCAAAACTATAGTCCGTCCAACAATATACCGTTTTCGTTTTTCGCGAATATCTCCTGTTTGCTTTGATCAATCCGTACCAAATTTTGCATCGCCTCCTGTTTCATTTTGTCTTAACAAGAAAGTATTTTTTGATGGTTATAGAGATGTAAATATAAAAGTTTTCTTCATAAAATTATATAAAAAAACTCGACAAAAAGGAAATCGCGAGGATAAGGTAGTTTACAGCTTCATGGAATGTGATGTGATGAAACGCAGTTACAGAGAACGAACAAGACAAATTGATGGCAGTGATACTTGAAAATCGGGAATGCAAATTATGCATGTGAAATGTAACTTGTCTGATCGCGGGCGTAGTATTTTGTCCTTGGTTAACGGTTGCTGTCTGCGGTAAAAATAGCGCTTGTTATGTCTAAACAGCTAAGCCACGGAATGTTGCATAAATCGAATTATTTGGACTTGCTCTTATGTGAACCTGCCATGAAAAGAAGATTACTGTGAATACCATAAAATTTCTGCTCTTTGAATCATCGCGTTTCCTGAGTTTTTTTAATATACTTTAATGAAGAAAACTTTTTAATCTGTAACTGTCCACATGTGAATAAACATGTCTCTGTTAAGACAAACTGAAACAGGATGCAAAATTTGGCGAAGATTGATCCAAGCAAATCAGAGATATTAGCGATAAACGAAAACAATATAATGTTGGACGGACTATAAGAGTTCATCCCATTACAACAGCTCTTTCATATTTACTGCAAAACATGGATTGCTTTAAAACCTCACTAAAGATCACAAACAGACTCCAGGATTACTTTAAGAAAAAAATTGGCTATGCAATATCCATTATAGGAAGATAACCACACGGTTGTGCTAAATCCTCTAGAAAGTGGTTTTCATATCTATACAACCAAGATTATTTCCAATTTGGTATTAAAATCTAGGTATGAAGATGCCAATAGCAGCTGGCATAAAAATCTGCAACTTTAAATAGTTCCTATAAAATCAGAAAACTTGGGGGGGGGGAGATAGCTGCAAAAACATGTGTAGACTCAGAAAAGGTGAGGTTTAGTCACTCAAGTATAAAATTTGTGGTTGTTGCTAGGTGGGTAAGGTTACCCTGTTTAGTGAGTGAAAAGGCCTAAAATATTAGGTTGTCTGCTTCACTGCGCCTAAGTTCTCAAAAGCTAACTGTTTCAGGGGCATATTTCTTTGTGTCAAAATTTGGAGGAAGAGCTAAACAGCATGTTTGGAAAGTATTTTGACATGGCACCCCAGGATAAGTTAATGAGAGGTGTAAAACCTAATATAGCCAACAGTGAAAAAAACATTGGCATACCTCTAATATCATTAACTTGGGGCAACTAGTTTTGAAATCCGATTCGCAGTACCAGGATTTTGAAAGGAATTAGATACTCATATCACTTGAGCTCTGAAAACCTTCCCACAAACGCCAAAAGGGCATTAAATTACCGGTAGTGTGGGGCTAATTAAGAGAACAAGATAAAAAGTATTCGAGAACAAGACTGCAAAACCAAGAATACATAGGGTACTTTTATTTTATTGATCTAAATGCAGTGGGGAAAACATCCCCGTTATGCTTAATGCAAATTGATATGTGGTATTCTAATAACAAGCATTGCCACCACAGCATTTCACATACATCAGCCTCTGTGTGCGACCCAAGCCAGTCATGACCATGAGGCATACTAAACTTGCAAGCCTGATCCTGGGAGGCAAGCTGATGACTGCTAACAGAATGGCTTTCTTAGATGGTGACGAAGCACAGTCAAGAAAACCTGAGATTTTATTGTCTGTGCCCAACGACACTTTAGGATGTCATGCAGATCTGCCTGGGAAGGTGATACTGGCAAGTCAAATGTCAGGATCAAGTAGGCTCCTCCTACAAATCAAGAAAGGCAAATCTGAAAAGCACCTTAGTGTCTGTCCTTCACTTCATGTATGAATGTGACAAGGATACGGATAGATGCACCTAGTCTAGTCTACCTGACAGTCTGTGGTCATTATTTGATGCTATCAATTCATTGCGTCATTGGCTAGCAAAGTGATACGCTTAGATTGACCAGGCTCAGAAGATTATCTGCTGCTAGTCTGATCAACTAAGTGCAAAATGGGCTGATCGATACATGTGAGTGGTCACGAACAGCATATTTTATTACCATCAAGGAAGTGCTGTCTGGATCAGACGTGGCTCAATAAGACTTGAAAGTGGATCTAGATCTTAATTCCATTCCGAATTGACTTTTGGATTCAATCCTAATTCCAATTCCATAATAAAAAAAATTTAATTCCATCCAATTCTATTCCGGCAAAACTGAAATTAATTCCCGAATTGTCCAATCTGGATTCCAACCCTGCACAAGCCTGTTCAGCATGATACATGGCAAGTGCTGTAGTAAACATCTTAGATTCTTCTCTCATTAGGCTCACACAGAGGTAAGTGGCTTTCATGGTGGGGAGATAAAAATATGATGACCAACACTATCTTTTATACAAAGGTCACCCTTTACTTATCGAGACTTGCCTACTTCTAGACATGATATTTGAGTGAAATTTTCAGTTTTTCAACCTTCTGAATCACTGGGATATGCCATTCAGAGATCAAGGTCAAAGTCTTGTTTTGAAATGCAGCAACAGCCTCTTTAGTGCTTTCAAACAGGCATCCTCTGAGCTGAACCTTGTTCAGAGGAAATAAATGGATATCAAAAAGTGCTAAATCAGGTGAACATGGAGGACGAGGCACTGCACATTTTTTTTCTCAATAACTCCATGTAACTTAACCCCTTCATCTCATGTTTCTGGAACACTGATGTCACCAAGTTATCTCAGGGTTATTAGACTGCACAAAGAAAATGTTCATTCTATAAGAAACATGATGCCTGGGTATGTAGAGTACAACATGGAAATGCTTCTTCCAAGATGAACTGATACATCTAAAAGCTATTAACATTCTAATAATCAGTGTAACTACTATAGTCAGTCCAACAAGTTATGGTTTTCATTTTTTTTTAATATCATAAGTTTGCTGTGATCAATCTTAATCAAATTTTGTATAGCCTTCTCTTTCAATTTGCCTTAATTAAAACCTAGTTTTTGATATAGATGGAGTTTAAAATAATTTTTTTTCTTATAAAGTTATACAAAAAGTTTACAAGCAATGGAATAGTTAAAGGGACAGGTATAGCTATCTGCTTCACAGCCTAAAAACTTGAGATCATTTTTTCATAAATTTTTAACCCCTTACATGTTTTCTTTGCCCAAATGCTTCTGAGAAATTGTAGCTTGAAAGTTGGGATTTTTACACCGTGCCGGCTGCCATAATTGTCAGTCAGTGCAGGAATGAGCCGTGATGTAAAAAAGAGTGAGGCAAGTTAGTAGTCGTTATACAAAGAGAATTATCCATCACTGGCTCTAAATGTTACACCTTTTCTTCATTTATCATCCAGAAAAGTCTTTTGTTAAACGTGTGAACAACTGCCCGACTTTGATGGCAGTGCTGTAACCTTAGAAAAGGGAGGGTAAATATTTGAGAAAAAGGAACATCTGTCTGACCACTGTTTGAGTTGCTTTATTAATGTTTGCACCGCCTTTGTATTGTTGTCTGCTGTGTGGTTTAGTGAGCTCTCACTGGCTTAAGATTTTGACAGTATAAAATTATCATTTGCTTGAGGAGCACTGTCAGATAACTTCGACGCCGCCATAATCAAATTCTCTGTGCTTAGCAGCGACGCTAGTTGTGTCGCTAGTCATAAATTAATCAAAAAGCTTTCAAGAGCAGGTCAAAAAGGGGGTACATCAATGTGAAAATTATATTGACCTTATTTTGGTCAGAGATGACCACAGGAGCATTTTATAAGGTACCCTTAAAAACTTGTAGTTTTGAAAGAATGAATCGGTCTTCACTATCAGTGAGGGGAATGAGACAGATCCTAGTATGGGTTGGGTGGCCACAATTCCAGGGATGAGAGAGAGGGAGAGGGAGAGAGAGAGAGAGAGATAAGGCTAGGAGCAATAGATAGTGGGATAAGAATCTAGGAGAAAAGAGGGGGTAAGAACAACAAAAACTAGATGCTAATGGAGAGAGAGAGAGATAGAGATAGAGAGAGAGAGAGAGAGAGAGAGNGAGAGAGAGAGAGAGAGAGAGAGAGAGAGAGAGAGAA
>JAWQUT010000167.1:817108-827108 GCA_033807755.1 Ellobium chinense
CCCTCTCAACCCCAACGACACTGTAAATGTAACCTCTTTACTTCACCTCTGGAACTGTGCCCACTTATATTATGTCCCCGCTTTCCCCCTCCCCCTTCCCATCTCGTCCTATCGCTATGCTCAACGTGGCAATCCCATGCTAATTGCTATAGTCCATTTCATTTTTCTCTTTCATCATGAAGACCGATTCTTTCTTTCCAAATCATGAAAGATTTCACAAGTATTCCCCAAATTATTCCCGTGGTCATCTCTGACCAACATAAGGGTGTCAAACTATTTTCGCATCTACATGCCAGCTGCTTGACAGGCTCTTCGAAGCATGTTTACTGATTTATGACTAGTGATGCAACTAGCACTGCCCCTAAGGACCGAAAACTCTGCCTGAGACAATAGTTAACTGTCAATCAAATCCTATCTTGCTGTGTGACGTCTTAATAATCTAAATGTGCTCCTCAGGCAAATGAAAAATAGTGTCCGAATTGCAGACCAATAAGAGCTCAATTAAAAATACTGGAAGGAAAAAAAGGCACAGACAACCAAACATAGGCTATGCATACATTAATAAAACGACTCACTCAGTGTTCAGACAGGTGCTTCTTTTATCAAATGTTTATCCTGCCTTTCTAAGATTACAGCAAGGTCAGGCATTTGTTCACTATCTTCAACCAAAGACTTATTATACATGAAAAAAAAGCATAAAATTTAGCACCAAGGAAAGTTATTGCATGTGGATAATTCTCTTCGCATAACGACTATTAGCTTGCCTCTCGCTTTTTGACACCATGCCTCATTCCCGCACTGACCGTATGACCAGTTATGGCGGCCCGAGAGCTGTGAAAATCCCGACTTTCAATCTGTATTTTCTCAGAAGCACTCGGGCGAAGGAAACATTTAAAGAGATGAAAATTTCTGAAAAAATATTTTGGATTTTTTAAGCTATGAAGCAGATAGCTATCCTTGTCCTTGGACTTGCCCATGATCACAAAGTATTGTTTTTGGTTCATCAGTCCTCTCACTGGCCAGCATGCAGTGCAAACCTCAATGCATTGCATTTATCCACAACAAGCATATTTACATCTACAAAAGCTTCATGTCCACACGTCATACTCCTTGAAGCCGTAAATAATCTTATCTTAACCAGTTTGTTGCTTTCAAATTATTTACATAACTTTATGAAGAAAACTGTTTTGTTTCAAACTCCATCAATGTCAAAATATAGTTTTTAGTTAAGGCAAATGGAAAGTGGAGGCTATGCAACATTTGATTAAGAGTGATCAAAGCAAACTGATGATATTCTAAAAAGAAAATGTAAACCATATATTGTTTGACAGACCGTAGTTAGGATGTACATGAATATCATATGTAAAGTGGTGGTTAAAGTAGGACACGCACATCAAAATAATTTTCCGTTTTTCAATACTTTTTCTCTCTGAAAATTANTGTTTGACAGACCGTAGTTAGGATGTACATGAATATCATATGTAAAGTGGTGGTTAAGCAATGTTCCAAAGTTTTGACCGAGTAAAATTCATTCCAAGGAATGTGTTTATTCCTAAGACTGTCAATATTTGTCCATAACTGTGACCAGAAATATTAATGAAGGCATGAATCATATAGAATTAGAAAATGACACCAGCTGGAACAGAAACATTGACCCATGTGGCAAGCTTGAGCCCCAGCTTTCAAACTCATCAGTCTGTGCATCCCAGTTGTCAATGCTCAGGACAAAGTTGGAACAAAAGCTACAGCTGAGGATATCTCGGAACTGCTCTGCATAGCAACCCATCTCTTTCCCAATGATATTGACAAGATACAATTTTCAAGTGAGAGGCCAGATGGAGATGGAACCCAGGCACTACGACTGGCTGTATGCTAAATGCTAATTGGTCCTGAACTCCAACTGAGTGCCTGGACCAAGAACAGCAGTATGTGGAACAGCAGTGAATCCCACCCCAACCTTCCCTAACCAGAGTCATTGAACAGCTATGTAGGAACTCATGCTACATCAAACTGCCAAAATCAACCAAAATCCAGTGGGTTGCCATGTGAAGGATGACCTAAGATACACCATCTCATGCACCTGAACTTCACAAGGCACTATGCACACAACACTGCTCTGGTTGACAACGATGAAGAATCTGTAATCCTATCTTCTTGAAAACTAAAAAAAATTGCAACAGCTCCTCAGCTGAAGATCACTTACAAATTCAAACATTCAAACTATTGATTTGGTAAGCTTTGTTGGTTGGTAACTTCTTGAACTATTTTGCTCACAAACAAACAAACAAACCAACCAACAAACCAAGAAAAAAAAAGACAAACAACAAATAAACAAACAAACAAACAAACTCACACACATAAAAGATCCTTAGTGGAATTACAAAATCTGACACGCATTTACAATTTAACAAAAAAAAACCAAACCATCTAAATCTGATGCCATAGTTGGGTCATTCATATGAATCTCAGCTTCCCGAGACTATGATCTTAAAGGCCATCATGAACTGCTGAGTGCATCGATATGAAGGTCAAAAAGTTCAGCTGGATAAGTGATATAATTTCCATATTGATCTGGCAGGCTTTTGTGGGCCACATATTTTCTGCTTGATACCTCCAACATATGCTAAAGAAGTTAGGAAAGTTAAAAAAACTCAGGTGCGTATAGTCAAAAACTTCTAACTCAAAACAGCAAAAGCTGAATACAGAAAGGTCATACAAATGAACAGTTAAGATGTGTTAATGTGAAGACAAAATGCTAAAAGGGTATGTGGGAGAATATTTCCTGATTCTGGGCATTTCTATACTTGCTTAGTGATTCACAAGAACAGCTGAAAAAATACATAAACATCTCTGTTATTGGATATAAGATGAAATTTACTGGAAAAAAACAAACAAAAAAAAACTGAAGACTGTCAGGTCNCCCCAAAAAATCAGCTTTGTAATCTGAACCAGTTTTGGAAACAGCTCCATTTGGCTTGGAGTTAGCAAAGTGACACTATGAGGAGTGATTTAACGTTCATAAGGTCTAAAATGCCATTTTTTGATTACTCTCTAACCATATACACCTGTTGCATCAGTATTTTCGTGTTTTTATATGAATATGGCATTTTAAAAATTTTGTTTAAAAATTCACGAACTTAAACTTTCCTGCCACCTGAAGTAAACAGTTCTCTGTAGCAAGGCTTGGAACACAATTTCACAGAAACTTAAGTGCAAACTTTACTTATGCCCCAAAAATTTCCAGATTATTAAATTTCAATTCGAAATCAAGTAGGGCTACTGCTATAACAGTGATGGTGACAAATCAAAACTTTAAAGTTGGATGCACAATCAAGTTACATTACATATCAAACTGTCCTGCCCAACTTCCTGAATGCAGATCTGTAGAGATATTTTCTATAGCTATCAACATGCAGATCTATAAAGATATTTTCTGTAGCTATCAACATGTAGACCTATAAAGATATTTGCTATAGCTACCAACATAAGTGAGGAATTTGATAAAGAAAACACGAAACAGACAGAGAGAACAACTGTTAGCTCAGAAATGTAATCTGACGCCTTTGACCTAGTTTCCTAGGAAACACCCGTAAACAACTTGCACCATGAAGTCTTATCTACACTAAGCAACCACACTACTGCTTACTGACGTATCATCTGATGGCATGGGTCACAACCTTACCAATTAAATAGGGAGGACACTTCAGTGTTTCAGTGAAGTCGAGGAAAACGAAAATTTCACCCTGGTTATGCTAGCAAGACCAGTCTTTGCATAATGACTTGGCAATCAAGCTTAATACAGGAGCATACCACCACAGCACTTAGCACTTATGGCAATCGAGCAATTGAACCTACCTGTTACCTGCTTAATTCTAATCTACAATTTGGAGGTGCAGGGGAGGAGGGGAACATATATATTAATACTATTGCAGATTACACAGGGTGAAAGACTATTATTACCTCATCAGTCTGGTTCTTCCTGTTTATCAGATTGCAAATTTGTTCTTCACGGGACTTGCTGACTTGTTCAAAATCGGCACTTCAGATGGCATGCATTAATTTCATTGTTATCATTTGGAAGTTTAAATACAGTCAAATCCATGTTGTCGAAATCGGATTCCTCCAATTACTTATTAGTCGAAAGAAAAAGAAATAATAGTTTTTTTCCCTTCTTTGCACCTATTAATCATCCTTGCATAAGACGAAGTAATTAATGCCCATTTCTGATTAGTCCAACTGCCCAGCGCTGCCACAGAGGCAAAATCACCTCCTGGTGTCCTCCCCGCGTGGTACCAAACAACGCCGACGGCTTGAAAAACAAACGAGACGGTGCCGCGGATAGAGAGAGGTAATAAAACTGGACACTGCGAGTGCCATTAACGGCAGCACAATAAGTAGGGCGTGTGTATTACACCACCGCTGATAAGACAGTAGGGGGAAGAGAATGCGGGAGGGCTCGGCGGTGCTGAAAAATCGATCGATAATTAAACATCTTGGCAGCAGTGTATACAATACAACGCATCTAGCCCATTGCACTGTGACGGTAAATAAACAAGAGGCTGCCCTCGTGACCTCCCCAGTGTGCTCGCTCGCTCGCGTAGGGGTGACTCATCTTTATCATTTTCAACTTGAATTAAATTGAATTTGTCCTCTAAATAATGGCTTCCTCTAATCCTGTAAAGAGAAACCTCAAGACTCTTTCCATTGAGTCGAATATTAACATGCTCTTGGAAATCGACAGAGGTGCGATGTCGAAGAATGTCATAGCTGAGAAATATATATGGCGTTCCCGTTAGCACGCTTTCTACGATCTTGACAAACCGGGAACAAGTGGAAAAAGCGGCAGCCTCTTCATCTATTAAGCTACTACTCAGAGCGATTTCTTAGAAAAAGAAATAATCCCATTTAAAATACTTCCCCAATATGCCATCTTTAGTTACATCCCCTGTTGAATTGCCCTTGTGACTTCCCCAGGGTCCTCGTTCGCTCGCATACGGTTGACTCGCCTTGGAAATCGTTAGTCGAATTCTAATTTCTCCAACTCATTGGGGTGGTCCCAGCGAATTGGAGTTCAGCGGACTCGACTGTAGTATGTTCAGAACCAGCATAGCAGGGCAAATGTTTTGAGGGGCATTTGTAATTTCACATATTTATCCTTTAAGAGGCAAAGCATCTGTTCTTGATTTAATTTATTGATTTAATTTTAGGCTCTTGGATGGTCCTGTTTAGTGTTTTATAGATGAATGTGCGTTTGTGGAGTTGAAGTGTGGAGTCTTACAGATAGTCATGGATGGTTATATTAGGTGACAAGTGTCTTCCTTCTCTACTTCTAGGGCAGTTTGTTCAAAATTTTACAAATACTTTGATACACAGTTCTGCAACCAATGTACAATGGAAAAAAAGAGTACTAACCAGTCTGTCTTCGAAATGTTGAACCTCTTCCAAAACTTTGAGGGCCTTGTCATATTTGGCTTGTGTATCTGCATCAATCATCTCCTCACCTAGCCACTCCTTGTATTCCTTCATTGTGTTCTCCATATCTAGTCACAAGAAGAAATATATCACAGTAATAAACATCTCAGAATGCATGCCCTGCTCCTACAATCTTGAAGAAGGTAGGCAATCAAAACACCGTCATAGTGATAATCCTCACAACCAAAGCTATCAACAACTTTATCAGTCTGTGAATGGTGACAAAGTGATGGCTTTTCACAGCCTCAACAGGCGTTCAAGCAAAGACTTTCACCTGAATTGATGTTTTCTCATGTCATAACACAGTGGTACACAGACAGCTATACACACTAAGGTCTGACCAAAAGTATACTTACAAACAGATGAACAATCAGACAAGTATTTAACAAAGCCATATATGACTAACCCAATGACCTTAGACTGGCAGTTGTCCTATGCAGGCTAAACTTTGTCAGCAGAGAATTAAAAAGCCTTCCCACTCTGGATCCCCCAAGTTAATGCAATCTGGCCACAGGCTGGGGACTATTGTGGGAATAATCAAATTTGCTCTGCTTGATTACTAAATACATTTATGAGGGTTGTACCAGAAGTCATATAAATTGGTCTGTAACAGCTGTTCTAGGCACATAAGACATAAGTATTATGTATCAAATTAAAGCTTATCTTATGTACACTCAAATCCACCTGTCTTGGTTCAAAATATTTCCTACTATCATTGTTAAAATTACCCTAGGGAAACAGTGTCTTTATGCTTTAATGGAACATAATCCAGCCAATGTGCAATTCTCCATTTTCACAAGGATGGAAGGTTGGGTCTCGGTGAAGGCCTGAAGAAATCCATGTAGGCCTACAGAATGTATTTCAATCTTCACCTTGCTCATATGACATGGTGTCCAGGCAGTATCATTGCTTTTAAGAGTGGAAGGATGACTTATCCAATGATCCATGGGCAGGGGCATCAAAATCATGTTGAAACAAGCGATGAATGATGATTCCCATACTAAGACAGCCCACAAAAGCAAAACCTGTGGCCTTCATGGTGTACCAAACAAAGTGTTCTACACCAAGCATATCAGCCTAAAAAAATCTCTATAGAATGGAAATGCCCTCAGGTACCTGACAATAAAAAAGCAGAGGAGGTAAGATGTGTTCAGGCCTTGTTAATTATGTATGACCCAGGGACCGAAACAATTAACTGGCATGATCACAAGGGATGAAACTCCAACCAGTTTTTATGGGACACCTTCAGATCAACCCAACAAAATAGGGTGAGATGACAGAGGTCAAATAGTTGTTTCGAGGACTGATGTTCAGAGCAGGGAATGATTGTTCCCAATATCTTCCAGTTATTTATGGCCACTTGCAGTTGACCCTCTACCTGTCAATTCCACAATGTCTGCCCATCATTACACACAAGTGGTACTTCCAAAATTAAAGCAATTATATTGATTAAGAAGCAAAACTCAAGTGTTGGCATCACAAAAACATTGATGCTGCATGATAATGCAAGTCCATCCACATGATGTAGAAGTGACAACTCAGTTTCTAGATGATCAGAGGATACAGATTTCACATAAAAGAGCATTAAACAGCATACAGTAAAAGTGCTTTGATGCATAATCAGGCGAAGGAACCTAGATTTGTCCCTGTGGTCCCGCCTGACACCCTCCTTAGCCATTAAATCAGTTGTGGAGTAATGCTATATACAGTAATACATCCTCTATTTACCTATCACGCTTTTTTTTGACAGTGGCACATTACATCATATATGATGTCTACATTCGTATAGTAGTCCACACTTGCTACTACACTGAGTGCCTGATTAAAGATCAAATGCTTGCAGTTGTGTTCCCTCCTGTCACTTTCCTGATTCATCCATGAGTAACCTACTGAACTGGCGGCTACTCCTGCCCTCTCAAGCACTAACTTCTTTGTTTCATGTGTGTTTAATGGGGTTTTGCACTATGTGGGAGAAAGGCAAAGACGATTACGCATCTGTGGTGTCCTATATTTGTTCAAATTAAAGGAAACCCAAGGTGCCAATGTCAAATAATGGAAATATTTTTACTGTGCACAATGAATCGGAAAAGTACATTTTGTACTTTTATAAATACTGTACTTAAAATTATTTCCTGTCGAATCAAATAAAAAACTTCTTAATCCACGACCAAATTTGGTGGATTCAACTGTGTATATTTTTCTTCAGATATATTTTTATGATCATCTGTTGTTATCTGGCTGACCAATCAGACTGAAGTCCAGAATAGAGTGATTCAGTGAATTCTTTACATTATCTACCTAGTTTTTCTTGCATTCTTGTGTGTCCATTGTCACTTAAGTTGGTGCACAAGAATTTGTGGCTTTGACTGATTCCAAACTAATCCGAATGGACAAGAAATGACTATCAAAATTGGATATGATATTCTTCCCATACTTTTTTGGAATCAACCACTTTCGTCAGTGCATGCATGCTGAATAACAAAATAGATATTGCATGACTGAAAAGGTAAACATGCTATATTAATAATACTGTTCTATTTATCACACCTAGGCCCTGTACCTGCTAAATCACTGATTAATTCCTTCCCAACATCTCACATCCATTGTATATCTTCAGTTCTGTTAAACATGGACATGCACGTCAAAAATTACTTAGTTTTCCAGCATCCTTCCCCCCAAAAATTTATCTATCATGCATATCGAGACAGTCTGGCGGAGAAAAAGCATCATTCTGTTTGTGCACGTGGGTGTAATATGACGCAATAAAAACAGCTGGAGTGACCGGGATTTGCCCTTGTGTCTAGATATTCCCCCTCCCCGAACAGCAGCAAAAATAATGACGTCATTGAAGTTCCAGCAACTACAGACACCTCTTTCTGACAATGTATTATTCAGCTTTCAATTAGGGTTTTGATCATCCATATTCAAAAGTAAAGTTTGACCATGTAAACGAGGTAAAATATTCTGCATTTTTATTGCCTCAGCATGATTTTGTTTAACACAGCTGCTGGAATTAAGAGATTCATACAGACATGTTATCACCTGTCCGCAGAGCACTAGCTAGGCAGGGGGTAGAACATATTTGACGTAAGATTATGGCTGTCATGCGTGCAGTGGGTGTAAGAATTCCGACTTTGCATAACATAACCCTGAAGGTTGTCTGAGGCAGGCAGAGGCATTACATGTACATCATGTTGACAGAAACTTGAAAAACTGTTTTATTGGAATAACAGGGTATTGTATGATTTAACATGGTCTGTAGGACAATGCAACTTTCCTTTAACAAATGCTGCTGTGATGTACGCCATAGTTCAAATACTGGCTGAAATAAGCACTATCTAGGATCTTATGATGTACGGTGTACATCAATTTTCAATGGCATCATATCACAAATCTAGGGAGGAATTCCATATGTGTGCCAGAAAGATTTCCACATGGAACACATTGAACCAACAACATACCCTAACACTAACCCTAACCCTACTCTAACCCTAACCCTAAACCTGACACTGGGTTAGGGTTATGGTTAAGGGTTAGGGTATGTTGTTGGTTCCGTGTGTTGCTTGAGGAAATCTTTCTGGCACACAAATGGAATTCCTCCCCAAATCTATGTCAAAAACGTCTCGCGTTTGTTCTAAAAAGACAATTCGCTGCGTCACCAGATACCACTGCCAACAATGTCCTACCAAACCTAGACTGTGTCTTAGAGACTGTTTCCAGAATTACCACACTAAAGAATGTTATTGAATATAACTGCTATCACAATGTTTTCAAGAAATCTGGATGTAAGTATTACACATAGGTATGTGAAAATTTGCTGCTCTATTATTGAGATTTGTGGAATATTGTCAGGAAAATGCACTTTCCTTGCATGTTATTCAATCCTGTGACTTTGATCATCAACTTCAAATATTTGTTTTGTACTCATTTTATAGCCAGCCCGTTTTCCTTTACAATTTATCCAGCACGGAGGATGTTTAACTGAAAATAAAAAGTTCACTGTAAGTAAGTAAAAATTTACAGCACCACCTCAGAATTTAGTAAAAACGCTTCCTCCTTGCTGGTTGAGAAAGGTAAAAAATCTGTGCAGCAAGGGTTGAAAAAACATTACGTCACGCAAGAGCTAATCAGACACTACTTTTTTTCATTCACAGCAATGCTTATTGTGATTTGACACCATGCAGAAGAATGGCAAAGATGATCTTACGTTTGTGTCTCTGCCGATCCATTCAATCAAAGGAAAACTGATACACAACTTAGAATATTGCTATTACTTATACTAGTCTATGTACAAAGAGGAAAACAAACACACAAAAAAATTGTCAAGGTGATCCTGATTCCTGAGGAGTCATGACACATTTTGTTTCAATAAATATGTATGAGCCGATCCAAGTGATACACAATAAAACCCATCTTCTGCGCCTCTCTGATGAGCGACCCCTTCCCTTCTAGGTACACTTTTCCTGTTCACTGGCCGTTTTCTCACTGAAACTGACCTCTGATCAGCGGCTCCCTCTGAGGCACAGAC
>JAWQUT010000167.1:829882-864878 GCA_033807755.1 Ellobium chinense
GTCATATTACATATGCGCACGGTAACAGAATGATGCTCTTTCTTCGCAAAATTGACTTGGTGGGCACCATAGATAATTTTTAATGAGAAAAAGTATTAAAAATCGGAAAATTTTTTTTGATGTGCGTGTCCTACTTTAATGATGTGCAAAAAAAGAGGAAGTAACTGTGAAGCTAAAATTGTGTGTGTACATTCATTTTATAGTAATTATATTTGTGACTTCCATATGTAGTTTTTATTATTATCTGTATTGTGTGCTGTCATGCTGCCAATTTAATTACTGTTGTTGGGCAACATACCACAATTGTAGTCTGTGTGTTAGTTAAATAAACTTGTTAGACTTGTTCAACTTTCGTTTCTGTCAAATTAAGAGAAAACAAAATAATCCCAGATCAAATTCACTTGAGTTTCGGACATGGAAAGTTGCTTTAGACAAGTGATCACCATACGCAAATTAAATATGGAGGAAAGACAGATGATGGTCACTATACCTGGTCACCTGGTCAACGCCATGTACAAATGGTTGCTAGAGCAGGTTTGAGTGTTCTTCTTAAGAATACATAGACCATTATGAAGCTGGTGCTGTAAAGATTTCAGAGACAGTAACTTATAAATCTCGCTGCCCTGAACTTGCACCCTGTCCTCTTCCATCTCATCCCATCCCCTCATCTCACTACCAGTGGAACTTGACCATGAGCATTTTCCTATATTTTCATTCCAGAATGCACTCCCAGACATACACCTTGCCAAGTGGACACGCATTCATCAAAGAAGGAAGAAGGAAGTGAGTAAGAGTATGAAGGCAAAAGGCCAAAATTGAGTTGATCAATATCTACGAAAGCCTATGTTTTTTTGACAGGTAGACTAACCTTAAACCCGTTATCTGCCACATCTCAAATTAAAATGATGCTGTCTTTAAGGTACTTCTCAGTGAAAATAGCAAAAAAAAAAATGGTGACTGGGAGAGGATATAATCAAGACTGTATAGACTACACCATTTGATCAAAACAGTGTAAATAAAGGAAAAGCCTTTAATCTATTCCTGGCAAATACTGACAGAATATTATGGATTATGATTATTTTGCCCGTGATGCAAAAAATTAACCAAATATTGTGATAAACTGCAGTAATATTATGGGAAATGTGAAGAGGAAATTGCGAAAAGGGTTGATAAATGCATCACGATTTGTGTAATGTGGGTGCAATATTTCTGGAGGACAGCTGAATTAAGTGTAAAGCTTGTATATATTGACATGTACATATTAGCCCATAATAGTTAGTGGAGTGTATCCAGAAGAAAAGTGACATCAAAAGTAATGTACTCAGTATCAGTGTGTGCTGGCAATGTGTATCCATATTAAGTGTGCCATACAACTGTACTATCAAATTAAATACTTACGAAGGATCGGTACAGCTAGCTGTCGCTTGAAGAGAGAAATCATCCTCTGGTTCTGAACAGAGAATGCCTCCTCTTGCTCTTTTGTAACTGCTAATCCTGGCTGAGGCTGCATTAAAGTAAAATATGAAACAATTCTAAGCTGATAAGTATTTCCAATCAACCCCAAAACAGCCTGCTGACCCAAAAAACTATATTTCATAGTCCAGTAGAACATTTTTCTTTTCTTGAATATCAACAGTAAGAAATGCATCAATGTATATAGTTGGGACACTGTTAGATACCAGCACATTAAGGCAAGAAGAATTAAAAATACAATTGAATCTGCTTATGTGATTTTTTGTGGGACCATCACAAGAGTTTTGAGTTATCAGAAATTGATTTACTGTTTTAACTGGGAAAGTAATCACATGGCTGCAGTATTTTAATTCATGGGGATGGTCAGGGTATGTCCATCGCAGAAGGATATCTGAAACAAGGTCACCCTCCTCCCTCCAGCCTTGCTGTTCCATTCTTTTCATTTTGCAAGCCCTGAAAAAGGCCTTTTTGGGTAAGGATTGGCAGTGTTTGAGTAGCAGAGAAGAGCTGTTAGGAAAAAAAAGTATCGTTCCCTGCACCTGTTTGGAGTAAACTTTCCCTCCTCTTAGTCCTGTGAAGAATTATGTGAGTGGCTTACCTGATGTTTCTTTTTCTCAAGTTTTATTTCCCTACTAATTATCTGCTAGTTTGATGCATGCTTAAGTAGTCTTTCATGGTCTTGAAGCCCAATACAGTCTACTTAGTACAAGCCCCATTGTCATGGTTCACTATGCTGCAGTTTATTCCTAGTCATGAGAACTTTTTCTTGCTTTATCTCTAGTAAGACAAGAGTAGGTTGCCTGTGTGTTGTTTTTTTTTTGCAGCTTGCGAGCAGTACTAGTTTTTCAGGTTTCCCTTGTCTCAAAAATATGTTTTTCTGTAGTGCACAATCATAGGCCTAGAAAGCCACTTTGTATTTTTTGAACAGTTGCACATAAACAGTACAGTAATTTATCAGTAATACTAGTTCATCATCCAGAGCAGTGATATTGGGGTCCATGCGTGCCGTGTCACTACATGCTTGATTACAGATTGATTGTTTGCCCCCGTTGAATTAAGGGAAAATAGATTAATCTGAGATTGAATAAGGTGCCTGGTGGTCCCAACTGTGATTCACATTCTCAAGTAAGCATCTTCCAATGTCTACCTGCTACCGTTGATTATGTTCGAGTTAAAATGCTTATGTTTAATTGAGGAAAATACACTGAAACCTCGTTATACCGCCAAGTAAGAGGCAAACAGAAAAATGGCGGTATAGCGAGAATGGCGGTACAACGAAAATACCATGTAGAACAAGTAATTTACCAACATTGGACTGGCTAACATTGTCTAAAATAATGCAGTTATCTCCCTTTAAAACAATAGAGTTAAAATTAAAAACAAGCAAGAACTAAGGATTGGAAACGTATGTGTCAAGTTGGAGAATGATAAGAAAAGAAGTTGACTACTACACATTACACATCCGGGTCGGAGAATCACACGAGCACTAGGCCTACGTCATAGATCAATGTGAAGTGTTTGCATCGTACCCCGCGACCAGTGCGAACCAGTTGACGCATCACCTCGCACGCGCTTACGTTCGTTCGCAAACTCTCTAGGCCTATTGAGCGAGAGGAGATTGAACTGTGACCCGCCTTTCCCACTGCATGCCCCATCAGTAGGCCTATCAGGACTTCGCTTCCAAAAAGCGAAGAGTGTGTAGTAGGATTGGTGTTTGAGTAACAAGCACAGACTGTGGCGTCAAGTGATGTTCCGTCTGTTAGCTGGATTTAGGTAGAGGTGGGGAGTGGAGAGTAGGGGTTAAATTTACGTTGGCGGTATAACGAGCAATATTTACTATACTCAAGTTATGAATGTAACAGTTAAACTGTTGGCGGATGGCGGATGGCGGTATAACGAGATTTTTAGTGACTTTGTATAGGTGTCAGATCCGTTCCATGGCAAAAAGCTGGCGGTATGCGGGAATGGCGGTATAACCGGTGGCGGTATAGCGAGGTTTCACTGTATAATTAAGAAAAAGTATAACAACCTAGACTACCACTTTTTTCACTCCCGAAAAATGTCTGAAAGTAGATAGTATCTGCGTTCTGTAATGAGATAACCTACAAATCATCATAGAATATTTACTGATATGAAACTATACCCTGTCTCTCACTCTTCCTCATGCTGTGTTACGATGATTTGCTTTCGTTCTCTCTCTCCCTTTTTTTCTATGTGGTCTTATTTTTTCCTTTTGTCACTACCCTAACAAACAAATGTCTACTTAATAATAAATACAGTGAAACCTTGATAACACACCCACCCTTAGGATCAAACTCGAAAGGTAGTGTTATCAAGGTGTGTGTTAATGTTATCAGGGGTCAACCATTTTTCTTGTACAACCCCATGCTGATTTTCGGAAACATAAAAAAAGGCTGAGGAGTACATTTGAAATAAACACAGCATACATTTAATATACTTATTAAAAGGGTAAATGTATTTAGCATACTTATTAAGAGGGTGCTACTGTATTTACATGAACATACATACTGATCCATCTAACTTCTAATATCTTTTAAAAAAAAATTAACATTGTCTTCTGTTTAAGACTTGCTTCTGAACATTTGTCTACAACTCTCTCCAATGGCACAGAGAGTGTCAAAGTCCTCATCTGCTCCCTTTGAGGCCTGGAGATACTTCCTGAATACTGCCAGTGCATTCCTGGCCTCAGCAGCACTACGCCTGGCAGTGTCATCCTCCTCGTCCTCTTCCTCTTACCTCCTCCTCCTCATTGACTCCTTTGACACTGTCAATAATGTCTTCTGTGGTAAGCAAGTCATGGTGCGCAGTGAGCAAAGACAGGGTGATGCATGATGATAAAAGTGTAGTGTAGTGTGTAGGCCTACGACGCTGTGCATCACAGTTGAAGACGGGGGAACGAGAGGTGGGCCCAAGCAAAGCCTAGGTTAATGTAACATTATGAGATGACATTCGCCAGATGCCAAGTATGCGTGCTGGGGTAAGAGAGGGGACGATAAGGATGGGCTAATACTAGGCTAGTACTGGAAGCAACAGTGCAGAGGCTACCGGCTTGCACATTCGGCGAGAAAGCGGGCCGGTCAATGTTTCATAGCACGTGGCTAGCACAGACGATGCAACTCACATAAGCTCTGTACATAAACTGAGTTATATTATACATCAAAATGCCAGGCAAAACCTCCTGAAAGCAGATCTGTAATGATATTTAGAATAGCTACTAGTATATGTGAGAAATTTGATAAAGAAAAGTTGAATCGGAGGGGAAAACATCTTAAGTCAGGTTACTGCCTACTTGTGGATCAAAAGTGAAACCAATGTGTCAAAATTCACTGGTCAGTACACCAGGTATTGATGAAATAGCAGAGAGCGCTCAGTCATAGTTTGCTTCATAACTGGGACCCTTTCAATCGAAATGAATCACATGTCGCACTGGCCTATTTTCCGTTAGAGGCTCCGAAAGGTGAAACCCCCTCCCAGATCACTTTTCTGTTTACGCTGTAATCTTGTTCAGTGATGTTTTATCGTGCTTGGAAATACAGATTTTTCTCAAAAATTTTTTTTCCATTTTTTTAAGCATGGGGAGTCTGGCATTCAGTTTCCTGCAGTCAAAACTAAGTCTATATTCCTTATAATCCTTGCAAGTCGCATCCATGGACGTCAACCTTCGAGGCTGTTAATATACCAGAGAAATCTCCCTCAGACAACTTTCATTTGCTGATACTATTAGAATGACGCCATTCTTAGTCAATGAATCAGAGGAGATTGTAAACATTAATGGCAGCCATTATATCTGTAAGGAAAACGAAGCATCTGGATTGGTTGCTGGAGGTCACATGATATTATGATAGCTACGTCAAAGTTTAGATGGCCTCGCCTTGTTCATATATGACACTCTAAAGTGATGACTTAAATTCTAGATCAACATTTTGCAGTTTTTCTGCCACTCTCGTGATGCATTCATGATCAAATACAGTCGACTCCGCTTAATCGCCCTCCGCTTAATTGCCTATTCCGCTTAATCGCCTCGTTTCCCATGGAACCGAATTTTTTTCTATATAAAAGTCACTGGATAATCGCCTCTCACTCCGGATAATCGACCACTCTTCAGCGCCCATGAATTCAAAGATTAGTGGGAAGGGTTAAGCCGGCCACACACGTATCATTTTGGACGTACGTCCGGGATGTACATCCCGAACGTACGTCCCGGATGTACGACCAGCGGGTCTGAGGTGGCCACACACTATCAGTTCGGATGTACGTCCCAGACGGAGGTCCCGGGCCTAGATCGGGTGCCTACACACGGGGTCAGTTGACAAACTGCAGTCGAAACATGAAGTTGCACTTGCCACTATTGCTGTCTGCCTTGTGGTAAAGAAAAGGAGCAAGAAGCATCAAGGAAGGAGAAAGTGGTCAAAGCAGTGGTTTCTAGACCGAAGTAAATACACTCATACAAATCTGCTGGAAGAGTTAAGGCTGTATCCAGCTGATTTTTACAATTTTATCTTCGTATGGACGCGGAGATTTATCATCAACTGCGTCGGATTGTGAGTCCACTTAACTTGAAGCAAGATACTTCCATAAGACAAGCGATAACCCCACACGAATGACTGACGGCGACGTTGCGACGGAGGTCTAGGAAAACAAAAATCTAGTCCCCATAAATTAAGAGTCAAATGCCATAATTCCGGTACCTTGTCGGCATGAGAGAGAGAGAGAGAGAAACATCGGCAAATGCAGCCTTTTCAAATCCATTGAGGTTAATTAAACATCATAATGATTTGGATAAAATAAATCAGTTTTTGGTATCAGTTCGCAGTAAAATTCAGACATTTTGCCGGCAAGGGAGGGAGGAAAAGAGGGAGGGAGAGAATGCAAGAGAAAAAAAGGAGGAAGACGGATAGAAAAAACAGACAGGAGAGAGAGATGAGAAAATGCGAGAGAAAGAGGGAACGAGAAAGACAGACAGGTGAGGGATAGAGAGATGGGGAGAGAATGCAAGAGAAACTAGGAGGAAGACAGAAAAGACAGACAGGAGACAGACACAATAGTAAACATTCGGCAAATGCAATCTTTTCAACTCCATAAAGATAACAACATATTCTTAAAAGATAACTTTAATGAGAACACATTCAGTATTTAGAATCAGTTCATAGTAAAATTCAGGCACCTTGTCGACGAGAGAGAGAGAGAGAGAAGACAGACAGACAGGCAGAGACTAAAAGAGAGAGAAAGACAGGTGACAGACAGACGCAGTCATTAACATTCGGCAAATGCAACCTTTTCAAATCAATAGACATAACAAAATAAAATAAAATAATAATTTTGATACTTAAAAAAAAAAGTCAAGTATTTGGTATCATTTTGCAGTAAAATTCGTCGCTGAACACGAATCTGAAGTCAGAATTCCAATATTTTGAGTTTGACACCCCACCATTTTGAGCCCCCACTGGGCGGGACTGTGGACTGAAGTGAAAATATCAAGCACTGCTTGATTTCCGTCAGTCCAGTCCATCGTTTTCAGTCCAAACTGATTCAGTTTATGCCACACAGGATCAGTCCAACTGATAGTGTGTGGCCCACTTTACAGTTGACAAACAAATAATGTACACAGACGACGGTTTAACCGCACGACGGATGGCAGACCGGTTGACTGAGTGACAGCTGCCACCCCAAAATAGGTGTGATAAGCCTTTCCTCCCCAATTCTGCCTCCCCTTGTCCCTCTTCTTCCCACGCTACGCATCACTGCCTTCGCTTGTCCGATAATGCTAATGCGCCAAAAGCCATATACAGTCTCCTCCCCCTACGCCTTGATTGCATCTGTCTAGTGGATTTCAGTTAGATCAGAGAGCGTGTCATGTGGATGAACGGTTTGTCCCGACCATGCCATCCTACTCCTTACTGTCTGCTGCGCTACTGCGATGTGGCCAATGAGAGAGATCGCGGAGATCCAACATTTTGTGCACTACAACACCTTCAAACTCGAGTTTGTCCTGAGTCTGGCGATGAGAAGGTGTCAATGCACGATTCTAACCACAACATCAAAGAAATTTAACCTCATTACCAAAAATATGGCCGAAATTACCTTCTCCGCTTAATCACCCACTTTGTCAGTGATCGCGAGGAAGGGCGATTAAGCGGAGTCGACTGTAGAAATTTAAATAAAACACTCCTCAACTGTCTAGGTTGAATGGCAGCTCTGTCTATCACTGCAAGTCTCTGAAAAGTTTGACCTAGTTTCTTAATCTTCACCGGCTGTCGTGGGTATTTTATGCCCCAGATGTTTTCAAATTCATGTAACTTTTGAATGAAAAGTTATTTCGCCTCCATATTTCATGTATTCCTCAAGTTCCTAATTAGCTTCACTTTGATATATTTGACATTTTTTAAAATAGAAAAACAAAGGAGTAAAAGGAGTCATCGCGTGTTGATTTTCACTATGTCGGCCGCCAGGGGGGGGGAGGAACATGAAGCTGTCCATACCTTATCTATAGATATGTGATAACTAGTGGCATTTTGGCAATCATATGGGCTTAGCATACCACCAGAACAACATGTTTTGGTGTTGTGTCTGTGGGTTCTTTAGCTAATTTAATTAAATAAGATGCTAAAATTACCGAATACAGTGTTTACTGATAAAAGTGCCTACATTATACAACTGTATAAATGATGCCTCTGGGTAGAAGTTAGGTTCAAGACTGAAAGTTTGAGTCAGGACGAAGGACAGTTATATACCTCTAATTAGCAAAACATCTTCTATAGAAGACATGTTAGGTGGTAACTTTTCAAACATCAATCAAATGCTGAAAAAATTCCTATGCAAAATATTCAACAATGGGTCCATCTTGTGGGAAAAAAATATGACCTCTCTAAAACATAAAAAAAAAAAAAGAGTCAAATAAAATGCATACCAAAATTTTTGATTGCGGCAAAAATATGTGCAAAACCAATGCAACAATTTCATCGTTCAACATATATAATATTACAATGAAAAATAGTACTGCATGTTTTCATCAGCCTGTTTCATAAATAAGAAATTAGTTTTTGACGAGAGCATGAATTATTCTGCACATGACCATCATACAAAATCAAAAGACTGCTGTGAGCCTTTGTAAGGAATGTTAGTCTATGTTCCTCCCTCCTCTCTCTTCCATGGGGGATAAAAGAGTTAAAATCAGGTAAATGGGGTATCAACTCAGTATCTGAAAGTCTGCTGATGAGACGCTGTCCAGACTTGTCCTTAAACTATGCAAGAGTAGTGCGAGGTGTAGTCTCATGCTGCTGAAACCATTTGCAATCATTTTAAAATGGCGCTGTACTAATGCTATCCAGAACTGCTTGAGCATGCCAATGTAACATTCTTTGGTTACTGTCATGGTAAAGACCATCAAGGCTGTACATTTCTGTGATTGTAAAAGGCCTTTCAAGTATATATAGTTTCTGACCAGCCCTAGAGATAGTTTTTTATTATTATTATTTGATGCAGCTGGATACCAAGTAATGCGCTTCGTCTGAAAACCAGACATCATGAATCTACCCTAGTTACCTTTCCATTCTGGCCTGAAACCAATTACACATTAGCACCCTGTTGAGACTGGCATCAATGTCAAGATCACTGGGTTTATGTTTAAAGGAAAGCTGAATCATCATACAGACCATTTTTAATTCATGTGCTATCCGCACTCATCGCCTCATGACATTTCCAGAAGTGTCTGGAACTCATTCATAAGTCCAACATTTTGGTCAGACTTAGCGCGTCTGTGACCGATGTGACAGATGGCGGATGTTTCAAACGGTCCTATCCTCCCTGAAGTTTTTCAGTCATGCATACATTCTGCATTTTTTTCAGCCCAGACCTAGTGTTAACATTTACAAATGTTTGATTTAATGACCTTGTTGTTAGATTCTTTGACGGCAAAAGCTTTCAACTGATTTGACCAAGGATTCTTTCCACATAGAAAAAAAATAATTGATATTTTAACCCACAAATTTCTGTTATTAATACCGGCTTAAGAATGTTGATGATGCAAACGTATAAGTGCGGAAATAGAATCATTCTAAAAACATCTGTAACTTGAGTGTAAAGGGCTGAATTCAACTTTGACACACATACAGTTTTAATTTGTATATACATCGTTAGGTCAACCAAATTCATTGAGTTGATAGGTGTTGACCGCTGTAAATTGAAAATTATAACTGTTCACTTCGGATGATATTGGTGTCGTTTTTTTCTGCGCCAACCTGAACATGTATATCAGAAATACTGGCAGATAGATGAAAAGCAATGATTAATGTCATAAATCATTCACAATGCTTTTTAACATGGTAATTTTCATTTGTCTCTTCATAATACTTCCTTTCTCAGAGAGATAACTGTAAACTGACTAATGCGTCAAAAATATTTTTTTTAGTTCTACTTTTTTTAGTCTCACTATGTAATTTTAATAATCTAATGTGACTTCATAAGTCAACTGTCGGTTGTAACTCATGATATGACTGAACGGAGACAGCCCGTGACTGAAGGAACAATGCCAGACGACGGAAAATGCCTATCTTTTCTGTCAGTAGTCTTAGCCTGTAATCATGCTTTCTTGCCCATTTAAGATCAAATAAGTAGAAGTGTGATGATATTCAATGATAATGATGAAGAGGAAGACACAGAAAATTCAGCACAAATGACGACGTGAATGAAAATGATAGTGATAATGACAAAATGAAAGCGATGAAGACCTCATCTATCACGACAACTACAAGTGGATGATGATGGTTGGTGACAATAAACATGCGCACCTAAATACAGCACACATGAAAATATGTACTTGCTGCAGATACCCAACCCATTATGAAATCGACTGATATGAAAGGAATGTCTTGTTATTATCGCGCCTATATTATGATTTTTTTTTCTTTTCCCCTTTTTAATTTTCATGGGTACTTTCATGCCTCACGATGGCCTTACAAGAAGATTTATGTTTTAACTATTTAAAAAGTATGCGGCACTGTATGCCCCGCGAAAACCGTAATGCAAGTTTCCCATTTTCTATTATATAATCAGTGTGGGGCACTGTATGCCCCCATGATAGCCACAATGCAAAGTTTCTATTTTCTGTTATATAAGGAGTATGGGGCACTGTATAATAATAATAATAATAATACATAGCATTTATATAGTGCTCATCCCTGTAGATACAGGCTCTGAGCGCTTTACACAGAGAAGCAAATAAGATTATATAATATTCAGCTCACACACCCAAGCATACTAGACTCTGTACATATGTACTGCAATACAGATGAAGAGAAAAAAAAATGGTTTCGCAAACTGTCATGGTCCACCAAGATTTTGTTTGAACAAATGTGTTTTGAGAAGTTTCTTAAAAGTACTTAGACTATTTTCTTTACGAATATTTTTAGGCAGTTTATTTCAAACAAATGGTCCTGAGGACGTAAAAGCTCTTTCTCCAAATTTTTTCATGTTTGCTTTTGGTACAAGGAGAAAAGAAGCATTTTCAGATCGTAATGATCTAGTGGGCTTGTGCTCAGCTACCAGGTCCGATATGTATGCAAGCGAACTACCATTTATGGTCTTATAACAAAAAGTAGCAATCTTTTACTCAATTCTAGCTCTGACTAGTAACCAGCGAAGTAATTTTAAGAGAGGCTCACTGGGCTCTTGCTTACGCTTCTTAAAGATCAAACGGGCTGCATTATTTTGGATTCTCTGTAATCTATTTAATTTATCCTCTGAGACACCAGCCAGGAGAGAGTTGCAATAATCCAAATGACAATATTACTAACCTTGTTGTGGCATTTTCAGTAAGATGTTGTCTAATTCCACTTATTCTTTTCAGTTCAAAGTAAGCATTCTTAATCAGATTGTTAACATGATGAGACATAGACAGTGTGTTGTCATAAATTACTACGAGGTTCCTTGCTTTTTCGTTCAATACTAACTGATGGTTATCTATAGAAACTGATGGTACATTTACACTTTTCAATTTGGAATCTGTTGAAATAATGATAACTTCTGTTTTGTTGTCATTCATCTAAGTTTGTTTACTGTCATCCACTTTTTGACTGCTTCTATACATAGTTCTGTGTTTGTAATAAGGTCACTCGCATCCTGTAGCTGTGATGACATACAGATCTGAGTATCATCTGCATACATATGGTAACCAGTGCAGTAATCCTTTAATAAGTGGCCAAGGTGGCATGTATAAATGGTGTACAAGATCGGCCCTAAAACAGACCCTTGGGGATCTCCAAAATTTAATTCCTCAATGGTTTGACTACAGCCTGCTTCCAGATTCGATGGACGATTCCTGTTCTTAGTGTATATCCCACGATGGACTTGATAGAAAGTTTTTATCGACAGCCGGTGAAGTTTAAAGGCTTTCATGATACCACAACGAGATAGCAGTCATGATCTTGCGAAATAAAACAAAGAATCTTATTACTGTGAGAGAAAAGTTTCTAGTTGGCTAGAAGACCTAATTCATTTCTTGTTCTCCATGCTATCTATACTGCAGAATGACAATATTAATAAAGTTTGGTCCAACTGGGACCACCTCACAAAAACCACAGGAAAAAAACTCGGAATTTTATAATAAAAACTATTCCTACCCCTCAGCTCATAAAAAAGGCAAACGTGACCTGTCATGGCACACTCGGTGGCTATACATTTAGCTTTAGTCATTAACTTGCACTTTTCTTAGCTCACTACTGAATCGGTCAGGAATACAGTGCAGGATGTGTACATGAAGCATGTACTACTAGCACACACTGGTAGCGTATGGAATATCGTAATAGGTCAAGGGCAGGTTAATGCTGATACGCTAGAGTTGTTAAACGTGGGGATTTTTCTTCCTTGAACAAAGCTTAAGCTTTAAGCTTCCAATTCTTCATAAGAGCGTAACTAAAGCAATTTTTAGTGTGTCAAATGATAGCAAGCTGTGAGCTCATTCTACTCAGATGAAGTTTTTCCCAGTGATTAAAAAAAAAAAAAAGCAAGAGCAACAAAAAGAAAAAAAAACCCACAANAAAAAAAAAAAAAAAAAAAAAAAAAGAACAGACCTCGTTCCCTGTGGTATCTCTGGCCTTTGTGGCTGCCAATGTTAATGGATGGCACTGACCACTGAACTAAGGGTGTAGATTTGAATTCCCACTCCGGCCATGTTTTTCACATCTTTAAGAAGAAATTCACTCACATACATCTCTCTGTGAAATGGTTAAAATGCTTGCTAAAGGGACTGAAAGCAATTCATTGTTCAATGCTACTGATCAGTACATGAAGCCAATGCTCCTTAAGAAACGGAGTTAGTGACTGAGTGATTAGCCTTGTTAAGATGTTAAAGTGATATTAATGTCAGGTCACACAGGCAGGCACGACTTGTATTCGAGGCTTACATTAATTAATTTACTGCACCCATCTGGGGTCTCTGACCCTTACTACTGCTTATTTGGCCATATGAGCAGCTTGTGCCAAAAATGATGACGTCATGGAGGTTCCAGCAGCTACAGACACCTCCATCCGTCAATGTATTATCCAGCTTTCAATTAATGTTTTGGTCATCCAAATTTAAAAGTAAAGTTTGACCATGTAAGCCTGATAAAATATTCTGCATTATCATTGCCTCAGCATGATTTTGTTTTGACACAGCTGCTGCTTACAGTGAAATTAAAAGATACATACCGATATGTTATTACTCATCCGCAGAGCACTGGCTAGACAGTTTGGCCATGGGATTGGAATATATCTTATGTAAACGTATGGTTGCTAACTACTGCACACGGCAGACAGAGGCATTACATGATGTTCTCAGACACCTGAAAGACTGTTTTATTGGAATCACAGGATACTGCATGATTTAATATGGTCTGTAGGATGCTTTAGCTTTAGTTTCAGAATTTTTGGCAACTGAAGAAAGATTTGCATGGAGTGGACTGATGGTAAATTGAAGGCCGATTGAGAAAAACTGGGTTTAAGGCAGGCACGAAGGGTAACATTACTAATTATTGTATTTATTGTTAAGTAAACAGATGTGTTCACAAAAGGCCATGTGGAGAGAAAGCAAGCCATTGCTACATAGTTGGAGGAAATAAAGACCGTGACTACTTTTAGACTGGCAGAAAATCTGTGATTATTTTTAGGCTCTCTCACTAAAGATTTTAAGATCCGACTTAGATTCTCTCATTACAGAACGTAGACACTACCCATAAAGTAACATCCGTTAGCGCTAATAAGTAATATCTGTCTTCTGCAGTCCTTCCAAAGAGCGTCCCCTCCTTTCTATGTCCACTTTTCCTTTTCACTGACCACTCGTTTTCTTACTGAAACTGACCTCCAATCAGCGACTCCCTCTGATCGCGAAACATGGACACCGATCAAAGAGCCATTCTCCCTGTGACAAATGACCACGTGTGCCCTATCTTTTCCCGTGTCAGAAGTCAGAAAACTAGAGCCCAAAAATCACTGTTCTGGTGTATGACTGTGGTGGAGAGGAAATAAGGGTGGGAAGGAAACCACGTCTCACGTGTGCCTACGACAGACTGTAATACTGGTTACACAATATTAGACCTATGAAGCCTACGAGACTAGTGTAGCTGAGACTGGCCAGCCCATTTCGTGCATCGATAAGCTGGAGTCTAGTGAAAAAAATACTGTCAACAGACAAAAAAAACCCTGCACGAACGACATTAATCTAGCTTTAGAAAAACAGAAAAGAAAGTCACCAAAAAAATTCCATGACTAGAAATAAACAGCAGTGAAGTTAGCAGTGGGCCTAACAGCTGATCTGCATGGGATGGACCAAACAGGACTTTAAAAGGACATTGAAAGGCTGGTCGTGCCAACCTATCAAATGACTTGCCAGGAAAACAAGTTGAGAAAAAAAAACAAAACCAGTAAGCTACCCACACCGGTTCTTTATTCTAAAATTGTGCTCTTTTTTACACGCCCAGACAAACTGGTGCAGTGAAGTGAGTAGTAAGTAGTACTCACTGTTCATGCCTGGCAGCAAAACAAACAAAAAAGCTGGGGTGACGTAAAGGGGGACTGCCTATACAATGTCTCATATTATTATTCTCTACCCAGGCGAGAAGAGGGACCACTTTCTATTCCTACTGAGTGAACAGTGCTATCACTTTCTATTCCTATTGAGTGGACAGTGCTATAATTGCTGTGTGATTGTCGGTGACTGGGGACTTGGTGAAAGGGGGAAGGGGAAACCTGCTTTACAGCTTTCGTGGGGCACAGTGCCCCATACTTTTTATATAGTAAAAACACACATCTTCTTGTAAGACTGTTGTGAGTTATGGAAACATCGATGAAAATGATAAAGGGGAAAAGAGGAAAATGAAAATATAGGCACGATAATAACTCAACATTCCTTTGGTATCTGTCAGTTTCATAATGGAGGCGCTAAATGAAGCATTTGCGTATATGCAGTAAAGTATTATTTCATGTGTGCTGTATTCAAGTGCACGCATAGTCTTCATCACGTCACATTTACTCTTGTCATTACATCACCATTTTCATTAATGTCGTTGTTTGTGCTCAATTTTCTGCGTCTTCCTTTTCACTTATTTTATTCCAGATGGGTAAGAAAGCATGATTACAGGCTAATGGACAAGATAGGCCTTTTTGGGTCGTCTGGCATTGTTTCTTGTCATGGACTGTCTTCGTTCAGTCATATAATGAATTTCGACCGGCAGTTGACTTATAAAGGGCTTAAGGGCACGTACGGCAGGATTAAGTCATTTTCATTAATAAAGGGACCTTTGTCATTTTGAGGTGAAAAATGGGTCACGTAAGCCTGGAAGGAAGATAAACAGGGATGTTTCGCAATTTCCTCCCTCCGTTGCTATCGAAATGCCAATTGTTTGGCCGTCATATTGGAAAATATGGATAACTTTTGCATAACTTTGAACCCTTCGTTCTTTAGTGCTATTTTGTTTTTCCATTCGAAAGATCACTTTATTTAAAATGGAATGTCACAGGCTTTTTTTGATTCCTTGGATATATTTTTTTTAATAATTTTTTTTTAAAATGTCATGAAAAAATATTGAAAATTTTGAGAAGTTTCAAAAAAAGTCATAAAAGATAAAAAACACAAGATATCGTAAAGACCCTGTGATAATCTCAAAACAGGGGCTTGGAGAGTTGTTATGCCAATTGGACAGAAAAAAGTCAGATCGAAGGGATAGAGTGACGAAAACTGTGATTTTGAGATAACTGACGATAAAGATTACCCGACAGATGCATTTGAGACAGGGTGATCATTTCCTTTTGCATCAAAATAAACTTTTTGAGACAGGTATCGTGAAATTAACTTCAGGAATCGATAAAGGACATGACGCCGTTCAAGAAACTGCCCTTAACTTATTTTACACAATTTGACCCAATTTTACCCCTACAAGGTGCCGCACTTGCCCTTAAGAATGAACTGAAATTCACATTCACTTACTAAACTTACACAGCTGAGACTCTCCAATAGAATAAAACACATTTCTGACCCTACACCTCACACTGCAAATGTCACTCTTGTTTGATAGAAAGACAAGTCCGGACAGGAGACTTTTGGACACTGAGTTGGTGCCCCATTTACCTAAATTTAACTCTCTTATTCCCCCCCCCCCCNNNCCCCCCCCCCCCCAACCTATATAAAGGACAGGCTTTATTAAATAGCTTCAGAAAGCACCAAGAACTGCAGCACAACACAGAGAATATGATCCACAACATTGGTTTCCTAACAAGTCGGCTTGTTTTTCGGAACTTTGAAAGGAAGGTGTGGTTATGCCTCGAGAGAGGACAGAACATAGATAACATTCAAAAACGGAATAAATTATGCTCTTGACTAAAAGTAATTTCTCATTTCTGAAACAAGCAGGGTTATTTGTTATTGTAATGTTATATGTATGTTGAACAATGAAATTTGTTTGCGCTCATTTTGCACACATTTTTGGTACGCGTTTTTTATGATTTTTTTATATATTAGAAAGGTCATAGTTAGATACTTTGCATGTCATTTTTTTTAGCTTTTGATTGACTTCTGAAAATTTACCACCTCATATGTCTTCTATAGAAGATGTTTTGCTAATTAGAGGTATCTTAATTGTTCTTTGTCCCATCTCAAATCTTCAGTCTTGAACTTAACCTTCTACCCATTAGCATCATATTATGTTATACTCGCTTAAAATATAACCACTTTTATCAGTAAACATCATTAATTAAAGAACCCACAGATATAACACCAAAACATATTGTTTTGATGGTAACCAAAACATATTGTTTTGATGGTATGCTAAGCCCATGTAACTACCAAAACGCCATTAGTTATCACATTTCTATAGACATGGTATGGACAACTGCGTGTTCCATGACGGCTGACTCACTACATTGAAAAATCTTTGTATAAAAGCATGGATACCTGTATGCCCCACAACGGCCTTAATGACATAGTGAAAATCAACACACGATTATTCTTTTATTTTTTAATTTTAAAAAATGCTAAATATACTTTGAAGTACAAAACCATATTTAATATTGTATGATATTGTAAAACAAAATGTATAAATTTATCTCCTGATATTGTATTTTATTGTAAAACAAAATGTATACGTCTATCTACTGGACAGTATATGATACAGTGAGATCCACTGATAATGGCCAGAGTTTTAATGGGAACCCAGTTTTAACAGGTAAAATTCTAAATCCCCATTCTCCTCTCTTCTTTGTTATTGTTAAAACAGCCTTATTGTAACAGGTCTGAAAGAGTGGAACACTTGGCTGTTATGGCATAAAAGGCTCACCAACAGTACAAGTTTTTGCATGACTAATGTGATTTGAAACAAAGCTGAAATAATCATTTAGTAGCGGATGGCATGCGATGACTGACAAAGAGGGTCTTGAGATCGGAACTGCTGCCTTCAATAGCCTTCACTCTGTGTCTTCCCTATGCTGTTGTAAGTCGTTTCTGCTGAGACTGCATGTTCATGTAAATACATATGGACCCACTAATGACAACATTGTTTATGTTGCTTGTTGGCAATGACATGTCATATTAGCTGAAATGCAGCAAACAACATGCAATTATATCCATAGTTAATGAATTAAACAAAGCCACATGAATCTTACATCTTGGCCTTCTCTTTTCAGAAAAAATAATACTGAAGGCCCCAGTCTTTCTGACTCAAGTGAGTGCAGCTTGAATTTGCCCGTTTCCAACTTTCTTGCAAGTGGTTGGCTTTTGTTTAGCAGAAAAAGAAGACCGGAGTAAACTAAAGTGGTTACTTCCCTTGTCTAAATACCAAAATTAACAGCACATAGACCTTTCTCATGGAATATTCATGAGCAGGCACGGACTGCTACATTCACTTCCGGTGACCAGTACACATGGCTAGAAACTGTTGTGCTTCGCGATGCGAGGCTAGCTCTGATCGATGCAATGACCTTATGTTACACAATATTGCTTATGATGAAGCTTTCAAGTGTCTGTAAAGTGCAATATGAGTAGGGACCCCAGAAAACTGTTTCAGGTGAATTGATATGAAACAGGGCAAACTGCCAACATAGGAATTGCAGCCACATGGTGCAAATGAATTTCTTGCCAGGTAGTTTTTACCGAGTGGAGCTAAATTTATTAAAATCAATTTATGAGTGTTTCAGGACATAGGGCATGGCAATAGAGCAATTCTTTGATAATATTTCTCTTCCCCGAACTTGTGTTGCGCAATTTCAGTATATAACCATATCCGAAAATGTCTGTCTCATCGCCACATGAAGATTTCTCTCTTCCATTATACTGAAACAAGGTAAACTGGAAGTTACGAATATCTCCTCCCCAAAATAGCTCGAGAATCACGTGATCACCCTAACCCATTAAGAAAGGTCTATGATTACATTAGTAGAATTTGAAAAGGGCTGACCACCCCTCTATAACTGAATTTTACTGTATAAACTAACCATTAAACCAGATAGGAGTGCACTTTCAAATTCTCTGTATGCTTCCCAGATGTTGGCCCCCTGGCTAACATGAAGTCCAACAGCAGTCAGTGCTCTTTCAAATGCATCACGTACAGTGGCAACTCCTTCACTTTCACCCATGCGTCCTATTGTAAACTGCACAAACTCCAACCAGATAGGCACAGCTGTAAAATAATGGTAATCTGATAAATTCTTAAATTACCTTAAAAACCTATTTGCATCCACACACCATGTAATTCTGGCCTTATGATTATTGGTCTCACTTGATCTGAACAAACAAAGTTCCCCTTAACTGTGTAGCAACCACTACTGTGCACACAAGTTTGCTGATCACAGTGCATTCATAAATGGAGTCACCATGTGGTGGATAATACAAAGGCAATTCCCTCAAAATCCCTCTCTTTCTTCCAGTCTAGCTCACATGCCATGTACTCTGTATCAAGATTTATTTCACAAGGATGAGGAAGAGAAAAAAAAAACAAAACATATGGAGATATATACATATTAGCAGGGTATGAAACACAACGTCTGATTGTTTCATAATTAACAACACCTACCCACAGGATAAAAGCATATAATGGTGGAGAAAGATTAAAATAAACCTATTCATGATCAGTACAATGCACTGGTATATATTCATGAGCTGATATTACTGTAATATTATTGGCATGTTCCCTCATTGGTGTTAATGCCTGAAGACAGGTAAAGGACCCTGAGAAGTGAATGTAAGTATGAATTTCACCTTGTCTTCACTATTAGTTCAAAAATGACATCTTCGGATTCACTTACACTGGTAATCTTCAAAGGCTTTCTCAAACAATTCCTCAGTTTTTTTCCTTTCATTTTCTTCAGAGACGAGTGGGATTTCATCTCGCAGCCAATCCAACCACAGTTCTGCAGAATATAAAGCAATTACCTCTGAGCACCCGGCTGAGTACAGAACTAGCCTATTCATTAATGAATCCTTGATTTTCTTTGACTGTTTTGAATAACTGAAACCTTTTTAAATAAATTGACAAGATACCATGTTATGAGCAGGTGGAGGATGATATACACTGTTCCCAACATTCCCATAAAACATGATTTCTAACATCCAAGGATGGACTATTTCCCTCATCAAGAAATATAAAGAATTTTGAATACTACCCTCTGTCAGTGGAAAGTACCGGCTCATCTCTTCCCTTGCTTCTCGAAGTCGCTGCAAGTCTCCCATCTCTCTTAGGAGTCTGATTCGCTCTGTATGAAAGTCATACATGTAAGGATTCTGGGATATCTGAAATTAGACATGTAAAATGGAATACTCAGCAGTTGGCTGAAAATAGCAACATATGTAAGGATTATGTTGATCACACATAACACTTTGCTTACCTGTAGGCACATTTTCGGATTTAACTTGGACTGCTTAAGATGAAACTGAAAACCAATACTTCATCATAGCAAGTCATTGTTTGTCAACCGGCCCACTCTTCTGGAATACAGTTGGTTGGCTATTNACAGTGGAGTCCGCTTAATCACAACTCCTCAGGATCAAGAAAAAAAGTTGCGATTAAGCGGAGTTGGTATTTTCGGTAATTCATTGCACGGGGGGGAGGGGGGAATCTTGTTCCTCTGTGAATTTTCACAGACCATCACAGATTGCACAAAACAGTCATAAAATTTTCTGCATCTATCCATGTAGCAATATTACATGTCCAATGACATCAAAATGCACCCCTATCCCTTAATCCATATCTACTTAGACATGTTAATGCCGTTGATCTAAACAATCCATCCTCAGTTCTCAACTAACATGCAACATGTTCACTTTGATAAAATTCCTTCATGTCCTGGTTCAGTCACTGCATTGAAGCCTTCAAGTCACCAAACTCGGGACAGTGTTGTAGCCTAAGAATGTTTGATTGGCGAGACCAGTTTCATTGGCAACCCTACAGTAGCCCGGCAGACAAGAGTATGATGGCATGGTTGGGATCGTCTGTCTAACCATATGACACATTCTTTAATCTAGCCAAAATCCACCGAACAGGTCAGAGATTCAGTGCAATATGGTGTTTGCAGTCTCTGCTTCTCGGTGACTATATAGTTTATGGAGAAGGGGGTAGGGGGATGGAGAGGTGGGGTGGGCCCTACTGCGCTTGTCGCAGAAGCATTATCAGGAATAGCCAAGGCCAAGAAGTGGGGGGAGATGGAGAGAAGGGGCTTATCACACCGGGCACGGCATGGTAGCTGTCATTCAGTCACCTGGTCTACCCTCCGTCATGCAGTTTCAGCCATCACTGTAAATATTTATTTATCAGTTGTAATCCTGCTACTGCAGATCTTTGATTTTTACTGCCACTGGGAAATTGCGATTATCTGAAGTGAGCTGTGATTATGCAGTGACTTTTACGTCGGAAAAATCTGGTCCCCTGGGGAAAGCTGCAATTAGGCAGAAGTGGCAATTAAGCAAAGGGCAATTAAGCGGAGTTGACTGTTTTATTTCCATAAGATACATTATACTCTACTTGTACAATATCAGGCGACAGTACACTACCCTGTACATAACTGGAAATAAATGTAATGACCACATTTTGTCAGAACATTCAAGAGGAACTGGGAAATTAACCTTTCATACATACATTGTTTAGACGAATAACTGCTTGATTTAAACTTATTGTTATAGCTATTTTACGCATAAATACATCGATGGACATTATCATTTCTCATATTCACTCAGTTATGATGGGCTTCCTCTGTCGTATCTTCTCGCTTGCTCCTTCCACACCCTAAAGGAACCGATACCAACACTGACAGTGCAGCATTTGGCTGTAAATTTTGCACTGCTGTTATCTAAACCAAGTTTTTAGAGTCTACTTTTAACTCATTTACGAAAACATGTCCCAAAGAACTAAACATCAAAATTACTTTTTCACAATGGTGACCAAGAGTGTTGATTTCAAGACGGAGGTGGATGTATTTGTTAAATTTGGACTGTTAGCAGATGTCAACAAAAGCATCAAATGGTAAAGCCACTTCCACTAAACTGTAGTTTTCTTTACTGGATTAGGTTATGTGATGTGATGGTTTGTTATTTCTGTAGACCGGTGGATAGGTAGGGAAGATGTAAATGAGGCAAGGTGACTTCTCCATGCGCTTGTGAACTCTGGTAGGCGATCCCACTCAGGCTGAACAAAGTGTAGTTCTTGTGGAGGCAAAAAAAAAAGAGCTGACACACTTAATTCCACAGTTTGCTGAATCTTCAACCAATATTCACAAAAATGGCGCCACGCTCCCTGGCGCTGTCGATTTTGAAGTTTATATGCTTCCTACCCCTTTCTTCATCTCGTTGTTCAGCACAGCAAGGTACACTGCTCCCAAAATTTCCAGGCAATGGTTTAAACTCAATAGTCTCTCACTGTCCCACACCCACTCTCGCTTTTCCCTTGCCCTGTCCTTAGGGTAACTGCACGCTTGCTCCGACGGTGTCTCTCAGCTGCGGAAAGATCCCCCACCCTTCCCCAGGGTCCCCTTGAGACACCCTGTTGACATAATTATATGCCATGGTGGTCACTGATTAGAATTGACTGATTTTTTTTGTATATCATGAGGAAAATGATTTTAAAGAAAAGTCGCAAAATTTCAGTTCCAAGAAGCGATTTTTAATAGAAATACACCTATTTCAAGATGCCTCTGGGTCATAAACGACCCGATCAACACCACACCAGTTACTGTATACTGTTCAAGTATTTTGTTGTCTTGCAAAATTTCTTGGCTACGGCCTGTGGTCGCATTTCTGGTCCAATTAGTTCCTGTTCTCTGACATGAATCATGACATAGTTGCGATGTTTGACCTCCCTGGCACTGGTGTTCATAAAAATGTGTGTGCACACGCGCGCGCACATCCACCCACTCTCTCTCTCTTCATTTATATCGGCTCATCCACCACTTGATCCAAGATCAATTAGTGCCTTTTAAGAACAAACAAAATGTAAACACATGATCACTTCTTCAAATGAAAGTACTTAGTGCAGTAATAACTTTCACGAAGCATGCCAGCATGCTAGATCCTAAATGTGTCAATGACAAAACTAAAGGATGTAAATATTCTTGTTGTAATTTTAGACGATTAATACAGTAGTGCTTTTCAATTATAATTGTGATATCATTTTCCTTGTAAAAAAGACCAGTTATTATCTATTACAAAACAAATCTTTAAAGAACTTTAATGCTGTACACATCCAGACCAATATCAATTTCTACAGAAACTCAAAAAACAAAAATCAACTCACAACATTACAGCTTCCTACATTCTACACCCAAATACTGTGCACCTCATAAGAAATATTTGATGCTTCCTATCTTTCACAGCAGCCTGAGATAAAAACATACACAGTGTTAAACTGGACTGCTACATTTCCTTGACATTGCACTGGTCCTTAGGGTGGCCACATGATCTTACGCAAAGGTTATGTTGAGGAATGGAATCAGGTCAACAAAAAAATGAAGGAAATGATTGCATGACATACAGCACCGTCAGAAATGCTTTCAAAGAAAAGTAATATACTGGTGATACCAAAAACATGTCGGAATTCTGCAATGTCAAAACAGATTCCATCCTTATTAATGCTGTTATTTGGTTTGGAGAAATGATAAAACACAAGCTCTTACTTTTCCACCTACTAGATACCTGTCACACTGTTACATTTACCCTTAGAGTAACGCTTTAGCATTTTAACCTCCTGTTCCCCACAGCCCCCTCCCCCCAAATGCACTCTGAAGCCAGAAATACACACCATACATACTTACTGCTCATCAGGGTATTCTCTGACTGCATTAACTCAGACAGTTACACTTTAGGCTATCTCTAGAGACAGGAATGCTCTACATTATACAGCTTATTTCGGTTAGCTCTAGATCTAGTTATAGATTAGCCTTTGGACTGGTCTTATTCCTATTGGAGCCTGGATGATGCACACCCTTAGAAACAACCTAAAGTGTACTTCTAAACAGAAATACGTATCAACATGCATAAGTACCTTTAGGAGGGCAAACAGCGAAAATGAGAGAAGATTAAATTTATGACACAAACAGGAACTACATGTAAATCAATCACAATCGGTAACAGAACGACAGTATTATCACACCAAAAAGGTAAAAGTTGGCACCTTCTTTCTGGTTGCATCTGAAATCAAGGGGGCATTCCCAGTTCCTAGTTCCCTCCTCCTCTCCCAACCTTTTCCATCCGTCAGCAAGATTATTTTTTCTTTCAATTGTGTTTTTTCCCTTTTTCTTTTCCATTCCTTTTTCCTTTTCACCCTGCCTTGTGGCTCTCCCCTCTCTCTCCTTTTCTCTTATCTCCTCGCTCTTTCTCTCTCTCTGCTCCTGGAATTGCTTGCATTCAAGGGGGAGCGTCCCCACCTTTCACCACTACAATAATCAGGAAACAACATCTATGACAACAAAACATCTTGAAAAGACAATGATGGGCTAACTCATAGAGACCATCCAGGTATGACATTCTTAATGTTTATAGTTTCACATTTATGTGTTGACATCAAGAGGACATTGTAATGCTCCACTGCTGGGCGTAGGTATCGATTATGGTATCGAATAATTGGTAGAGACAATTAGAATTAAAAATTTATAATCAAGTCTAAAAATACTGTGCTCAGTATCCATGTTTACGTACAGAGCATGTCCCTATGAAGTGTGCTCTACTATTTTTATAGTGGCACCAGCTTAAGGTACTGCTTGGATATTTTCAGAAACGTTCTACATCATTCTGAAGTACTGGATGTTCTTCAGTTAACTGTACAGTCCATGTCCATTTCCTAGACAGTCATGTTCTGCAAAGTCTGAATTCTTACACTCACTACGTGCGTGCGGCCATAAGATGTCAAATACATTCTACCCACATGGCAAAGCTGTCTAGCCAGTGCTCTGCGTTCGGGTGATAACTTGTGGATATGACTCTTTCAATTCCACTGTAAACGACAGCTGTGTCAAACAAATGCATGCTGAGGCAATAAAAATGTACTTTACCTGGCTTTGACAGTCAAACTTTACTTTTGATACTGGATTACCAAAACCTTAAATTGAAAGCTGAATAATACATTGTCAGATGTGTCTGTAGTTGCTGGAACTTCAGTGACGTCATCATTTTTGCCAAAAGCCTTACTGTTCAGGGGAGGTGAATAACTCAAGACACAAGGGCAAATCCAGAGTCACTCCAGCTCTTTTTATTGCGTCATATTATACATGCATACGGTAACATAACGATGTTCTTTCTTCGCCAAATTGTCTTCGTATGCTCCATAGAAAATTTCAGAGAGAAAAAGTACTGGAAAACAGAAAATTATTTTTAACGTGTGTGTCCACATTTAAGTTACAAGTTGAACAGTTCCAGGTTTCCATATTTACAGGACAACCGGTCAATGTATTATTGGTGAAAACTAGGAACAAAGCTGGGGACTGAGGGCTGTGACCTCCTAGAACAGGTAGAAATCAGTGATTTCAGTGCTAAAGGTTTCTCAAGCTCTTCCTAACTATTTTCGGTAAGAAACTGGAGTCTAGTCTAGTTTTTAAGTCAATTTACGCGCAGATCGACGAAAATAATAGATCTAGACTCTTGTCTAGAGAGGGTAGGACAGTGCTCGTCACGTTTTTACATATTCTGATATTCTTATTTCTGTTCCGTTTAAGCAACTGGCTATTCCCTTGATTTTTTATTAGTATGAACCTTCTTTCATCGATTCAAGACCAGTTTTTTTAAATTCTTTGAGATAATATGCCAAAAAACGATCCACCAAAGAGGTTGCTCAAGTTACAAAAGTAGGACAGTGCTCGTCACCTGGTGGAACATGAAATCGCCTGTTCAGAAGCTTTTAAAAACAAGCAGGGTTTGAAGATCTCAAATATACATTCCCTTGCCAAATTTCAACTATTTTTGTGCACTGAAAAGAAAATTATGACGATTTTTGTTAACCTTGTAAACCTACCACGCCTGCGACCAGGCCATTAGACCTACGGCAATGGTTTATTGATTTTTTATGAGGGGAGCAGTCATTGTTTGAAATGCAAGACTGTTTGAGTCTTGTCTGCGCATTTATCTCCAGTTCCAGATGTAAGTGAGATAAAAGTTAAGAAATTTAGTCAACTGAGTTGATTTTGGATGTGTTCATGCAATGCAGTGAAAAGCATTGAAAGTTCATTGAAAGAACACAGGATAAAGAACAGAGGATAACAGGAAAATATAACCCCAAAAGAATTGTGAACATTGAGTAAGTTTTGTTTCCCTACCAGGAAATTCAAGCAGAAATGTTGTCAATGGTCACTTAGATCGAGGAACAGGGAGTCTCAGATGAAGATGAAGAATACATGAGGACTTTTGAATTTGAATAACCTTTGTAAATAAGTGCCGTGGGAGATGGGAAGCTCCGTTATATCCTGAAGAAGATGTAATTTCTGTAACCTTCTCTTTTAACACGTGAAAATATGCAACATCCAGATGCTGCAGGATATGCGACGTTTTCACTGGTAAAAAGAGCAGATCTGTGCAGTTTCTTATTTCCTCATCAATGCTTTGGTAGAAATATGAGTGCTGAGGTTGTCAAGTATCAGAAGGCAGAAGCGTTTGCTTCCTATGTTTGGCAGAAAACGCTCTACAAACCAGAGAAAAAACAACTCTGCACTGACAAATCCTGATTTCATAGTGCTAAACCTCCATAGGCTCGGCAGACCATCAACTTAGGAGTCAGGTTGCAGGTTGCTTGAAAATCTTATGAATGGAGGCAGAGTTTGTCCGCTGGCAGAAATGGCCATATTTGCTGTGATATGGCCACATACTTTTAGAGTAAACCTTGAATACCTGGCGAACACCCTTCTTGGCAATTACTTTAGCTCCTGACTCGCTGACTTTTCCTCTAAATCCTGTTTCGTCCATGTTGAAAATCCCTGTTGGATCGGATGAAATTTTTTCAAGGGCTGATTTTAGTAGCTGAAAATAAAAATCCAGTTGCTGCTGTTGGACACCAGCTCTTCCCTAATCCAGTGGATGAGGTGTCCGCAAACTCAGAATTTCTTTTAAGAAAAGCCTTGACCCATTTATCAGATGGCCCTTTATCCAAATTCATTGATGTTTTCTTGCCTGAAGCCTTGACCACCTCACATACCTGTGATTTCAGCATCTTCCTAGTAAGTGGAAATTCTCTTGCCGACACATTTCAAACAGCCTACCAAGGCCTCCTCAGTTTCTTTATCTATGCAGCGATGAGGACCAAATTCTGTGTTGTATCCATGATATTTCCCACGGGTTGATCTTGGAAGGTCAATCGAGGCATACCATATTTCCTGGCCACCTCTGACACAAGACTTCCCTGCTTCTCCTTAGGTCATCGCTTGTTCCATGAGATGAGAGTCATGTGTTTTCTGACTTCTTTTTTTATCTGGATCTAAAAAATGTCACATGTGACTTTTCGGACCCTTAGCTGTTTGTCTTTTGTTAGTGGTATGTGCTATTTTTTACAGCTCTTAATCTTATTATTTTTTTCGTGACATAATGATTGGATGGCTGACTGACTGATATGGTGTATTATGATGTATGTTTTGAGAGATGAATGAGTCACTGAGTAAGATTGTTAATTTGCATCAGTCCTGTCATTTGTCATTGTATAAAAATTGTCCATGCACAGTAGTGGTGTGGGCTTGGTTTTGAATATACTTAACTTGTTTCAAAAAATAAAATTGTTTTAATCCCCACCCGTCCCACATTTAACTCATTTTTAAGAGAAATTTAGCCTCACTCATCTCAAGCACAAATTTCCCTCAACTGCTGCTCAATAGATATAGTTCTAGCAATGCTCATATTGCACCCATTCATGTATTTCTGGTAGAATCTGTTGGTGGAAAGTAATGACAGTCCAACTTCATCCACCTTTTTCCTTTACGTTGATTTCAGTGGATTCCCAACAATGAACATCTGCCTTCTTTCACTTTCTAAGTTACTCAACGTAAATAACATGGAATGACCCAGGTTGAAAAAGTGATGCGGGTGTTTAAAATATTTCTCAATTCTGTGCTAAAGAGACTTAGTCTATGCAATAATACCCATAGTAGCATACGCCGCTCATACGGTATGTGTTTACACAATTTTCGATATAAATTTACCCATGATTTGCATTTTTTTCCTTTGAATGATTATTTTCACGCTGGTAAATTGCCGTGAGTAGCTATGCTCGTCACAATAAAAATATTGTCTGCAAACTAGTCGGTCTAGGTCTAATGTGACTTTTGGAGTGACGTTATGAGTAAAATGGCGGCCAACTGGAACGGCTGTTTAATGGTGTAGACAAAATTTGCTTGCTGTGAGTTTTTATCTTGTTACAAACTGAAATCTGGCTTAGGTGACGAGCACTGTTCCAGTGACTCGTCTAGTAAATCTGTTCCTGCCAGACTGTCATTCTCCACGCACGACTCACCTGCTTTCCTAATGTCGCTATTTTCAATTCATTCTCTGCGTCTCTCTGCTCTTCTGCGTCGCTTGCACTATCATCTGAAGAAGCAATTTCAGCTTCCATTTCTTCGGGCGTCCCACGACCACGGCTCTCGTGGGTCTTTACCATTTCAAATCCTGTCTCGTCAGCCATGTTTGATTATTTGTTTGTGCTTGAGATATCGATATACCATGTATCCAATACTCAATACTTTTTTATGTATCGGTATTGGCAGTTTTTTTTCTCTTCAAGTACCACATCGAATGCCGGATGTCTTCCACTTCTGTCTACTTGTCTACCTTGCACCTTAAAAGGACAGGAATAGCTATTTGATTAAAACTAACCCATATTTTGTCATATATTTTCAATCTTTTACGGCTATGTCGAAACCTTTTACATGTTTCCTTCACCCGAGCGCTTCCAAGAAAACGCTGCTTGATAGAAGCGATTTTCACACCAAGCGGGTCGACATAATAATCTGGCCTTCTCTTTAGCGCGGGGCATTCCCAATTTGTTTTCCCTTCTCAAAAAGCGAGAGGCAAGCCAGCACTCGTTCCGTTATGCGAAGAAAGTTATCCACATGCGAGAACTATCCACGGTGCTATACTGTACGCTTTCCTTTTATATAAACGACATAAGTCTTTTGTAAAGACTGTATACAACTTCCTGACTTTGATCGCAAGTTTATAATCTTAGAAACGGCAGCATAAATACAGTATTTGATATACGGAGCATCATTCTGTCTGAGCACTGTTTAAAGTAGGACACGCACATCAAAAATAATTTTCCACTTTTCAATACCTTTTCTCTCTAAAAATTATCTATGGTGCCCACCGAGTCAATTTTGCGAAGAAAGAGCATCGTTCTGTTATCGTGCGCGTATGTAATATGACGCAATAAGGAGAGCTAGAGTTACCGGGTTTGGCCCTTAAGTCCAGAATTATTCCCCTTCCCCGATCAGCAGAAGCCCGCGGCAAAAACGCTGACGTCACTTATGTTCCAACATCTGCAGACACCTCTACCTGACAATGTATTATTCAGCTTTTAATTAAGGTTCTGGTATTCCAAATTCAAATGTAAAGTTTGATAGAGTAAGCCAGAAAAAGTATTCTGCATTTTTATTGCCTCAGCATGATTTTGTTTGGCATATCTACTGTTCACAGAGGAATTAAAACATTCATACCAACATGCTATCACCCGTTCGCACAGCACTGGCTAGACAGCTGGGCCATGTGGCGAGAACGTATTTGACGTAAGCTAATGGCCGCCACGCGCGCAGTGGTTGTAACAATTCGGACTTTGGATAATGCAATCCTATGAGTTGTCTGGGGCCAGCAGAGGCGTCATATCATTATGACACACACTTGAAAGACTGTTTTATTGAAATAATAGGGTACCGTCTGATTTAATATGGTCTGCAGGACGGTTCAGTCATCCTTTAAGTTGCCTTATCAATGTATACACATCGCCTATAATAATAATAATATGGTTGTCGGCTGAATGATTAAGTGGCCATTTGCCTACAGCTCTGACAATATAAAATTATCATTTGCTTGAAGAGCACTTTCTGATACTTTAGACGTCGCACAGCTGGACAGGATCTGATTGACAGTTTAAGGAACAGGAATCGCTACCTGCTTCACAGCCTTAAAAATCCACAATATTTTTTCATAAATGTGTACCCCCTTACACGTTTCCTTCGCCCAAGCGCTTCCGAGAAAATGTAGCTTGAAAGTCGGGATTTTCACACATAACTGGTCGTCCGGTCACGCGGGAATGAGGCGTGACGTTTAAAAAGCGAGAGGCAAGCTAGTAGTCCTTGCGAAAATAATTATCCATATGCAATAACTTTCCTTGGTGCTAAACTTTATACCTTATTTTCATATATGATCAATAAGTCTTTTGTTAAAGACTGTGAACAAGTGCCCGACTTTAATCACAATGCTGTAGTCTTAGAAAAGGCAGAATAAATAATTTGATAAAAGGAGCATCTGTCTAAGCACTAAGTGAGTCGATTTATTACTGTATGTATCATCTATGTATGGTTGTCTGTGCCATTTTTTTCTTTGTAGTGTTTAATAAGCTCTCATTGATCTACGATTCTGACATTATTTATCATTTGCCTGAGGCGCACATTTAGATTATTAAGACGTCGCACAGTAGGATAAGATTTGATTGACAGTTAACTATTGTCTCAGGTAGTGTTTTCTGCGTTCAGGGGCGGTGCTAGTTGCATCACAAAATTCATGAAGCAGTCAACATGCTTCGAAAAGCCGGTCAAATAGCTGGCATATGGACGCGAAAATAGTTTGATACCCTTATGTTGAGATGACCACGGGAATAATTTGGAGAATACTTGTGAAATCTTTCATGGTTTGGAAAGAAAGAATCGGTCTTCACGTTCAAAGAGAAAAATGAAATGGAGTATAGCAATTAGCATGGATATGTCATGTTGAGCATAGCAACAGGGGCGAGATGGGGAGCGGGAGGGGGAGAGCTGAATGGGCACAGTTACAGTGGTGAAACTAAGACGTTACACTAAACAATATCTTTGGGGTTGAGTCAGAAAAAGAGAGAGAGAAAAAGAGAGGGAGAGAGAAAAAGAAAACCAGAGGGAAAGAGAAGAGAGACAATAAGAGAAAGTGAGAGACAATAAGATAAAGTGAGAGCCTGAGTTGGTAAGGAAAAAAATGCGAGAGGGCAGGTAATGAGTAGTGATTCAGGGGACAAAAGCATTCTGGCTGCTCTCTCTCTCTCTCTCTCTCTCTTCTTTCTTTCTTTCTTTCTTTCTTTCTCCCTCCATAAGCATCTAGTTTCCTTGTTTTTACCCCCTGTTTTCTCTTAGATTCTTATCCCACCACCCTATTGATCTTTGTTTTCTCTCTCTCTCTCTCTCTCTCTCTCTCTCTCTCTCTCTCTCTCTCTCTCTCGCTCTCTCTCCCTCTTCATCCCTGGAATTGTGCCCACTCAACCCATACTAGGATCTGTTTCATTCCCCACCCTGATAGTGAAGACCGATTCATTCTTTTAAAACTACAAAAGTTTTCACGGGTATCCTTTAAAATGCCCTCGTGGTCATCTCTGACAAAAAAAACTACACGCATCCGAGAAAGAGAGAGAGAGAGAGAGAGAGAGAGAGAGAGAGAGAGAGAGAGAGAGAGAGAGCACTTTCCCCTATTGCTTCTTAACCCTCCCCCCTCATTGTCTCCCTTTCTCTCCCCGCCCCAAAGACATTACAGCGTCTTTGCTTCGCTTCTGAAATTGTGCCAACGCACGCATCCGCTCCCTCTCTACCCCTCCCCTCCCCTTCCCCACTCCTATCCTCTACCGCATCTTGCCTCTGCCGCTATGCTCACCACGGTATGCCAAGGCAATGGTCCATTTCATTTTCTCTTTGACCATGAAAACCGGTTCTTTCTTTTCAAACTACAAATAGCTTCACAAGTATTCATCAAAATATTCCCATGGTCATATCTGACCAACGTAAGGGTGTCAGACTGATTTTGGCGTCGATGTGCCAACTATCTGACCTGCTCTTCATAGCATGTTGACTGATTTATGACCAGTGATGCAACTAGCATCCCTCTTAAGAGTAGAAAACATTGCCTGAGACAAGAGTTAATTGTCAACCAAATCCTGCCTTGCTGTGCGGCGTCTTAGTCACTAACCTGCTCCTCGTGCAAATAATAATTATTTTGTATTGTAATGTAGACCGGTGGAACGATAGGGAGGGTGCTGACGAGGCGGGGTGACTTCCGCCACGTGCCAGTGAACTCCGGTAGCAGTAGGTGATCCCACACAGGCTGAACGAAGTGACTAACGAAGTGCAGTTCTTAGTGTGGCGAAGAAAGGAGTTGCCTCTCTTGACAACAGTTTGCTGAACCTTCAAACGATATTCACTAGAAAAGGACGTCGCCCTCTCTGGGGCTATCGATTTTGAAGTTTATATGCTTACTACTCCCTTCTTCGTCTCGTTGTTCAGCACAGCAAGGGACACCACTCCAGAAATTCCCCGACAATGGTTCAACTCAGTCATTTCTCACCGTCCCACGTATAGGTTACAGACCTGTAATAGGATTGGACCCTTTTTTCCTCTATGGGCTATACAGTGTATTAAATTTTGAACTGCCCTCTGAACCCAAAGTTTTAGCTTCCACCCAGACCCATACCAGATTGAAGCTCATTATGTGGCCCAAATTTTAAGACTTCCCCAACCCTAGCAAGCCCATTGAAATTTTGAGCTTGGTTGCTATTTGTAAACAGACCCTACATTTTTCACTGGTCAATGCCAAACCCCTCCTCTTCCGCCTGAGCACACCCTTGACCTGGCAGTTCCAGCCCAGGGCTAAATAGTGCCTGGTAAAATAAAGTAAAATGGACACAGATTCCCATGATATCAAAATTTCCCCCCTGGAGCCCTTATTACTGGAAGCAGGGCATGCCAAAAGAGGGAAAAGGGGAGATGAAATATACCCCTCACAAAGTGAACGTACAATTACAGGCCTGTAACCTTATATGCCTATAAGGTTGCCTACGATCTTTTTATCAGGGAGTTATCCTTCCTCTACCAATGTCACAGCATTGCGATCAAAGTCGGGCAGTTATTCATAGTCTTTACAAAAGACTTAATTAAGTCAAATATATAAAAACAAGGCATAAGCTTTCAGTCTAGCGCAATGGAAAGTTTTCGCATGTGGATAACTCAAGCTGTCTTCCTAAACCGAGTGCTAGCTTTTCGCTTACTGAGTGCTAGATTGTCTCTTGTTTATTTACGTCATGCCTCTGCCCCGCAAATAGTTATATCTGTCCCTTTAACATATCACTATTGCTTTGTGTCCTATCCATCATGGCACTTCATCTAGAATTTCCTTCCTTTGTCTTCATCTGCTTCGCTTACCGTTTAGCTTTCCAGTTATTACCAAATATTCAAGCTGCTGTCTTCTCATTACAAGTTCTAGGAATTTTGGTCTTCTTCTCCACATTTATTTAAGTAATTTTCTTGTACGATTTGCCTCCTACAAGACCCGCGCAATTGTTTTCTTTTCTGTCCATGATATTTTGAAGATTCGTTTCAGGAACCACATTTCTTCGTCTTCCAGCGATTTACGTACCTGTTTGCTAATTTCGAGGCTGCACTCCCATATTATATAATGAAATAGGTGCTAGATTAGGAAGTATCGAGTACCGGTATGTACTGTTCTTCATCAGAGTTAATGAACCTAGATCTAGACGAGGGGCTGTATGCACAAACCCGTCTAACTTTGCTTGTCGACAGTAACTACAGGAAACGTCAATAATGTCTTAGGAGTTTCCCATGATCAACACCAATGTCTCTCTAATTGTCCACCAGTGGTCCTCACAGAGGCGCGAGCCTATGAAACTGTTGAAAACTCCTTAGTTTTTATTCTGAATAGGACTATGCCATAGGTTTCAAGTTTCAAGTTTATTCATCTAGGCATAAGCCAACCACATACAATGAAATATTACATCAATACAAAGGAACAAATGAAAAGGAAGAAAAAAAAATATATATGTACACATAACTGCTACGAAATTAAATTTATCATTTACATATCTTGTCGAATTCTTTTTCTCTCTGTTTCACTCTCCCACTAACTTCCTCTTTCATTATCTTATTCACACACTCTCTCTCTCTCGCTCACTCACTCTCCCCATCTAATGATAACAGCTATAACTTCCACAACATCGCATTTGAACAGACACTTATATGTGACAATAAATTAACACCCTCTCCACCTCTCTGCCAGAAAAGGAACGAACATTTGTGTCACTTAAACTGTTCATATTCTCTTAAAATGTGATAGAAACCTATTGCTGTTTTTTAGTTCTTTATCATTATTTGAATTTAAAAGATTTAGGAATCTAGCCATACTAGGTTTTGTTAAGAACCATTTAGGAAAATATTTCAGTCTTATGTGCCCAAATCTTGTGCATTCTACAATACAATGGTACTCGTCTTCTATCACGTTACAAAGATTACACAGTCTATTATTAAGGTCAAGTTTTGGTATTCCCCACCTTCCTCTTTCTATCATAAAATTGTGTGAGCCTAGTCTTATTTTTGATATTGACTTTCTAAACCCTTGACTAACTACTGAGGATAGATAATATTCATAGTTGTTTTTTAATCTCTTATAAAATCTATTATTACTAGTATTCTCTATTTCAGTTCTCCAGTTTTGAACATAGCAGTCCTTCAATCGCTGCGTGAATTCATTAATAAACATTTTCTCTGAGGATACGCCCTGTTGCTCCCATACAAAACCATACCCATACCTGTACAACATTTTCTTTAAGAGAGATGCCCATGTTACTATGTTATCGTCAACGTCTGTTAATTTATGGAGACATTCATACATTTTTCTAATCATGCTATCATCTTTACTATTTAGAATTTTAAACCAGTACTTTACTATTTTAATTTGTCTAGCTATGAGGAGTGGATAAACAGAGTATACAGCAGAGTAAAACAGTCCAAGACTAACGTAAGGATTATGCATACGGCCACTGTTGCTGTATTCTTTTAGGGAACCTTTGGACTGGACTCATTCGAGTTTGCCGAATTCTGAAAGACCAGTGTGGAGATACAAATCCAGGTCTCAGAGATTTGTTTGGAAAGGAGGTGGATGGATGGTGACCGTGATTTCGACTTACTTGTATTCGAGAAATTCGTGCTTGACTGTATTATTCACTTCATAGATTTAAGGCATTGGACGCTTAATCTACTCCATCCCCATAAATGATTTCAAATTCATCGTAAGATCTTTAACTTTATGTGATTTAAAAAATGCATTTAGACCTAGGCTCTTCTTGCATTCGGAAAGTCCTGGAATGCAAACGTATTCCTTGTTTCCCATCCATACACTGACACTATTTTACATAAATCGCGGCCGATTTTTAGAATTAAGATAAAACATTGCTGCAGTAAAGCACTCCTATGGACTAATACTTTCTTTCACTCGATTCCCATCCTTCTCTTTCTATCTGTTTCTCTCTCTCTCTCTCTCTCTCTCTCTCTCTCTCTCTCTCTCTCTCTC